>CM060421.1:7404740-8004740 GCA_030545235.1 Helianthus tuberosus
TGCGTATGCCTCAAGGTAATTGAAAAAGCACGAGGAAAATTATACAACTCATGACTTAGAGTTAGGAGCCGTAATTTTTGCCCTTAAGATTTGGAGACATTATCTGTATGGAAGTAAGTTTACTGTCTATACGGATCATAAAAGTTTAAAGTATATATTTAGGCAAAAAGAGTTAAACATGAGGCAAAGGAGATGGATGGAAATCCTAAGTGATTACGACTGTGATATTCAGTATCATGAAGGAAAGGCAAATGTAGTTGCAGATGCCTTAAGTCGTAAATATCATGAAAAGCAAAAGCGAGTTCGTGCTCTCAGATTAAATCTACAGTTAGATTTAATGGAACAAATAAAGAATGTCCAGGAAACAGCAATCAAGGATGATGATGAAGGAATGAAAGGACAAGTAAAAGAATTAGAGCAAGGATCTGATGGAATTTGGAGATTTCATCAGAAAAGAATTTGGGTACCTAAACAAGGAGATTTAAGAGATAAGATTTTAGAAGAAGCCCATAAATCTAGGTATACCATGCACCCAGGAAACAATAAGATGTACCAAGATTTAAGAAATAATTTCTGGTAGATAGGAATGAAAAAGGATATAGCTAGATATGTTTCTAAATGTCTTACTTGTTCACAAGTTAAGGCAGAACACCAGAAACCTTCAGGTCTACTACAACAATTAGAGATGTCTGTGTGGAAATGGGAACTCATAACAATGGATTTTGTTACTAAGTTGCCCAAAACCAGAAGAGGTAATGATGCGATTTGGGTAATTGTGGATCGATTAACCAAATCAGCTCATTTTCTACCTATGAAAGAAACCTTTAGCATGGAAAGGTTGGCAAAATTGTATGTGGATGAAGTTGTATCCCTACATGGAGTTCCACTCTCCATTGTATCAGATAGGGATAGTCGTTTTACTTCTCACTTCTGGACAAGTTTCCAAGAATCTATGGGAACTAAACTGAACTTGAGCACTGCCTATCATCCTCAAACCGACGGGCAAAGTGAACGAACGATCCAAACTCTAGAAGACATGCTCCGAGCATGTGTGATAGATTTTGGTGGAAACTGGGATGATCACTTACCTTTAATTGAATTTTCCTATAACAATAGTTATCATTCAAGCATTGAAACTGTCCCATTCGAAGCACTATACGGACGAAAGTGCAGAACTCCAGTTTGTTGGGTAGAAATGGGAGAAAGTCAATTGTCAGGTCCTGAAATAGTGCAAGAGACTACCGACAAGATTGCTCAAATCAAGGAAAGACTAAAGACGGCTAAAGATTGTCAGAAGAGTTATGCAGATAATAGACGGAAGCCACTAGAATTCCAAATAGGAGACAGGGTACTTCTAAAAGTTTCTCCTTGGAAAGGAATAGTTCGGTTTGGTAAGAAAGGAAAGCTGAGTCCAAGGTATGTAGGACCATTTTCAGTAATCCAACGTATAGGGCCAGTTGCCTATCGTTTGCAACTACCAGAAGAGTTAGCTGGAGTACATGATGTATTTAATGTATCCAATCTCAAGAAATGTTTATCTGACGAATCCCTGGTAGTACCTCTTCAAAATACAGAGGTAAATGAAAAGTTAAAATTTGTTGAGAAGCCACTACAAATAGAAGACCGAAAGATCAAATTTCTCAAACACAAGCGACTAGTTTTAGTCAGAGTCAAGTGGGATTCAAAAAGAGTACCTGAATACACTTGGGAGCTGGAATCAGAGATAAAGTGAAAATACCCCTACTTGTTCCAGTAAATCTCGCGGACGAGATTTTTATTAAGGTGGGGAGGATATAACAACTCTCATTAAAAAGTACTATTTATTACTTTAATTTGTCCAATAGGAAACCCTAATTAAGACACCCAAGTGATTCTGCATAAATCCGAAAATTTTCAGAACAATCGGAATCAGGATCAGGGCCCCTAAAACTCAGGGGGGGTAAACCCTAGTCGGTAATATCTAAACAGTTTTACGTGTAAGTTGAATTTTAACGCGAAACCAACTCACCTGAGCTACCTGGACACGGAGCAACCCTAGGGTAGATTAGGGTCTCTCGCGCCACGCGACGCGCACCAGAAGATCTTTCGCGTGGCGCGAGGGGGGCGAATTTTGGGTATAAATAGTAGAGTCTGGGACTTGATTCCTGGCTTCAGTTCGACGTAAAAATTCAAATTGTACGTTGAGTTATAGCATAAACAGTCCCACAACACACACAATTCACGAAGTGCTGCCGCAATACAGGGTAATAACTCGATCGCTGCTACGATTCAATGTCCGATCGATTAAACTATCCAATGGATGTTTAAGTGCTGCCCACACTAGGGTTTATGCTTTGTCATTCGTTGTTAATTCAATGGATGTTTAAGTATCGCACTTTGTCATTCGATGTGAGGGTTTAATCTCGTGAGTTATCGTAAATGTTGTATTAAGTTACTAACCAAGTTGTGTGCATGTTATTAAATTTAGGTTAAAAGGCTAATCAGCAGGCTAAGCTCTGCTCATATAAATCTGCAATGTGAGTCATTCTCTTTTTATCAAATTTGTTTACAAAAGCATGTTTATTTTCAAAGTTATAATTATAGTGATTAAGTTTATGTAATCACCAAATTACAGCCGGTATGTGGGGTTTTGTATACATTACTTGATAATCTTCACCATTGGACAACGAGTTAGCCAAGGGGTGATATGACCATAGTCACAGACACCATTGGACAACGGAAGGGCCAATGGGTCGAGTGACAAATACTGTGGGTAGTTGGTTGATATCTGGAAACATTGTAATCTCTCTTAATACTGTAAATTATAACAAATGAGTCGTTTTAGTAAATAGAATGATTCACCAGTATTTCCCGCTGATAAAACCTTTTTCAAACATGTTTCAGGTGATCTATTGTGATCCAGGAAAAGTGCCGAGAAGCACTACAAGCTTAAGGAAGTGGCTCAATATAAAATAAAGAAATATGTTTTGTAAAAATAAAGATTTTTCCCGGAAATCATATGATTGTAAATTACCGGGGTTTTATCCCTAATTGTGAAATAAAATAATCAGGAAATTTTAACTTTAAAAGATCCTGAAGAAATCTTCCGCTGTTAAACTCTATTAAATAAATACTACGGGAATTTCTGTCCCGCGGCTCCTGAAACGGGTCAAACCGGGTCGGGGGCCGTGACACACTTGGCAGGATCAGTCGCTGAACTCCTATAAATTGTTGATCCTAGTCCTTGTGGTTATGTAATGTTGATACTTGATACTTTAATCTAGATGCTTGATTCTTGAAACATAAAATATGAGACTTGATACAGATACTAGACTCTTGATGCTTAACCCATGATGCTTAATCTAGATACTTGAATCTTCATGATTAAACTAGATACTTGATCCTTTATACTATGAAAACTAGATTCTTATTGTTGATACTTGATACTTGGACTCTTGATACTTAGACACTTGATTCTTTAGCAACGCTGACTCTTGACCCTTGAAACTTAAACTGGTGCTTGACTCCTTAGACTCGTGAAGCTTGATTCTTGGTTTAACGAGAGACTGGAGCCTTGGCACTGGCGGAAACTATGAAACCGTGAGACTTCGATGCTTATGATGTAATCTAATAAAATACTTTACATAATCTATACGCAACGCAACGCCTATCATTACGCGAAAAACGAATCAGAAACAGAACGCGAAAGGATGGGTTGGCCAGAGTGGCCGACCGATCAGATGACCAGCCGGTCGAATGACCAGCCGATCGGATGGCCAACCGATCGGACGGCACCCCAGCCAAACCACCTTCCTTCCTTCCTTCTCTCCTTCACCTATAAATAGGCTGTTACATCACCATTCCAAGTGATGTGACAGCTCTGACCAAACCAGATGCACGCGCTCACAAATCTCTCATTTTCTTTCTAATTTCGGTACGTTTCAAGCTAAATTCTTGTACCTTCTTGATCTACACTTCTTCCTTTACGAGATTCACCTTTGAAATCAGACTTTTCACCGTGAAATCTCTCAGATCCGAGATCCTAAGGATGACATCAGCACGGTGGTTTGTACAAACTGCTATATGAGGTCATTCTTGGTAAGATCTAGCTGAGATCCAAGGGATTCCATGTAATTATCACCTAATCTAAGCTAAATCTAAGTATTTTCATAATAAAAACTTAGGTTCTTCACCTTTTCTTCAAATTTCTGATTTACTTCGGTGATAAACGTGACTAAACGGACTGTAGGCTTGATCGGTGGTCTAGAGTTAGTTTAGGAAACGGGTTGTTCACTGATTAAGACGATCACGGAATGGATTCTGGCATAAACCCGTCGCTAACAGGCAACTGTTTGATTTGGGGTGGTTCCCGACCGATCAGAACGGCTGTTAAATGATAAGTTACTATTGCCTCAGTACATGCCGTGACGTCACAAATACTTTTCAAACTTAGAAATTTTAACAAAAGTTAGTAAACAAGAAACAACAGGCCAGTCGATCGGATTGCCATCCGATCGGACAACCCTACTCAATACTAGGCCAGCCGATCGGACAACCGTCCGATCGGTCAGCCATCCTTCACATTAGGCCAGCCGTCCGATCGGTCAGCCATCTTTCACACAAAGCCAGCCGATCGGACAGCAGTCCGATCGGGCGGCCATTATTCACCTTAGGCCAACCAATCGGACAGCCCCACTACTCTATTGCACCAAGTGGCAACCCGATCGGATGGTCATCCGATCGGGCAGCCAATATCAAGTATATACTACATGGGTCATCCGATCGACTGGTTAGCCGATCGGACAACCATCCGACCTAGTGACCTGTAAAACACTTTATTCAATCTTGATACTTCGCCCGACTCTTACCCCATTGCAATCTAATCAGGCTAATCTCAAAAGAGCTCCCTTTGATCCAATAACAGTTGCGATTGTTAAGCAATCACTGTGAGTATACTCGATCGCCTTTTACTTTAAACTTTTGGGGTGTAACATGTATTCTATGAAACTTAAACTTGAGTCTTTGGAAACTTTTACTCTATCCTATGTGTTCGTGAAACTGGTGATTCTAGATTCTTGACTCTTTGTGCTATGTGACGTTTAATCCAGAGTGTGTAGTTCCGCCTTAACAATAGTAGCGCTATAGGGGGTGCACCTCTCCCATTATTCTTCGGGGGTATTGTTAGGAGGATTCTAGTTTACCTTGAGTCTTGGGTAGACACTAAAGCACTGGGATACTTGGGCTATCACTGCATGGACTGCGACACTAGCACGGCTGTAAACTATTTTATTGCTTACGCTATGGATATGAGTTGTTTAATCTATTATGCTAGTATCAAACTTGTATACTCGCCAATACTTTTGTATTGATATTTTAATACATGTTGTAGGTTGATAGGTAGCGATGGATCATGGGAATCAAGCTAGGGGAATGCCTAGAAACGTCATCTAGTGAACTTAGTTACTTATTGAATAATTTGAACAATCTTTGTTATGTTTTGTACTTGACGTTGATGTTGGGATTGTTAAGACAAATTTATGCATGAAATCTATTAATCTCTATCGTCGCAATAGTGTTATGGAATTCTCATGAGCAATTTGAACGCTTAGTGCTCGCACCCCGATGTTTCCGCCATCGGTTGGGGTGTGACACAAGCTATGATTGATACCGTGGTTGCTCAAGCGGTAGATAAGATATTCAAGGAACCGGGTAATGTTCGGTCCAAAACTTACTCAAAACCCTTATCACAGTCACATGCATCAAGAAGGGATGAATCTCAACATTCGTCCAATCAAAGATCTGAGCCTCAAAGAATGGTGTTAAACCAGGCTCCTAAGTACAAAAAGAGTTGTACTTATAAGTACTTCGTCTCCTGTAAACAGAGGGATTTTACAGGAGAAAATGGAGCAATTGACTGCATGAAATGGTTAGACAAAATGGAGACTGTGATTGACATCATTGGATGTGCTAAGGAAGACATAGTCATGTTTGTGTCTCAATCTTTCAAGGGCGATGCCCTCACTTGGTGGAAAGCGTTAGTACAGTCCACTGGAAAGGTTCATCTGTATAACCTTTCATGGAACAAATTTGTAGATCTTGTGAAAGATACATATTGTCCTCAGCACGAAGTTGAGAGTATTGAAACTGACTTCCTCAGCTTGGTGATGAAGGATTTAGACTGTAGGTCCTATGTGAACAGTTTCAATTTGATGTCGAGGCTTGTACCATATTTAGTCACTCCTGAACCCAAACGCTTTGCGCGTTTCATCGGTGGTTTAGCTCCCGAAGTGAAAGGAAACATCAAGGCTTCTAAGCCTACTACGTATAGATCTGCTGTGGATCTGTCTTTGTCCCTCACTCTTGATAATGTGAGAAGTAGGGCAAAGAAAGCTACCGATGATGGGAATAGGAAGAGGGATGAAGACAAGTCCCCTCAGTCTAACAAGAAGAGCAAAGAGAACTTTAGTTTTAAGAAGGGGGAGTCAAATGACAAGCCCAGGTGTAAGACTTGCAACAAAAGGCACTTTGGAAAGTGCAACCAGGACCCACAAGCCAAACCATGTGGGATTTGTAAAAAGAAGGGGCACAAATCTGTAGAGTGCCGGAACATTAAGGATGCAACCTGTTACGGTTGCAATGAAAAGGGGCACATCAAGACCAATTGCCCCAAGAATGCTAAGAAGCCCGAGGAGGCAAAGAAAACCAATGCAAGGGTTTTCCAAATGAATGCTAGGGAGGCGGTGAACGACGGGAACGTCATAACAGGTACCTTCCTCATTAATAATAATTATGCTAGAGTCTTATTTGATTCAGGTGCTGATAAGTCTTTTGTAGACCATAAGTTTTGTAAATCACTGAATTTGCCTATTAAGACTCTAGACATAAAATATGAGGTAGAACTTGCTGTTGGTAGGGGTGTGCACAGTTCGGTTCGGTTCGGTTTTTGGGTAAAATCAAAACCGAAACCGAAATGTCGGTTTTTGGGTTTTAAAAACCGTTCGGTTTCGGTTTTTTTCGGTTTCGGTTTTTCGGTTTTTACGTCGGTTCGGTTCGGTTTTTCGGTTATTTCGGTTTTTGGAACAAAATTATGTAAGATCCAAAAAATAAAAAGTATAATTTATATTATAACAATCTTTTTATATGTTTATATTTAAGTTATTATAGTTCACCTCTTTAATTGGTATTGTTTACATAAACCTAACCTTCTAATATATTTTTATGTTTCTTCAAAGTTTTATTAAATTTAATTTTTATATTAAATTTTGTTATATCTTATAGGTAATAATAAATCATTTCAGTTATAATGTTTTTATTATAAACACTTTACATTCAAGAATAAAATTAACATTTTCTACTAGCATTTGGTTAAACACTTAAACAATTTAAACTTAAACATAAAAATATATGGATTGTAACTTATCGGTTCGGTTCGGTTTTTTCGGTTATTGAAAACGTTTATCCGAAAACCGAACCGAAATTTTTGGTTATTAAAAATCCGAAAACCGAACCGTCGGTTTTTGTTTCGGTTCGGTTTTTTCGGTTCGGTTTTTTCGGTTATTCGGTTACGGTTCGGTTATTTCGGTTTTCTTGCTCACCCCTAGCTGATGGTACCTTAGAAACAGCTTCGACTCTTCTTGATAGATGCTTTATATCCATCAAGAATCATTCTATCCCGCTATCCCTCTTGCCAATGAAATTGGCTGGTTTTGATATAGTTTTGGGCATGGATTGGTTGTTGCATAACCAAGCCGAAATTACCTGTGATAAAAAGCTAGTTATTATCAAAACCCCTTCTGGTGAATCCGTCACTATTCAAGGAGATACACATTACGGGTTGCCCAACAATGTGTCTATTCTTAAGGTATCGCAGTGTTTAAAGAGCGGATGTGTCATCTACATGGCACAAGTGACTGTGAATGATCCGAAGCCTAAGATTGAAGATATCCCAATCATCTCCAAGTATCCTGATGTCTTTCCTGACGAGTTACCTGGATTACCTCCTGAGAGGCAAGTAGAGTTCAGGATAGACATCCTACCAGGAGCTGCACCTATTGCACGAGCTCCTTATCGTCTAGCACCTACTGAAATGAAAGAGCTCAGGACTCAATTAGATGACTTACTAGAAAAGGGTTTTATACAACCTAGCTCTTCGCCTTGGGGAGCTCCAATATTATTTGTGAAAAAGAAGGATGGATCAATGCGCTTATGCATTGATTATCGTGAGCTAAATAAGGTAACGATCAAGAATCGTTATCCCTTACCTAGGATCGACGACTTATTTGACCAGCTTCAAGGAGCGAGCTTCTTCTCTAAGATTGATTTGAGATCTGGGTATCATCAACTCAAAGTTAGGACTGAAGATGTGCCTAAGACAGTATTCAGAACAAGATATGGACATTACGAGTTTTTAGTGATGCCTTTTGGGCTCACTAATGCACCAGCAGCATTCATGGACCTCATGAATAGAGTCTGCAAACCATACTTAGATAAGTTTGTCATCGTCTTCATTGATGACATACTTATCTACTCTCGTTATCAAGTTGATCATGAGAAGCACCTTCGGTGTATCCTATGATTACTTCAACAAGAGAAACTGTATGCTAAGTTTTCAAAATGTGAATTTTGGCTTCGTGAAGTCCAATTTCTTGGACATGTTGTCAGTGAGCGAGGTATTCAAGTAGATCCTGCTAAGGTAGAAGCCGTAATGAATTGGGAAGCACCCAAGACTCCAACTGAAATTCGTAGCTTTATGGGTTTGGTAGGTTACTATAGAAGATTCATTGAGAACTTTTCAAGGATAGCCGCACCATTGACTTCTTTGACCCGTAAGAATGTAAAATTTGATTGGGGTCCGAAAAAACAGGAATCCTTTGAGATTCTTAAGCAGAAATTGAGCAATGCTCCAGTGCTAACATTACCTGATGGAATTGAAGAGTTTGTTGTATACTGTGATGCTTCACACACCGGTATGGGTTGTGTACTTATGCAAAAAGGCAAGGTAATTGCTTATGCATCACGACAACTAAAAGTGCATGAGAAGAATTACACCACCCACGATTTGGAATTGGGTGCCGTTGTATTCGCACTGAAATTGTGGAGACATTATTTGTATGGAACTAAATGCGTGATCTATTCGGATCACAAGAGTCTCCAACACTTGTTCAATCAAAAAGAGCTCAATATGAGACAACGTCGCTGGATGGAAACCTTAAATGACTACGATTGTGAAATTCGCTACCATCCTGGTAAAGAGAATGTGGTCGCAGATGCTCTAAGCCGAAAGGAAAGAGTCAAACCTATCAGGATTAATGCTAAGAGCATTGAATTGAAGAATAGCCTGAATGAAAGGCTGTTAGCTGCACAGAAAGATGCTGTTTTGGAAGCTAACCTTCCAGACGAAAAGTTAGGTATAACTGCGGACAGTTAATACCTGGCAAGGATGGAATTCTCAGACTCAATGGAAGAATCTAGGTTCCCATTCATGGAGGACTTCGAGATGTAATCCTCCAGGAAGCTCACAACTCCAAATATTCAGTTCACCCTGGAGGTGACAAGATGTATCAGGATTTGAAAGCTAATTATTGGTGGATAGGGCTAAAGAAATCTATTGCCACCCATGTAGCCAAGTGCTTGACCTGTGCTCAAATAAAGGCAGAACATCAAAAACCATCGGGTCTGCTTCAGCAGCCAGAACTTCCCACATGGAAGTGGGAAATGGTGACTATGGTCTTTATAACTAAGTTACCTAAAACAAGGCATGGAAATGATACCATATGGGTCATAGTTGATAGACTGACTAAGTCAGCACACTTCTTACCCATTAAAGAGTCTCATAGCTCTGACAAGCTAGCTCAGCTTTACGTGGATAAGATTGTATCTCTCCACGGAGTGCCGGTGTCTATTATATCGGATAGAGATACAAGATACACCTCTCACTTTTGGAAAAGTTTCCACAATCTTTGGGCACTCGTTTGAACTTTAGTACTGCTTACCATCCTCAGACGGATGGGCAGAGTGAGCGTACGATTCAAACATTGGAAGACATGCTTCGTGCATGTGTTATTGATTTAGGAGGTAGTTGGGATGACCACCTACCCTTGATCGAGTTCTCCTACAACAATAGTTATCATACAAGCATTCAGGCTGCACCTTTTGAGATATTATATGGTAGAAAATGCAGAACACCTGTTTGTTGGGCAGAAGTAGGAGAAGCTCAGTTATCAGGACCTGATATAGTCCTTGAAACAACGGACAAGATTGTCCAGATTCGTGATCGCCTAAAAGCTGCCAGAGATAGGCAGAAAAGTTATGTTGACAAGAGGCGAAAACCTCTAAAGTTCGAGGTTGGTGACAAAGTATTACTGAAAGTATCACCCTGGAAAGGTGTGATGCATTTTGGTAAGAAGGGCAAGTTAAGCCCTAGGTATATAGGACCATTCGAGATTATCGAATGTGTTGGCAGTGTAGCTTATAAGCTAAACTTGCCTAAGGAGCTGAGTGGAATCCATAAAGTGTTCCACATCTGTAATCTCAAAAATGCCTAGCTGATGAATCACTAGACATGTCTCATAAGGACGTACAGATTGATGAAAGCCTAAGATTTGTTGAAAGACCTATATCGATCGAGGATCGTCAGGTTAAAAAGCTCCGAAGAAAGCATGTGCCTATAGTAAAGGTCAAATGGGATGCCCGTAGAGGTCCCGAATATACGTGGGAAGTTGAGTCCACTATGCGACAGAAGTACCCTCACTTATTCCAGTAAATCTCGGGGTCGAGATTTCTTTTAAGGGGGTGAGGATGTAACACCACGTAAAAACGTGTTCAATTATGTAAAGACACGTGGTCTAAACTCTAAACATGTGAAAGATTGAGTTTGAAGGACTAAAGTTGTCAAACAGTGGAATTATGTGTCCGGAGGGACTAAAAGTGTCAACATGCCAAACTTGTGCCTCTGAATGACCATACATGATGAATATATTCTTAAACGAGAGATTTATTGGATATAAGAAGCCGTTTGGGAAAACAATCGGAAGATTATAAAACTACGAGGGTTAAACGTGTCAACATGTCAATTCTGACCTCTGATTGACCTTTTATCAAACCCGAGGCTTCGGAATATTCAAATATACTCTCAAGAATAAGTGGTATAAATTTCACGTGATTTCAAGGTCGTTAAGCATGTTTTCAAGACTTTGGGCTATAAGTGTCAACTTGACAAAACATGCATTTATAGTGATAATTAACGAACCAGAGCCTAACGAAGTTTGTTTATACATCCTTGGGCCTCTACAAACCAACTACAAGGGCCTTGGTTGCCAAAAATGAAGTTAAAATGGGTTTTAAACGATCAGGGACTAAAACTGCCAAGTTAGAAACTTGTTTAACCTGTTTCCCGTTTCCAGGCGGGCCGCGTAAGCCTTAAAGGACTCTTACGCGGGCCGCGTAAAAGTGTCCAGCGCATAATTCTTAGGACAGGTGCAGGTTTGATCAGTTGCACCGCCTTAACCTCATTTGTAACGATTCTATGGGCTGTAAGTCGGTTATAAGAAACCACTAGGACACCTGGGGTGATCCTAGGGCCTCCCTTAACAGCTGCAAGTGATCTAGGAAGTGGGATTTTAGTATAAAAGGAGGACTAGTTCTATGTTCTTACACACTTAAGTTGCAACAACTTCAAAAGGGATCATCTCTGGAGCTTTCAAGGATTAGGAGAAGATTTGGAAGTGTAGAAAAGATAGCAAGGACCATTAGTAAGAGTCTTATTACCTGTTTAGTCGTTTTAATTAGCTTAATTACCGAAAAGTCAAACTTGTCGTAATTTAGCTTTGACTTTCGAATTAATCACAAATGGTCCAGCCACTGATCAAAACGAAAGTGGTTATGGAACCATATTAATGTAGGTGATTAACCCTTAAAAGGGCACCTCCAAATTATTTCGTTTGACTAGTTAATTGTCGGCTCAAACTAGTTTGACAAAAAGTCAAACTGGACAGAAAGTTTAAAAATGAAAAAAATTAATAAACCAGAGGTTCTAAATTATATTTTAACATTCTAATGACTTGGTAATTAATATTAGAACATGTTTTATCAATCCTAACCCGACAATTATCAGTCTAAGGTCAGTTTATAACCGAAAGTCGCAAAAGCTTGACTTTTGCTTTGACTTCCAATTCTGACCTGTTCAAGTTTAATTCTCCCATGTTTTAAACTTCCACTAGGACCACATTACTCAGTAGTATAACCCTCTGGAGTTATAGTGCATGGTTCTTAGTGGTTTGAATTATATGATCTTGATCGTTAATATGCTTATAAATGCCATAAACGCCCTTTTGACACACAAATGAAATTTTTAGAAATGTGAGAGGACAAAAACCTTTGTTACTGATTTATAAAATTGTCCTAAAAATTTGACGTCAGTTTGAGGTCTAGATTAGGAGTTATGCTCAATAGCGTAATTAGAAAGCTTTTTATTAATTAAATGGCGTAATTAGCATAAAGCCTATCTAAACTCAAATTTTGACACCAAACTTCTTACCCACTGATGTAATATAATATTTTGGGATTTTTGAAGATTTTTAATTATTTTAAACTGATCATATCATAGGGTTCTAACTTTAATTCGATAATTGCCGGTTATACCTTTTCTTGGATAAAATGAGTTTTTCATCACATATTGATACCAAACTTTTTGCTACTGATTCTATATGATAAATAAAATATTTTGAACTTTATAAACTTATCAAAAACTCAGATTTCCGATTAAGACCCGAAAATCGCTTAAAACCAACTTTTACGCGTTTTAAGCACATAGTATGTGTTAAAAACTATTTTTTTTATATAAGACTTGATACCTACTGATGTTTTTAATAAATTTCTATACTTTAACAGTAAGCAAAAGTTTTAAACTCAGATTTCCAAAATTGACCTTTAAAGCTTATGTGAAATTACCAAAATGCCCCTTCGGTGCATAAATTGGTTATATAGGATAAATTTTACATATGGGCAATACCCTATTGATATAACTTATTAAATTAGATATTTTTACTGATTTCAAAAGAACAGAACTTCAATTTAGTATAAAATCTCTTTTATAAGTATTAAAATTACCAAAATGCCCTTTCGGGACTTAAATTGGTTTAAATTACTTTTTGGGCATATATGTTAACATCCTACTGATGTATTAACATATTTCAAGCATAATAACAATTATGACCTGTATATAATTCATTTGGTTACCCGTTACGCGTTTACGCGTTCGGATCGGTTTACGTGACTAGTTTACGTATAATAGCCGAAACGGGTTAAACCTTATCATTAAATCCTCAAATTCCAGAATGTGATTAATTTGCCCATATTATACAAGTATCCAAGCTTGTCGGGTCTAAACCACATTCTATTCCGGTCTCCGCTTAATCTAGCGTTTTAGAACCGTAAAGTTTCTTCTAGCTAGCTGATCTAAGTCCTTGACTTAACTGAAGGCCCGTTAGCATCCTAATAAGTTATTAAACCTTCTAATACAGATTAGTAGCATCCAGTAGAAGGTACCATCAAGAAGCTTTAGGATTATACTGCTGAGTTATCTTTCACACTAGCTCAGGTAAATACTTTTAACTTATTTTCCCTATACGGGCTTGGGATATGGTATTATTATAATACCACTTGGTCGGGTATGAAATCATTTAACCGGATTGTGATAATAAATTTCGAAATCGTTTACGCATAACCAGCATGTAACATGTAGCAAAGTGAAGCATGTAGGTTATTGACAATGAAATATGCACAGACGTGACTGCGAGTCGTAGAATGCGCAACACATATCCCCACTGGGACACATGAAGTAAAGCCCTTAACAACCCCTGTCCATGACAGGTGCTGAGTCCAAACTATAGTACTATCGTTGCTAAGGTGTCAGGCAACAATCACTGTGTAAACATAACATACAAGCATTCATCGAATAACACGTAACATGCAATAACGGTCAGCGTATAAATAGTGTTTGCGTTGTATGTCGATTATGATGTGAATAAGTAACGTATGTAACACCCAAAAGTGCGTAAAGCAAAAAGGGTTCGAGTATACTCACATATTGTGTTTAAGTAAATAAACACTCTCTTGGATTGAAGGGAGAGCTGAGAGATTAGCCTGAGCAGTTAACGATAGCATAAGCGAAGAACGGCGCGTTAAACGGTGCAAAAGAACCAAGTGACGAATGGTAATCCGGTCGGATAGAAATCCGATCGGATGGTCATTCGATCGGATGTCAATCCGTTCGGATGGTCATCCGATTCAGATGGCCATTCGCTCGGATTGACATTCGCTTGGGATGGATGTGTCTATGTATGATGGCTTTGAAGTTTTTGTTGTAGCATTTTAAAATCAGAGAAGTATCTCTACCTTTCAGGTCGTCGATCGAACGGTCGTTTGATCAAATAGCGATCCGATTGGCGAGGCCTTTCAGTTGAGAACAAGTTCACAGCAGGATGGTCATTCGATCGGATGGTCATCCAATCGGATGGTCTTTCAGTTGAGAACAAGTTCACAGCAGGATGGCAATCCGTTAGAAATTGTTGATCTTTGAAAATTATGAAAAAGTTTAAGTGTTGGAGATCTAAACATTAACCGATCGGATTGTCGTTAGATCGGATGGCAATCCGATCGGACGACAATCCACTCCTCTTTCAGATCACTTGAAAATTTTGAAGATGATTAAGTGTGAAAGCCCAAGTGCAATCCGATCGGATTGTCTTTCAATCGGATGGTAATCCGATCGCATGGCAATCCGATCGGATGACAATCCATCCCGACAATCTGATCGTTTTGAAACTCGTTAAGTTTTGAATGTTTTTGCGGTTTGATCGAGACGGTATGACAACGTGCTGAACAATGGAAACTCGTCGAGTCCAAGTCGTTCGACCGAAGTGGGAATCACCCCAATCCGATCAGCGTACTTTTTTGTGACGGTTGTTCATGTTTAACCCGAAATCGGTTGTCTATTTAATGGAAATCAGATCTCAGACCGACACTCACTAGCAACGAGTACAAGGCCTGAATGAGTCCTGATTCTATCGGTTTTGAGTGCATTGAGTGTAAAAGAGTTGAAAGAAAGTTGAAATAACATCTCTCAATCCTTTTAACCTTGAAAATGTTTTGATCTAGTTGAAAATAGTGTTTAATCATGTGGAAATCCTTCTGATCTGAGTTGTTCTTGGTGGAATGAAGCCAAATCTTGAAGTTCATAAGAACCCCATGATGACATCATCCTAGAACACCTCAAACCCACTGATTTCACGGTTAAAAGTTAAGATTTAAGGGGAAAATGATGAAGAAGTGTGTTTAGATCATAGAAGTACAAGATTTGAAGAAGAAACTTACAAGAATCGCGAGAAATCGAAAGAAAAGTGGGCTGGAGAGTGCTGGTCGAACGAGAGAGTTGGCACATCACTGTTGGTGATGTGACAGGGGTGTTTATAGGTTGCCAAAAGAGGAAAGGAGCACAAGTGTCAGATCGGATGGCACTTCGATCGAGTTGTCTTGTGAGTTGAGTTTTGGCGTTTCGTTTTGTGTGCTGAGCGTTGCGATGCGTTTAAGCGAGTGTCGATTATGCGATGCGATAGGTTAGTAATAAACACACACAAATCCTATATCTAACATACAATCGTCATAATTAACTTGCGTTTAGCGCTTGCAAATGAATTGCGTTGCGATAGAGTTGCGATTGCGTTTCGATTAATCACCACCAAACATAAAGTAAACATGCACAAACAACACATATGTGGCACACACACGTAAAACAATATACAAAACCTATAATTCAAATTGCAAACGCGATTGCGATGCGATTAGCGATATAGCGATAAATAGATTAGCAATAAACATCGATTAAACCTCGATTATTATAGATATTCCACATAATACAACTAAAGCAATTAAAATTCATAATTTGATTACAAGTAAAGGAAGTCAAATCAGTAGTTAAGCAAAGAGTGACAGATCGCAATTAGCAATCTTTTCTTCCTTTGACTTTGACTTGTACTTTGACTTTCCAAACACGGGGTGTTACAGCCTCCCCTTCTTAAGGGAATTTCGTCCCGAAATTAAGGTGCAGGCGTAACAAAGAGTTGTGGATACTTCGCCTTCATGTCAGTTTCGAGTTCCCAGGTGAACTTGGCGCCTCGTTTGCCTTCCCAGCGAACCTTCACAATGGGAATGCGTGTCGGTCCATGATCATGACAGGCTTTTCCATGAAGTGTAATGTTTCGTCCACTTGTAGATCCTCAAGTGGAACTTGTAAATCCTGCTCGGCTAGACACTTTCTGAGGTTCGATACATGGAAAGTCGGGTGGACGTTGCTAAGTTCCTCCGGTAGTTCGAGTCTGTAGGCCATTTTGCCGATCCTTTCCAGAATCTTAAGGGGTCCAACATATCGAGGCACGAGCTTTCCTTTCTTGCCGAATCTGATCACACCCTTCCAAGGTGAAACCTTTAGGAGTACGTGATCGCCAATGTCAAATTCAAAGGGCTTGCGGCGTCTATCGGCATAAATTTTCTGACGACTCCGAGCTTTCAACAGGTTATCTCGAATTTGGTGGATCTTGTCAGTCGTTTCCTGCAGTAGCTCAGGACCGGTTATTTGCGCATCTCCGATCTCATGCCACACAATCGGCGATCAACATTTTCTTCCGTATAATGCCTCAAATGGTGCCATTTGTACGCTAGAGTGATAACTGTTATTGTACGAGAATTCGACCAAAGGTAAGTGTGTCACACCCCCAAAATCCACAAGCGGAATATCACCGCAGGGAGCGTGACTGGCCTGGATCCAGCCACCAATCATATTGAACAATATAAGTAAATAAATATGAACCCAAACCAAACAATATAATTGGTGTTAAAACAATTCAACAAAGTTTAAGTTATCAGCGGAACAATAAGTTCAAAACCCAAATCATAAGTTTAAAAGTTCATTAGTTTTTCATGAACACTCAATGGTCCATGTCCACAACGACTCCTCCTATGCAAGCTCTATCTAAGCACCTAACGACCTGCAAGGCATGTAACAACGAATCAACAACAATGTTGAGCGAGTTCACAGTTGGTTGTCCATTTTAATGTTGTTCCAAAAACCATAAGTTATTTCAAAAACCACGAGTTATCCAGTTCCTTGTTTCCCAAACCGTAATCAGTGGGGGCTTCCCCATGTTAACCACTAGACCCGTTACCATATCGACTACTGACTGTAGTTATGTTTAAGTGCCATGTGTCAATGTCTATCATCATTGACTAAGTGCCCAAGTCCATTAGTCCACGCCCGTCCTCTGCGGCACAGTGTGAGGCTTGTCAAACCTAATAGCGCTATTTAACTAATGACCTGTTCGCCATTGGCATGGCGATTAAGTCGATATAAAAATGAGGGACTTAATGATAGAGTTTTGTCTAGTGTCATTCAATGTTGTCACCCTTCACTTAAGAGGGTGGGAGTACGTGTCCTACCCAAGGAGAACACGTAGGTTTCAATGTTGTCACCCTTCACCTAAGAGGGTGGAACTACGTATCCTACTCAATGAGAATACGCCAGTTTCCTTTTTGAAACATTAACCCATTCCTAAACCATCGGGAAATCCCATGCCTTGTAGAAAGTGTGAACTCACCTTAGATTAGCTCGGCAGATAAAAGGTCACTTGAGCTAATTGTGGTCAACCACGTCCTAACATGGTTACCATACAAGTCAGGTTCATACCAAGTAATGCACATATGTTTACACATATAACTAACAGTTTACATACATAGATTGATCGTGGCATACACTTAGCATCACAGTAGTTTATTCACAGTACACATAAATGGTTCAACAGCAACAGTTACATTTATAAACAAGGCCCAAGTGTGCGGCCCAATTTCCTGGGCACGTGATAATGTGCGAGTCCATAACAGGTGTGCGAGTTGGTGGTCTCGAGTTGAGACTGTACGGTCTTGAGTCAAGACTGTGCAGTCTCGGGTCATGCAGTTTTCACTCGAGATCATGTGGTCTCGGATCAGGTCTCGAGTCGCAACAAGACCCGCAACCAAGGGTCTCGAGCCTTGCTGTTCTTGTACGATTGAAGTGTGGTCTCGAGTCGAGACGGTGTGGTCTCGGCTCGCAACCTGTGTCGAGACTAAGATGTGTAATAAACTTCCTTATTTTCAGTCCATTATCTTCGTAACATTAATCCATGATTTTGGCAATTTCAATTCAGATCAAAACAACAATTAATTCAGAAATCATGCACATCCATAGCACCCTAAATATCATCTAATCATGAACCATCAATTAAACTTTCAACCGGATCTTCATACTAGCGAGTTCAAAGACTAACATGCAGCCTATGGTTTAACAATTCATCATGTGACCATCATTATGTTAATCAATCTAACCTTCCACATACTCGAAAAATCATCAATCCAACACATGCAATCGGTCCTAATCGACCTTAGATCAATCATACAATTCCTTCTAATAGTTTTGCTAACATATGATTCCAATCATCAAACAGAAATAGTCTCATCATAATATATATCGAAATCAACACATAGGTCCAATTCATGATCACAGTTTTATCAACATACCCACTATCATGAAACCCTAATCAATCACACAACAAAACAACATCAAGAGCATAGCAACTAACAATGATGAACACTAACCGGAATGTAAGATGGAATCACAAGGACTTCGAGAGAGTTGGGATGGCCGCCGGCTTCGAAGGTGGGGGGGTTGTTGCCATCGTACAAGAGGGAAGGGAGAGGAGAGCTTAGGGTTTGGTGTGAGTTTCCTTGTTTTTGTAAATTATGAGGATTATACACCCATAATGGGTATGGTATGTGCTAAAGAGAGTGGGCCGAACCCATCTTTAGGTTGTCCTTGGGCCACGGGTTCGGGGTAAATGGGGTTGGGTCGAGAGAGAGAGGTGCGCGATTAAAGACAAAGTGTGCGACCCAAAGAATTGTACGACTGGACAATGTTGTGCGACCACGTTTGTTATACATACATACATACTCACATTACAAACACATAACATAACAAACTCATAACATTTTTATTGAAATCAAACACATCAAGTTATCACATAACGTTCATACATGTTATATCAAAGCACGACAAGAGGTTCTAAAATACGAGTTGTCACATCACCCCCAAGTTGAAAGAATTTTCATCCCGAAATTTAGCACGTAGTCACTGAGGAAGCTAGTTAGGTTGCGTGGTTTCCTGGTTTTCCTGAGGTATCACAAAGTGTGCGTCCCAATTACCACCGAAATCTATGACACACGAGCGAAGCATGTCTTCAAGGGTACGAATCGTTCTTTCAGTCTGACCGTCGGTTTGGGATGGAAAACGGTACTTAGATTAAGCGTAGTACCGAGAGCAGATTGAAACGTTTCCCAAAGACGCGAGGTAAACCGACTATCGCGGTCAGAAATGATGTCATGAGGCGTCCCGTGTCGACAGATAATCTCGTCGATGTAGATTCGGGCTAATTTTTCTACCTTAAAGTCTTTCCGTATTGGCAGGAAATGAGCAGATTTAGTCAAACGGTCAACGATAACCCAGATGCTATCGTGACCCGAAGTTGTACGCGAGAGTTTCATTATAAAGTCCATGGCTATGCTCTCCCATTTCCACATAGGGATCTTGGGTTGTACAAGCAACCAGAGGGTCTTTGCTGCTCAGCCTTGACCTTCAAACAAGTCAGGCACTTCGAAACATAGGTTGTGATATCCTTCTTCATTCCAGGCCACCAATACCGTAGAAGCAGATCGTGGTACATTTTGTCGGCACCAGGATGAATGGAGTATCGAGACTTGTGCGCTTCAGTCAACAATATATCTCGAAGGTTGTTGCGACTTGGAATCCAGTTGCGGTCTAGATAGTAGAGAATACCGTTCGATTTAGTGACAAAGTGTGAATCAGCTCCACACTTTTTCATTTCCTCTCGCATGGTATCTTCTACGAAGCAGGTGTGTTGGGCATCACGAATCAAGGCTTCGAGGTTGTGTTGGGCGTGAACATTACGAACACTATGCAAATAGCTTCGTCTGCTTAGAGCGTCGGCCACAATATATGCTTTGCCAGGGTGATAACGAATCTCACAGTCATAATCGTTGAGAAGTTCTACCCATCGGCGTTGGCGCATATTCAGTTCTTTTTGGCTGAGGATGTGTTGTAGGCTCTTATGGACTGTAAAGACCGTACACTTGGTACCATAAATATAGTGTCGCCAAATCTTCAGCGCAAAAACAACTGCACCAACCTCGAGATCGTATGTTGTATAGTTCTTCTCGTGGATCTTGAGCTGACGAGAGGCGTAAGCAATAACCTTGTCCCGTTGCATGAGAACACAACCAAGACCAAGGTTCGAGGCATCACAATAGATAACGAAGTCATCGTTTCCTTCGGGCAGAGCGAGAATGGGAGCATTATAGAGCATATGCTTGAGAGTCTGAAAGGCAGTCTCTTGTTCAGTTCCCCAAACAAAAGGCTTGTCTTTATGCGTCAAAGAAGTAAGCGGGACAGCGATTTTCGAGAAGTCAGCGATGAAGCGACAGTAATAGCCCGCCAATCCGAGGAACGAACGAACCTCGGATGGTGATTTTGGAGTAACCCAGCTCTTAACAGCTTCAATCTTCGTGGGGTCGACGTGTATACCTTGACTATTGACAATGTGACCGAGGAATTGAACCTCCTCCAGCCAAAATTCACACTTGGAGAACTTGGCACAGAGTCGATTCCCTTGGAGTAATTCGAGAACCAAACGTAGGTGCTGCGCGTGTTCGGTTTTCGACTTCGAATAGATAAGGATGTCGTCGATGAATACGATGACGAAGCGGTCAAGAAACGATTTGCACACATGGTTCATCAAATCCATGAAAACCGCAGGAGCATTGGTTAAATCAAAGGGCATTACGACGAATTCATAATGGCCGTATCGGGTTCGGAAAGCGGTTTTCGGTATATCTTCCTCCTGAATGCGTAGCTGGTGATAGCCTGAGCATAAATTGATCTTCGAGAAACACGTAGCACCTTGTAACTGATCAAACAAATCATCGATTCGAGACAGGGGATAACGATTCTTGATAGTCAGCTTATTCAACTCCCTATAATCGATGCACATCCGGAACGATCCGTCATTCTTTTTTACGAAAAGGACTGGTGCGCCCCAAGGAAAGGTGCTAGGGAGAATAAAGCCTTTGTCAAGTAGTTCCTGGAGTTGACTCGAGTGTTCGCGCATTTCAGACGGAGCGAGGCGATAAGGAGATTTAGCATGCAACAGGGTTGTCTCCAGGAATGAGGTCGATACTAAAATCAATATCACGACTCGGGGGGTAAACCAGGTAAATCATCAGGAAAGACCTTAGGAAAATCACGAACCACATGCACCTTTTCTATTACCTTAACTTCCTTTTTCTCCGCTACTACAATGTGTGCTAAGAAAGCTTGGTATTCCTTGCGGAGATACTTGCTTGCTTGAACACACGACATGAGTTGGAGTTTCTTCGATGCAACCTCACCGTAAACACATAGTTGATCCCCATTGGCGAGCGAGAAACGAATCATGTTATCAAAACAAACAACTTCAGCATGATTCTCACGAAGAAAATCCATGCCTACTATGACATCAAAACTACCAAGCTACATCGGAATGAGATCGATAGGAAAGATGTGATTGTTGAGTTCGAGAGTACAATCATGAAGAACAAAATTGACAGCGACAGTTCTTCCAGTGGCAACTTCAACATCGAACGTCGAGGAGAGATGGGCGCGCTTACGATTAAAGAGCTTTTCGAATTCAAACGATGCAAAATAGTTATCGGCTCCAGTATCAAATAAACACGAAGCATATATACCATTCACAAGGAACGTACCATTAACCACGTTGTTGTCTGCTTGAGCTTGGCGGACGTTGATGTTGAAAGTACGTCCGTGGGCTGCTGTGTCACACCCCAACCGATGGCGGAATCATCGGGGCGCGGCACTGAGCGAAACAGATTGTCCAGAAGTTTCCATAACAACTATCTTTACCATTCAATTTAAGTTAACATGTCCCATACCATGTCTCAAATAGCAAAACAAGTTATTACAGACAAAAACTAAACAAATATTCTGTTCCGACAACTCAGATTTAAGCATAACTAAATTATTCGTTGGTTTCTAGGACTCCAATTCCTAGCTTCGATTTCATCACAGCCCGAGAAGCATATAAACAACCTAGGCACCTGCCACATACGTTAAAATAATGTCAATACATAAAATGTAAAGGTGAGCATACAAGTTTGATAATAGCATATAGAGTTCGAATTCGTTTACGCATAACCAGCACGTACACATAGTGAAATGAAGCACGTTAGTTATCGACATAGATCCATCGATACCAATGACTGCGGGTTGACTGCCCGAGGCAGTTCGCAATACACGATTACCACCGTAATCCATGCAAGTAAAAGATCCTTAACAACCCCCGTGGAAACGGGTGCTGAGTCCAAACTATAGTACTATCGTTGCTAAGGCAGGTAGACAGCATTCCATGTGTAAACATAACAAACAAGCATTCATAAGTCACGTATAACATGCGATAATGGTTAAGCGTTTAAAATAGCTTGAGTAGTGTGATAGTTGTAGTTCGAATAGTTGTAACGTATGTAACACCCAAAAGTGCTAAAGCAAAAAGGGTTCGAGTATACTCACAGCGTTATGGATTGAAGGGAGCGCTTTACAGCGAGTACGAATAGCCTGAATAGATTCGATAACGTAACGATAAGTGACGCGTAAAACAGTACAAGTGAGAGTGGGTAGGATGACTGATCGTACTGTTCAGTTGTCCGTGAGTAGGGGTCATCCGTGCGCATGACCTATCCGTACGGATGGTGATGCGTGCGGATGGTGTTCCATCCGGATAGATCATCCGTGCGTGTGACCGTCCGTGCGGGTGGCAACCCGTGCGGACGAGTTATACGTGCGGACGACTTACCCGTACGGTTAGATTGTTTGTGTGGATAAACGTCCAAGTGGATTGTTTCTTCCTAAGATGTGTTTGTGTATGATGGCTTGTGCTTTGGAGTTTTCGTTGTAGCATTTAGAAATCACCAAAGTGTTTCTACCTTTCAAGCCGGCCGCGCGGACGGTGGTCCGTGCGTATGGTAGTCCGTGCGGACAGCCTGTGCGCGCGGGCAGGGTCAATCCGTCCGGATAGCCCGTCCGTGCGCACGGCTTGACCGTGCGGGTGCGGTTTGCTCGATTTTCATTTTAAGGCCTTAGTATCTCATGATCCGATGAGTAATCCATTCAGAGGTCGTCCGTCCGGATTGCTCGTTCGTCGATACTCAAACCTCGCGTGGAAAGTGGGTCCCAAGGGTAGTCCGTGCGGGTGGCAACCCGTGCGTATGACCTGTGCGTGCGGATGGTAACCCGTGCGCACAGCTTGTCCGTGCGGGTGGCTAGTCCGTGCGGGTAGCCTGTCCGTGCGAACAACTGCTCTGGTTGTTCCGTTCGTCTACACTTGGTTTCTGTTGTCGTTTATCGAGACGTTCTGATTACGTGGCAACCACTTGGAGTTGTGTTCTCACCCGCGTGACTAGACCGGTTAGGAACCACCCTAACTCGGCCTGTCGGCGACTCAGAACGGTCGTCCCGGTTAACCCCGGAATCAGTTGTCTAGGGTACAACTCCAGATCTGGAACTAGGGTATCACTATTGACGAGCAAAACACTAGGACTGATCGGATTCGTACCGGTTTTAAGGGTAAAAGAAGGGGAGAACATTAGATTTATTTCTTTCAACTCTTTTATTCTTAGAAAAGTCCAGATCTAGGTGGATTTATTGTAAAAACTTGTAGAAATCGTTTAGATCTGAGATATTCTTGGTGGAATGAGGCCAAGCACGAAGTTCTTACGAACTTCATGATGACGTCACCCGTGAACACCTCAAGTCCGGATGATTTCATGGTTAAAATCGATGATTTGAAAGATAGAAGTGTGTAGAATCGTGCAGTGATTAAAGATGTACAAGAATTAGTGCAAGATCGTACCTGGATTGAGAGAAATCTGGGAAAAAGGTGGAGAATGCGTGTGGTTCGGACGTCACTTGCCAAAAGTAGAAAAAGTGGATAGTGACCCGTGTATTTATAGGATGCCAAAAAGGGAAAGGGGGGTGAGCCGTGCGCACGGCACGCACCCGGGCAGGTTATCCGCGCGGGCTGGCCATCCGTGCGGACTGGCAATCCGTGCGGATTGGTCATCCGTGCGGATGGGCCATCCGTGCGGATGCCACCACCTTGGGCGAGCTCGGTGCGATGTTGATTCGGCTCGGATCTACGAGCGGTTTGATAGGGTTTCCTAATTCAAATTACTTTCAGTCCCAACTACTTCTTATACGGTTCGATTCGGGATTCGAGTTCGGGTTCGATCATATTCGAGTTAGACTTCGAGTTCGATTGAGTTCGCTTGATTATCACCACACAACATAAAATAAACATGCACAAGTAACACGTAAGGCACACACACACGTATAGCTGACAAATAAAATACGAAATTCGAGTTTCGATCTGGTGTCGATTTGATTAGCTTGCTTGATTATCTTTATCGCATTGTTACTTCCTATCGTTCACAGTCGTAGATCGATCGAAATATGATTGGTGAGGCTTGATTATTGTAATGTACGACATTTACTCCACATAATCTAAATATAATAGAAACAATTCTACGAGTCACGTCGCGCGAAATCGGTAGTTGACTTTGACCTTGACTTTGACTTTCACTCGTGAAAACACGGGGTGTTACATGCTGGCTGCTGTTGCTGCTGAGGCTGCTGCTGGGGCTGCTGCTGTTGTGGCTCTTGCTTCACCACTCGATTTGGGCACATGTTTGCGAAGTGGTTGAGGTCACCACACGCAAAGCAAGCTCTAGCGTGGATCGCGGGTGCAGGAGCCGCTTGTTGGCCTTGAGGAGCAGGAAGTAGAGCTTGTTGAGCAGGAGCTTGACCTTGAGTTGGAGCTGGAGCTTGACGTGGACCAGTACGGCAGTTAGCGGTAAAGTGGTCGTACATGTTGCAGTGCATATAGTATCTGCAAGCAATCCCCACGGGATGATGATAAGTACAGGTAGGGCAAGCCGGGTGAGGACCAGTTTATGCACGCTTAGCCAGCGGTGCATGGGTGACCGGTGCCGCTATTTGGCGGTGTTGGGGCTGCGGTTGAGCAGGTACTGCTTGGAGCGTAGCGGCAGCTGTGACAGCGCAATTCTTGCTACTGTTGTTGTTGTTGTTCTTTCTCTTGCGGCGGGAGGACCTTGAAGATTACGGTGCGGTGGCGGCGGTTTCAACGGTGGGAGCAGCGGTAACTTGGTGAAGATTCTTGAAGGCTTTATCAAAGTAACCAGCCTTAAGTCGCTTGTCGTTGATCTCGGCAGCGAGCAGGAAGGTTTCCTCAATAGTTGTCGTCTTCGCGGCTTGAACGAAATCGGCCACACAATCCGGTAGAGCACGGATATACTTCTTGATGGTGATTTCGGGGGTAGTAACTTGGCCCGGACAGATTATGCTCAGCTGCTTAAAGCGGGCAGTTAAACCAACGTTGTCGCCATCCTTTTATTTGATGTGCCAGAACTCGTCCTCCAACTTTTAAAGCTCGTGGGGAGGGCAGCACTCTTTCATCATGATGTCCTTCAACTCGTCCCACGTAAGCCCGTAAGCTGTATCATTTCCACGCTTGTTTCTTTCGGCAGTCCACCAGTCTAGAGCCCTGGACTGGAAAACGCCGGTAGCGTTAAAGTGCAGAGATTATCAGGACAATTGCTTTGGCGCAGGGTGACTTCGATAAAATCGAACCATTGGAACATGGCTGTAGGTCCATTTCTCCGGTGAATTCCTTAGGTCCGCAGGCTTTGAACTGCTTGAAGCTAAAAGTAGCCTTAGGCGAATCAGTCTTGGACTCTTCAGAGGATTTGCTAGCGTTTTCATTCAGTTCGCTAACAATTTGCGGGATAACTTTCGCCATCTGCTTAGCGACAAGAGCAGCGATGCGTTTGTCTTCATGATTGCGGCGAGCGGTGCGGGAGTGAAATGATCCAAATGACGACATTGTCTGCAACAGACATCGCCATAGGACTCAAACACTATATAATCGAATCTCACCACACACGCACTACTACTAAATAAAGCTCAGGAACACATCTATTCATATAAGCACGGATTCATGTAGGCACATAACCACAAAACACATAAGCACGTAGAGCACAGAAGCACGTAAAAACACATAAAACACACTATATTTTGCACATATTTACCTACATTTGCCTTACATATTCACCTATCATTTCAGGCTCGCGCGTTCGAGAATAGCGATTACAACTAGCGAGTACACAGCGAGTAGCATAATGTGTAGTATAGCATGCGATTTGTTAGCGTTTTGAGATAGATGTGTAGTGCGAGTTGTGCGTGTCGATCAAAGCAAAAAGCGAAAGGCGTATAAATCACCAAAATCGAATCACATAAACACATAAAACCACATACAAAAGTTCGCATAAAAGCGATAAATCACGATAAAACACAGAGTCAGCAGTTGCGGGCTCAGAATCGAAACACGTAAAAATCAGCGATTGCGAGCTTGAAATCGAAAATAGATTGTCTCGGCTTGAAAGACGTTGACTACCCAAAGTGATTCGACTATTCTCAAGTGCCTCGATTGCATGTTTTGGCCTAATGGAATGTGCTCTATCATCGGCACATGGTGAATGGCATGCATCCCTTCGGTTATTCACGCAACTCGAGTTGTTGGAATTCATCGTGACTTTGGTGAGAGCTTTGTAAAATCGAAATAGAGAACGACACGGGTTACCAAGATTCGGGTTTCACCCCTAACTTAGCGACTACGCTCCTGTTTGTGTAATAGAATTACGAGGTTGAGAAGAGAAGTTGCATTGAAGTGCGGATTTCACTCCTGATTCAACGCAAATTCTCTTGTTTATTGTAAAAAGTGTGGGTCGAACAAGCGATTTAATCGATAGTTTGCGGTTTTCACACCTAATCTCGATCTAATCACTCGTTCATTTTTTTGAAAATAGTGCAGTGCGACCGCCTTAGGAAAGGCAGTGTGATAGTATAGCGTGAGTGCGAGGCGATCGAATAGCAGTAATAGGCTCGGGTGGGACCCCTAACGGGTTCGCACAGGGCGGTCTGTTGGCACTTAGACTATAGACTAGGTCGTTTCTAAGACATCGACCCGGACTAGGTCGAGTCTTGCATAATTCCCTATAGTTATGGCTCTGATACCAATCTGTCACACCCCAACCGATGGCGGAATCATCGGGGCGCGGCACTGAGCGAAACAGATTGTCCAGGAGAATCCATAACAACTATTAGTTATAATATATTAAAGGTTCATGTCCCATACCACAAACATATAAGATAAAAATAGTTATTACAGACATTGTTCTCAAAGACAAATATCCATTCCGACAACTCAGATTTTATTTAGTTTGTTTCTAGACTCTTCCTACTTGATTCCACATAGCAAGCATCCTAGCATCTCAAACACCTGTCACATACGTTAAAAGTTTAATAATAATAATAAAATAGAGGTCAATACACATAGTGTAAAGGTGAGTATACAAGTTTAATAATAATAATAAATTTCGAAATCGTTTACGCATAACCAGCATGTAACATGTAGCAAAGTGAAGCATGTAGGTTATCGACAATGAAATATGCGCAGACGTGACTGCGAGTTGTAGAATGCACAACACATATCCCCACTGGGACATGTGAAGCAAAGCCCTTAACAACCCCTGTCCACGACAGGTGCTGAGTCCAAACTATAGTACTATCATTGCTAACGTGTCAGGCAACAATGACTGTGTAAACATAACATATAAGCATTCATCGAATAACACGTAACATGCAATAACAGTCAGCGTATAAATAGTATTTGCGTTGTGTGTCGATTGTGATGTGAATAAGTAACGTATGTAACACCAAAAAGTGCGTAAAGCAAAAAGGGTTCGAGTATACTCACAGATTGTGTTTAAGTAAATAAACACTCTCTTGGATTGAAGGGAGCGCTGAGAGATTAGCCTGAACAGTTAACGATAGCATAAGCGAAGAACGACGCGTTAAACGGTGCAAAAGAACCAAGTGACGAATGAAAATCCGGTCGGATGGCAATCCGATCGGATGGTCATTCGATCGGATGTCAATCCATTCGGACGGTCATTCGATTGGATGTCAATCCGTTCGGATGGTCATCCGATTCGGATGGCCATTCGTTCGGATTGACATTCGCTTGGGATGGATGTGTTTGTGTATGATGGCTTTGAAGTTTTTGTTGTAGCATTTTAAAATCAGAGAAGTATCTCTACCTTTCAGGTCATCGATCGAATGGTCGTTCGATCGAATAGCGATCCGATTGGCGAGACCTTTCAGTTGAGAACAAGTTCACAGCAGGATGGTCATTCGATCGGATGGCAATCCGTTAGAAACTGTTGATCTTTGAAAATTATGAAAAAGTTTAAGTGTTGGAGATCCAAACATCAACCGATCGGATTGTCGTTCAATCAGATGGCAATCCGATCGGACGGCAATCCGCTCGTCATTCAGATCACTTGAAAATTTTGAAGATGACTAAGTGTGAAAGCTCAAGTGCAATCTGATCGGATTGTCTTTCGATTGGATGGAAATCCGATCAGATTGCAATCTGATCGGACGGCAATCCGTCCCGATGATCTGATCGTTTTGAAACTCGTTAAGTTTTGAATGTTTTTGAGGTTTGATCGAGACAGTATGACAACGTGCTAAACAACGGAACCTCGTCGAGTCCAAGTCGTTCCACCGAAGTGGGAATCACCCCAATCCGATCAGCGTACTTGTTTGTGACTTGTTCATGTTTAACCCGAAATCGGTTGTCTCTTTGATGGATATCAGATCTCAGACCGACACTTCACTAGCAACGAGTAGAAGGCCTGAATGAGTCCTGATTCTATCGGTTTTGAGTGCATTGAGTGTAAAAGAGTTGAAAGAAAGTTGGAATAACATCTCTCAATCCTTTTAACCTTGAAAATGTTTTGATCTAGTTGAAAATATTGTTTAATCATGTGGAAATCCTTCAGATCTAAGTTGTTCTTGGTGGAATGAAGCCAAATCTTGAAGTTCATAAGAACCCCATGATGAATCATCCTAGAACACCTCAAACCCGCTGATTTCACGGTTAAAAGTTAAGATTCAAAGGGGAAAATGGTGAATAAGTGTGTTTAGATCATAGAAGTACAAGATTTGAGGAAGAAACTTACAAGAATCGCGAGAAATCGAAGGAAAAATGGGCTGGAGCGTGCTGGTCGAACGAGAGAGCTGTCACATCACTGTTGGTGATGTGACAGGGGTGTTTATAGGTTGCCAAAAGAGGAAAGGAGCACAAGTGTCGGATCAGATGGCACTTCGATTGGATGGCCATTCGATCGGATGGTCATCCGTTCGGATGACCAGTCGATCGAATGGTCATTCGATCGAGTGGTCCGGCGAGTTGAGTTTTGGCGTTTCGTTTTGCGTGCTGAGCGTTGCGATGCGTTTAAGCGGGTGTCAATTATGCGATGCGATAGGTTGGTAATAAACACACACAAATCCTATATCTAACATACGATCATCATAATTAACTTACGTTTAGCGCTTGCAATTGAATTGCGTTGCGATAGAGTTGCGATTGTGTTTCGATTAATCACCACCAAACATAAAGTAAACATGCACAAACAACACATATGTGGCACACACATGTAAAACAACATACAGAACCTATAATTCAAATTGCGAACGCGATTGCGATGCGATTAGCGATATAGCGATAAATAGATTAGCAATAAACATCGATTAAACCTCGATTATTATAGATATCCCACATAATACAACTAAAGCAATTAAAATTCATAATCTGATTACAAGTCAAGGAAGTCAAATCAGTAGTTAAGCAAAGAGTGACAGATCGCAATTAGCAATCTTTTCTTCCTTTGACTTGTACTTTGACTTTCCAAACTCGGGGTGTTACATCCATTGTTTCACACGGTGTGAGAAAAGCCACGACATTGACGAACACCCAATTGGCATGGTGTTCCACGCATGAAAACTGGTCAACCTCGGCATCACACTCGACAAATCATGGGCGGCCCAGATGGTAAAATAACATTGAGTTGATTTTTCTTTTTTTTTTAATGAATATTGGATTTTTGTTGTTCTTATCGTGTTTCGACTTGTTTGGATATAACTGGTCTGAAACCTATTATATAAAAATTATAGGTCCAAGAACTGTACCGATTGAGGTCTATCGGGTAGATCCAGGTTAATTCCCCTAGTCATAGAAAAAAATATTATTTTGTTAAATTCAATATGAGATTTCTTTTCACAACACATAATATGAGATTTCTTTTCACGACACATAACTCAAAAGGAAATTATCACACATATCTACTACCGATTTATCCTCAATCACATCCTTTGTATTCACTTTATCACACAGTCATTTTCCTACATTGTACAACTTTCTTGTGAAAACCAAAAGCACACTTACATCAAGTGAGAAAACTTACTTCATTGGCACATCAAGTGACAAAACTTACTTCATTGGCATGATCTAAATGAAAAATTTATACAATACTAACAAGTAACAACCAATCTATCCTTTACATATACTTTTGTTATTTATCATTAAGGGTATGGATCAAATAGGAAGTTTATTTTGGCTAGAAAGTGTAGGAAGCAATATGATTATGACATGTGGTAACATTTAAAATAGGGTTATTGTATTTTATCACCCCAAACTATTGGCTATTGGCCGCTGCCACCTCCAACTATCACTTTGACGCCCGTCACCCTCAACTTAACACTTAATGTTTTCTGTCACCATGTCGTTAACTGATCACTAACTTTTGATCATGTTCATATACTTTTGGGGGTGTCCTAAGATCCCTAAAACCTTCCTAAGTATCTATGACACCCCCAAAAGTATAGTAACATGATCAAAAGTTAGTGATCAGTTAACGACGTGGTGACAAAACATACTAAGTGTTAAGTTGGGAGTGACGGGCGTCAAAGTGATAGTTGAGGGTGACAACGGCCAAGAGCTAATAGTTGGGGGTGATAAAATCCAATAACCCTTTAAAATAAAGAGAAATGATATTTTAGTCAATCCAACCCTTTCTTCTTCCTTTTCAAAACCCAGTAACTTCAAAACCCACCATTTTCAAAACCCACCATCTTCAACTATTTCTTCACTTTCTATCTCAATAATCACTACATTATAGTGCGATTTTCGTCACCAATCAATGATTCAAACACCCGATCAACGTGTTCTTTCAGTTTTTTTTTTGAAGAAAACACAGTTTAATTTCATACAAAATCTCGTTTTTTCCGGTGATTTTGAAGATAATCACTCGATCCGTTCGATTCGAGCGCTGATAAGTGTTTCAATCATTCAAAATTCGTCAATTGTTGAAGAAATCACTTCGATCCATGTAAGAAATTCTTTAATTTCATTTTTACGATATGGGTTTTTGATTTAGTCATTGCGTTTTACGATCTTGGCCGGGGTCCGGGGGCAGCGCCCCTGGTAGCGGGGTCCCAGGGGCGGCACCCCCTGGCGAGGTCCAAGTGGCAGAGCCCCTGGCTGGGGTCCAGACAATTCACAGCTCAGACAATTCACAGCACAGACAATTCACATCACAGACAAAACTATTGTCATGGTTCAATGCGTTTTAGAGATAACACTTTCTTTGGTGTTTTTAGGCAATTGCGTTTTAGAACTAAAACATTTTTATGTGTTTTCTGGCCATTGCGTTTTAGAAAAAACACAATCTTGAAGTGTTTTTAGTCATTGCGTTTTAGGTAAAACACATTTTTAGGTGTTTTCAGTCCATTACGTTTTTCAGAGAACACTTTCTTTTGTTTTTTTAGGCAATTGCGTTTTAGAATGAGACATTTTTAAGTGTTTTCTGTCCATTGCGTTTTACAAATAAGACATTTCTTTGTGTTTTTTGTGCATTGCGTTTTAGAAAACAAACATTTTAAGCGTTTTCTGGCAATTGCGTTTTAGAAACAAGACATTTGTTTGTGTTTTTTGTGCATTGCGTTTTAGTTAAAACACATTTTTATGTGTTTTTAGTCCATTGCGTTTTAGAAAGTACATTTTCTTTTGAGTTTTTAGGCTATTGCGTTTTAGAAATAAGACATTTCTTTGTGTTTTCTGGCCATTGCGTTTTACAAATAAGTCATTTCTTTGTGTTTTTTGTGCATTGCGTTTTAGAAAAATGTCACTTTTTAGGTTTTTTTTCCATTGCGTTTTACGCAACTGAGTTTTAGAAAAATGTTTTTGAAAATATAGCAATAGTAGACTCGTTTTAAAGATAAAAAAACGCTCGTTTTTTTGGTGAAATTTTTATAAAAAATAATATCGTATGAAAGAGTTATTAACGTTTAAAAAATGGGGGGGATTGGAGGAGAGAGAAACTATTGGCTTGGATTGACTAGAATACCCTAAACAAACTCATGCGCCTCTTTTCTTCCCTTCAATTTCCCTGATTTAATCTTACCTCTTGATTAACTAAATGGATGATTAAGATCACTTTCTAACGTTCTTAGCCAAAGAAAATTTTTATCATATCTCCACCCTTATCATTAAACTTAAATATCCAAAGGATATTTGTCTTATATAATAATAACGTATACCTAAAACACGCACCCCGTATTCTTTCCCATAAAACGTTACAGGCACGACCACCAAAACCCCATTCAAGCAAAAATTCCGCGTCTCGTACAATTCAAACACCCCTTTCCAACACCACCAGACAGACACCCTTCCTTCCTTCCTTAACAATGCATGCGAAATCCGACTCCGACTTAACCAGCGTCGAAGCTCTGACCCCACCCCGCTCACCCCGCCGGCCACTCTACTACGTCCAGAGCCCATCTAACCACGATGCCAACCATTGGCGCAGCATGTAAGGGGCGGGGGGGGGACGTCCGCCCCCCGGGATTTTTCGCTCAGTAGTGTTATATATGTAGTTTTCGTATAGAAATTTGTGGGTATATACGTTTTCACCCCCCCGGTTCTATAGAAATTTTTGGGTATTCTATAGAAATTTTTGGGTATATATGTTTTCACCCCCCCGGCCGAAAAATCCAAGCTTCGCCACTGATGCCAACGACAAAATGTCATACGGCTCCAGCCCATTCGGCTCACCCATTCACCATTCCCGTGAGTCCTCCACTTCCCGCACTTTTTCAGCTTCCATTAAACACGCCGTCGTCCGGGCTAACGGTGTGCGGCCTCTGTCTCCCTGGAAACGCCTTGAGTATGGTACTGATATGGATGATGAGGACGATGAAGTTGACGGTGACGGTGACGGTCGTCTTCCGTTTAAGTTTTATGTTATGTGGTTTGTAGTCTCGTTTATCCTCTTGTTTACCATTTTCTCTTTGATTTTGTGGGCTGCTAGTGTTCCGTACAAACCTAAGGTTGTTGTTAAGGTTAGTAAGTATCTTCTTAATCTCCTCGAACTACTACATGTTAATAATGTTTTGATGTTGAACCAATGGGTTGGGTTGGGTTGGGTTGGGTTGGGTTGACTCAGGAGTTAACTCGGGTGATTATAGAGTGGACTCAGTGATGTGACTCGTGATCATTTTACTTTTTGTCAAGAGTTGCAGCTTTAATCAGAATTTTTGAATTTAAAACATAGTATTAATTAATGGTGATGTACTGATGTGCCTTTTTTCTTTTCTTTTCTTTTGAGCAGAGTATGATGTTTGACAACTTTAATGTCCAATCCGGGATGGATGCAACGGGAGTACCAACGGATATGTTGACTTTGAATACAACAGTCAAAATATTTTACCGGAATCCGGCTACATTTTTTGGTGTCCATGTCACCGTTACTCCTATTCAGATTCATTATTTTCAACTTAAGCTTGCTTCTGGCTACGTAAGTTTGTTTATTTAACTCTTCTTGACTTCTTGTTATGTTTGTTACTTTACCCAAAAAATCACAAACATAGCATAAAAAGCGAGAATAATTTCACTTTCATGAGATTAGTAATTTTTTTTGGTTAGGTGAGATTACTATCTTTTTGGTTAAGTGTCTACTTTTACCCTAAATGTTTTCGTTTTATAAGAGTATACTTGAATCATAAGAATACAATATGATTAATATTTAGTGTCACATATCAAGTTAGTTTGAATTGTTATTAATGGAAAAGTCTGATACGCGATTCTTAATTACATATCTAATGACTAAATACGCGATTTGTTCCAGGCATGGCTATACACATATAATCGTCCAAATATGTTTTTTTTTGTTTGTTTGTGATTTTCTCTAATTTATACGTTCGATGTTGAAAACATTGGGGTAAGATTAGGTCATCTGGTTTTAAACGACTGTTTTTTGTGATTATGATGTTGAAAACATTGGGGTAACATTAGGTCATCTGGTTTTAAATGACTGAATACATGTAGTTTTTCTGCTGTATCTTAAAAGATCATTATTTTTTTAACAAATTTGACAGGTTTGTATATGCATTGGCACTTGGCAGTTTTAAATTCTTATAAGAAGTTGTATATAAATAATATGTATATAATGTAATTGCTATTGAATACAATAATTGGCTAAGTTTACGTGCACCCCACGATTTTATCTATTAAACAAGTGAAGTGCACATCGCATACCCAGTATGTATTTATAAAATATCAATTTATACCCATTTTCACATCAAATATCTTAATGGTATACCCTGTATTTATATATTTTGTTTTTTACTATATATTACAACTGGAACTTGTACCTTTTTCCAACACTAGAAGCTTTAGTATTAAACTAGTAGTACTTGTTATATGTGTAACTTTAGTTGTATACTTCTTCTATTTGTTTTGATGACACCAACTACTATACAACCTTTAGCTTATTTGTGCATCTTGTTGTTAATGACTCCATATGGAACTTAAGCTTTTACTTTACCCTGAACTAGAATCTTGATTACTGTAAACCCTTGTAAATTTTACTTTTCCGACTGCACATGTTCATCCCTCGTGTGTTCTTGATGACTTTGGTCCCAACTTTAAGCTTTTGCATGAAGCCAGTTGAATTTGGAAAGAAAACAAACATTAAAAAACAAAGTTATATTTGCAATTATAAAAAATATTAGTGTTTCATAAAAAGCACAAAAGAGGACAAGAAAAGCGTTCATTTCAATCACATCTATTGTAATGGGTATCCTGTGGTCAACATTGTTGGATTTATTAAGAATATATGCTTTGGGATGTGTGTCTGTAGTACCACTGATTATGGGGCTTAATGTTTTCTTAAGGACTTTGTCAGTCCTTGTCTGTTGACTTTGGTCAAAGCGCCCCGCTATGGCCAAAGCGGGGCGCATTGAGGGTGTAAAAAGACAAAAAGCATTGGCTGGAATTTGTGTTGTTTTTTTTTTGAAATAGGTGAGATGTGGGTTAGTTTGGTAGTGTTTTTTGGAGGAAAAAATTGTATTTGAGTTTTATAATGGGTGGCCTTTATAATACGTTGTTTTATAATTACGTTTTTTTACGTCATTATTTTTATAGAACGTATATAATATAAGTGCGTCTTTATAAACTGTTAACCTAGTTTATTTTATTAAATTAAACGAACACGTTAAATAAATTGTACAGAAGACCATAAGAATTAAACGTAAACAATCCAAAACCAACGTGATGTAAATAGAAGATTAACTGCAATATATATATATATATATATATCAGTTTGTACATACAAAACAAAAAGGTACAACTGACTGCATAATACATAACAAAACACTATACAAACAAACTAAGATACTAATCCTCGTGCGGTGGGGACGGTGGGAGGGGAAGTGGAGGCAACCCAGCGCGCTCTCGTAGAGAAACGAGCGTCTCGATGATCCAGTCCTGGCGTGCGGCCTGGCGTCTGAGGCGCCGGTCGAAGTCCCAAGCCACCTCACGCGCTACCGGAGGCAGGTCAGCGTAAACGTGCTGCGGGTACTGTGGCGGCTCAGGAGCTGGCTGAACTGGTGGTACCGGGATCTCCTCGATATGCTCCTCCTGAGCCGGATCCTCTAATACAGGCTGAGCCTGAGGCTGAGCCTGAGGCTGAGCCTGAGCCTCAGCCTGAGGTTGGCCCGGGAACTCATCGAGTCCCAGAGCCTGTAGCTGAGCCTGCCGAGCGGCCGCCTGAACATCAGGAGGGGCCAACACTCCAGCCCTCACCTCAATAACAACCGGGATGACCTCCGGCACCGGCTCCGGCTGCCAAATCAGCCCGTTTCCGCCCCTAAACCTCAGACCAACATCAAAGCGACGGGTGATCTGCATGCTAGAAACTGACGCGCGCCCCAACCTGGTAGACGGGACCGGATCGGACAGCACCGGATCTCCCTCGGGCACGATCCCGAGCGAGCGTGCGATGGCGGTGATGAATGAGCCAGTGTGCACCCACCCGCGGAGCTGCCGGTGGTATGCTGTGGCAAAGTAATCTGCCAGGCAGACTGCTAGATCGCAGGGCTGGCGGCGCAGTAGGCAGTATAGAAAGAAAAGGTCACTGAGGTTGACCTTCTCCCTGCTGGCACCCCGCGGCACGATAGTTGCCGCGATAACATGCTGCAGGTATCGGAACAAGGGGTCTCTAATGGTGGTGGCCTTTTGCCAGGATCTCCCAAAGGGAACCCTGGAAATGGACCTCCAGAAACTGATAAGCGTCTGCCTGTCCATCATCGTAACCGCCTGCGTATATAAATCAGTATCAAGCTCGGCCTCTGTGTACAAACCTGTATAAACAAATAATATTAAATAAACAAATAACATTAAATAAACAAATAACATTAAATAAACAAATAATAATAATAAACAAATAACATTAAATAAACAAATAACATTAAATAAACAAATGATATTAAATATAAAATAATAAATAATGTTATTTAAACAAACCTGTATGGACAACAAACTGCCGCACACTCATCTGAAACTCCTGACCGGCGAGACGGAATGTAACCTCGTGGACTGGAAAATCCGGGTCCTCCACGTAATCCGCCGGATGCGGCGCGTATGTAAACGTGGAAAGAAACTCCCACGTAAGCTCAGGGTACGAGTCCTCCATCGCTAACTCAAATAGGCGCGACCAAGGAGTATCTAGTCCAACTATCTCACGCGCCCGCGCGGCCTCTCCCACGGTCTCCAGCAGGCCCCAGTCTATCCCTACATGCTCCCCAATGGGGATGGCGCGCAACCTCGCGCATCTCCCCCTCGCCCGTGACCCCGGCGGAAACTGCAGGTACGGACATGTCGGCTCTTCCTGCTCTCCCTCATCTCCCACCTCTCCCTCAGCCTCCATATGCTCAATCTCGTCATCGGAGGAATCCATCCCTGCACGTTGAATAAACAAATAATATTAAATATAAATAATAAACAAATAATATTAAATATAAAATAATAAACAAATAATATTATTTATAAAATTTTAAATAATAAACAAATAATATTAAATATAAAATAATAAACAAATAATATTATTTATAAAATATAAATAATAAACAAATAATATTTAAAAAAAAATAAACATGAACCAAGGCGCCGCGCTTTGGCCTCGGCGCGGCGCTTTGGTTCTTCGTGATGAAGAACAGCCCAGCAGATTGATCCCCACGCCCAAATCAAACAAATATCGAACAAACTGAAACACATAACTTGAACCAAAACAAGAAATGAAGTCCGATCGTACCTTTTAGCGGTTGAAAGCGTGAAAACGTTGATGATCCGGCTCAAGTGTGTGTAAATCGCACCTTGTGTGTGTGTTTGTGTGTTGGGTTTGAAATGGGGGAGAAGGCCGCCCCGCTTCAGCTAAAGCGAGGGATCGAAGCGCCCCGCTATGGCCATAGCGCGGCGCTTTGATGTCAAAGCGGGTCGCTTAGGTCAAAGCGGGGCGTTTAAGGCCTTTTTTATTTTTTTAAAATTGTTTTTAATTCACAAACGCGTCGATAATAGTCTAAATTTTACGTTTTTTCCATTATACATCATTTTTTATTATATATGGACTATACTGCAAGTTCCGGATCAAATCGGTTACGTGTGATGTCTTATTCCGTTATATCGTATCATTTTGGTTTGAAAGCACAAGTACTCCTGTGAGAGGTGTTATGTGTATCAGCCGCCTACCGTACATGAACATGACGTATTTTTTCATTAATTGTAGTATAATGATGTATATTGTCATTCTGGGTCGTACAAGTGCGTATTGAATCTGATTGGGTCGTGTCGGTGACATTCGGTTATTATTAAACACATTTAACCTACATCGTGAACATATGGGGTTACATTAAGGTCAGGGGCACGATACGTAAGCATTTCGTACGTGTTGATCTGATCCCTGTATAATGTATGCCAGGCTGCTGCGCGCTCTGTTCTGTGTGCTGTCCAGAGTGGGTTTGGGGGAGGCATTGGATAACAACCTCCAAGCTCTACATGTATGAAATGCCCATGGTCGACGAACACAACCGCAACCACCAGGTGAGGTTCCTCAGCTTCGTTTGGCCCGCCCAACAGAGGGAAAATTGTACAGCTCCCACGCATGTCGAAGGTGTGAACAATCACACCGTATCGTTGGGCAATAAGAAACCCCGTCTCAGGCATCGTCATGTAATTTTCGATATCTGCTCGTCCCACCCCCTTGAAATTGATCCGTCTAAGCAGCGCATCATAATGTCCTATGTTTTCCGGATCGAAAAACTGCCTCCAAAGCGATTCGTTCGTACGTAACTCCTTTATAAGTTGTTTCCGGATCATCAAATATGAATTTTGTTTCACTCCTAACCCAACAGCCACTGATCGAAACCCACAATGACCATCTGGTTTCACGTCCTTTATTCTAACGATGTATGGATGGATCACTTCGGGAATCTGAGATGCGTAGTTGCGGATCGCTATATCCGTCTTAGGACCGAGCTTGATCATCGGGAAATCAGGGTGCAGGTTGATCGGTTTGGTATTCTTTTGTCTTCTAGAATCTTCGAGTGATATGTACGAGCTGTGACGGGGAAGATCATCTGAGGCCTCGACCCAAGTTTCTTCCGACGGAATGTACGAGCTTTTTCTAGCGGCTTCAACCTTTCTTTCTTCCTGCGTTTTCAATGTTGGGCGACCACGAGTTTTCTTCAGAACAGCAGGAGGTTTTTTGTTATTGTTCCCTGGATTGAGGATTTGCTGAAACTTTTCAAAGAAGCTCCTTTTCACTTGAGGGGGTGTTGGATCGATCTTTTGTTTCAATTTTTCAAATTCCGCGTCTACATCGATATCCTCTATGTTTTTCTTTGCAGGCTTGAAGTTAAGCTTCTTCCAGAACACGTCTATGTGTGTGATCCGGAGTTGCTGACCTGTGGATGAAAACAAATTAGGTGGCAGAATCATAACGAGAAAGGTCAAAGATATTAATTACCTTTATTTTCCAACTTTTCCAAACGACAGGCACATGGCAAACCACAGCTGGTAAAAAGTTGGCAACCACAGCTTGCACCGTAGGCTCTCAACCCGTCTTCCTTACGTTTTAGTTCCCTACTCAAAAGCTCAATCGCATATATTGAAACCTTTCTGAGAATATATGCAAACATGGGCTGCTTCTTGTGGTGCGTCATCACTTTTCGGAGGCTTGTTTCAAAGCTACTACTAATCTCGATGTATTGTCTATCAACAACATGATCAACATACAGTACAAGTTTATCCAGTGTGTTGCGATGACTTGGAAAGTGACTTTTTAGTGTTGCATGCATGCCCTCAACCCTGTTGGTCGTAGTTTGGTGAAAGTTGATAGTTTTGTTAATCCAGCATGATACAAACTTTTCACGGTACGGATCCAACCAGGATTTCTTCATATAATAAAAAACCTCTAAAATTAAAAAAAACGTAAATAGTCAGTTTTTGTTATTATATAAAATTTGAACATAATTATGTAAGAAATACCTACGTTCACGGTCATCTTCTTTCAGCTGTGCTTCAAGGTTTTCCAAGTTATACCTGTATATTTCCTCGGTCGTAGACTCGCACAATAACCAAAAACTACGTACGAATTCTTTCCAATCCTTGTCAGAGAATTTCTTCTTGCTGTTCTTATTAATATTTTGTTGAATATGGAACCGACAAAGATACTTATGCGCTTTTGGAAAAACTTGTTCACACGCGTTCATTAGCGCAAAATCCCTGTCTGTTAAAATCACGCGCGGTTCCATACATCCTACCAGCATAGACTTGATCCTCTGCAACACCCATAGGTAGTTCTCTGACTTCTCAGCGGAAATTACCGCACAAGCAGCCGTAAACGATTTGTTTGTCGACGTCATCCCTACGACCTGAACAAATGGCAGGTTGTACATGTTCGTTTTGTAGGTGGCGTCAATCATTAGCACATGCGGGAAGGCACACCACATATTGAATGATCTTTCGTGAACAAAGAAGACATCTTCAACTTCGTTTGATATCTCATTCGTGCGCATGTAATAAGTGTAATTTTTTTCGAGAAGAATGCTTTCAAGTTTTTGCATCGGAGACTTACCGACATTTTTTTCGGCGTTGATCTTCTGAACAGCGTTGTGTATATCTTTCGGAATAAGCTTTCTAGCCGGATTGTTTTTTGTCAGCGTTCGCCAGATACTTTGGTTGGGAATGTCTTGCTCTGCCAGCTCCTTAACCAGTTTTGTATCCTCCGAAGAAAGCCTTCTCGCATACGCGTGACCCTCTAAGTTTTCAATAGGAGTGTGGTTATGCTTCGCCTTCGTCACCTCGATCCTCCAAACACTTCCGGATGATTCCGAAAACCCGATCATCTCAAACGGGCAGCCTATTTTCTTGCTACCCGTTTTCCTCTGTGTAGCTATACTCTTATGCTCCCCACCAAAAGTACATTGAAACCAAATCTTGTAATTCTCTCCTCTTTTATTCGACCTCTTAGTCACAATGAGGTAACCGTTGTCTTTTGCCGTGTCTTGTACCCAACGCACCAACTCTTTACGTGACGAAAAGGTCTGCGTCGTATCAAACGAAAACGTTACCGGGTAACAGCCTTCCTCGTCAACAGACACATCCCCCGGCTCACCATCGTCACCGAGGTCCGAATATACTTGATGTTCAAAGTTGTGCTCGCCACCGTAACCGAAATTCGAATAACCTTGTAAGCTCTGTTGACAACCGTAACTGTCGTTTGGACCACACTCCTGCTGTACAAAGCTGTACTCGCCACCGTAACCGAAATTCGAATAACCTTGTTGTGCGTAAGGGTCCTCCACAGGGGTATTCAAATCCAGCGTCACCGTGTTATTACGATAACGAATGCCAGATACAACCTCTGCCTCCCTCAAGTTGGACGAGACCGGTTTCTCATACGAGTCAGAAATAGCGGTCCCCTCGTAAGAATCAGGAACAACTGTCTCGTCAGAATATTGACCGAAAATATAGTTGTTTAACCACGACATCGTTTTTTGTAAACAACAAAAACAAAACACTCGAATACCCACGTATGTTTGTAAACAACGTGAAGAAGAAGAAGACCGAGCTGCTGAAGAAGAACCTCAATCAGTAGTTTGCTTTTAAAAGTGAAAAGTTGGATCGAAGCGCCGCGCTATGGCCAAAGCGCGGCGCTTAGGGTTAACGACAAAACATGTCAATCAGCTTTATGTCTGTCAAACAGTAGGGAATGTCTCAAACGTCAATCGAAGCACTTTTGTCGATCATAGCGCCGCGCTTTGGCCATAGCGCGGCGCTTTGAGGTGTGAAAATAATTTTGGCCGTGTGTTAATAGCATGACCCTTTCTTAAAGTTATTTGGTTTATAGCATTGTAATTGCATCAAAGGATAACAAAATATAAGTTTAGATATTTAATAAAAAAATACTATTAAAAAGTTAAGAAACACTTTAAGGGTACATGGTTTCCTTCCTGACGGGGCTGCAGGAAGGATAATCCACGACGAGAAAATGCTATTTTGTTGCGGGATTGAAGAAAATCGTGTGAAGAGCTATAGAGGAAATTGGGATGGAGGGGATCGAGAGAGCGGGAATAACAATCACAAAAATAACAAACATCAGGCTATGTGTAGTCGAGCGATGAGGGTGAAAGGGGCTATGGGGTCCCATATAACTAAAATAACAAAACATATTTTGCTAGAATAAACATACTTTTAGCCCCATGCAAATCTAAAAGCTAGCATAGTGTTTAGAATATGAAGTAATGTTCTATTGGGTATGTAAGGAATCTCTTATCCAGAGCAATGATGCTACTGTATGAGACTGGAAGGAGTGGGGGCCGGCTGAGGCCCGGCTAGGACCGGCGCTGGTCCCCCACACCGCCCCCCTCCACCCCACCCGTCCTAACCGGCAAACCCAAGCCGGGCTCGCCGGGCCACTTTGAAGCATATAGCCGTTATTTAACGGCTAGTTTTATAAAAAAAAAAAAAACCTTTTTCAATTTAAATATATACCCATTCTTTATACCATTTCTTCAATATTTCACCCATTCTTCTCCCATTCTCATCCATTTTTATAAAAAAACACTCCCATTTTTATACCATTCTTTTATAAAAAAATATCTCTTCATCCACAATGGCATCTAATCCTTGGTGGTCCGGCTCTTCTTCGGATGAAGAGGAGATGTTTTTCGCAAGCGCTATGGTACAGGCGGCGCAGATTCTTTTGGAAGAGGAAGAGGAAGAGGAAGATGACTCGTCTGAAAACGTTATTACCAGACGAATACATGTTAACAGAGACCGCGAAGGAGCGCACGAGAAATTGGTTAACGATTATTTTTCGGAAGCACCCCTTTACAACGCCGACACTTTCAAACGAAGGTTCCGAATGAGTCGCCGTTTATTCACACGGATTGCTGATGATTTGGCGGGGCTAGACATGTTTTTCACTCAACGACCCGATGCTCGGAATTATGAAGGGTTCACCACGTTACAAAAGTTTACTGCGGCCATTCGCCAACTGGCGTACGGGACAGTGGCCGACGCGTTGGACGAGTACTTACAGATGTCGGCAAGAACCGCGCGGGAATGTTTGTATCGGTTTTGCCATAATGTGGTGAAACTGTATAGCAAAAAATATTTGCGGAAACCAAACGCGTATGATGTTCAACAGTTGTACCAAGCTCATGAAGCAAGGCACGGGTTTCCGGGAATGCTTGGTAGCATTGATTGTATGCATTGGGCGTGGCATAACTGCCCGACTGGGTGGCGAGGCCAATACACGCGAGGTGATCACGGCTATCCAACCTTAATACTTGAGGCCGTGGCGTCACAAGATTTGTGGATCTGGCATTCTTTCTTTGGGCTCCCTGGTTCACTCAACGACCTCAACGTGCTGTACCAATCGACGATCTTTAGCGATGTCGTTAATGGAATCGGACCGGACACCCGTTTTACAGTATCAGGGGTTGAGTATAGACGCGGGTATTATCTTGCTGACGGAATATATCCGTCTTGGTCTACAATTGTCAAGACTATTTCATATCCTGAGGACGAAAAAAGGAAAAAATTCGCCAAGCGTCAAGAAGGTGCAAGAAAAGACATCGAACGTTGTTTTGGTGTTTTAAAAAAAAAATGGGTCGTCCTTGAACAACCGGCACGTGCGTTCACACCGAAGCGGTTGCGCCTGATTATGTACGCTTGCATTTTGCTCCATAACATGATTATTGAAGACGAAGGTCGGGCGATTTGTGAGTATGATGAGAATGCATCTTACGGGAATACTGTCCCGGTAGATCCGACGCAACAGGATTTAAACTCGTTCGCGCTAACCAACGACTTCACGCATATAAACCTTCAACAGGATTTGGTAGAACATATTTGGAACAACGTTAACGTAGCGGACGGTGCCGAAGACGAAGACGAGTAGTTTAGTTTTTTTTTTTAGGAAATGTAATATTTTTTTTTATTTTTCGGAAATCTATTTTTTTTTTTTTAGGAAATGTAATTTTTTTTATGTTATGAAATGAATTTATTTATGTTGTATTTGTTAATTTTTATAAAGTTTTTATTAAGTTAATAAAGTAAAACTTAGAAAATTATAAAATAATGAGGTGGGGTAGCCCCATCCTCCATCCCCCTCAATTATGAAGGAGGCCCATCCCCCACGAGCCGCCTACGTGGCGTCTACGTGGAGGCTCATCCCCGTGGGGATGGGCCAAACCACTCCTTCTAGTCTGATGGTAACACGCACCTTGTGCTATGAAACAGTACATTGCTCTGGATTTGGAAGTTTGAGCCCTGGAGATAGAACTAGGCTAGTGACCTGAAAGACATATTTTAGTATTTACACTGTACCTCATGGCCCCACCTTGAAAGTGAAATGTGAAAAAAGACCCTGTAATCACTTTGTCACATGAATTTCTTGGATGGGCAATTTGGCACTTTCCCATTAAAAATAAAAAAATCTTTTAAAAGCATTCATGATGGATCTCCCATTAAAAATAAAAAAATATTTTAAAAGCATTCATGATGGATCTATTATATTTATTATATTTATGTGAGTGAAAAACTTAGGGTGTTAAGCATTCACATCCAAACCATCAAATTATACATACATTCCACTAAAAAATAACTCCTATATCAATATATTTTCACTAAAAACAAATATTTTTTCTTTCTCCTTTTCAATTAAATAATATTATCATCACATTTTTCTCTCTCCTTCACTCACAACCACTTTCAATATAAATTAAAAAAATTATACTGGGTGAACAGTATCCCCCCAAATATACAGATGAACAGTAACATTTTCTCTCTCCTCCACTCACAACCACTTTTTATACCCTTTATAATATAAAAACTCCCCCTCACATATTTTGATGGATAGAATGTGAATGCTCTCATCCAATCCATCAAATTATACATACATTTCACTAAAAAACAACTCCTATATAAATATATTTTCACTAAAAACAAATACTTTTTCTCTCTCCTTTTCAATTAAATAATATTATCATTACATGTTTCTCTCTCCTTCACTCACAACCACTTTCAATATATATTAAAAAAATTATACTGGGTGAACAGTGTCCCCCCAAATATACAGATGAACAGTAACATTTTCTCTCTCCTCCACTCACAACCATTTTTTATACCCTTTATAATATAAAAACTACCCTTCACATATTTTGATGGTTTGGATGAGAATGCTCTTAGGAGTGGTTAAACACTTTGGAGTGACAAACCAAAAAACCGACCAATCAGAGCGTGCCATGTCAATCAGTCAAAAGTGTTTAAACTTTGGTGAAAAGTGTTGGCATTGTTTAGGCACTTGGTGAAGTGGTAAACTATTTAAAAAAAATGTGTGATTGGTTGAGATAGGAATAGACCCACCCACAATACCCTCTCTCTCTCTCTCTCTCTCAATCATCTTCCCCGCGTCGGCTTCCCCTCCCCGCATCACAACCTTCACCGACTCGGCAAAGGCTTGGCGGCGGTGTTTGCCGCTCGGCAAAACCGTTTGCCGACCTTTGCCGACTACCGCTCCGAACACCCTTATATTATAAGGAATGATTGTGAGTGATTTTGAGTGGTTGTAAGCATGGTTGCAGAAATCGGCCTAGGCGGCCGATTAATCGGCGCCTAGGCGCTAGGCGGTCATCTACTGCCTAATTTTGAGCTAGGCGGCCAATTAATCGGTCATGGTCAAAAATCGGTCAAAATCGGTCCTAGGCGGTCAAAAATCGGATTAATCGGACAATATTAGTCGGTCAAAATCGATCAAAATCGGTCCTAGGCGGTCAAAATTGGTCAAAATAGGTCAAAATCGAACCATACTATCTGAAACTTGAAGTATTTATGTGAATTTTGAAGTATTATTTTTATATTATTGGGTATATATATATAATTTTGAAAAAAATACATATAAAAATCCCATTCCGATTAATCCCGATTAATCCCTAGGCTGAACCTCACCGCCCGACTAGCGCCTAGCGCCTTCTACAACATTGGTTGTAAGTGAATGAGAGAGAAAATATATAGAAATGTTACTCTTAATCTGTAAATATATATGAAACACTATTCACCTCTTCTAAAATTTTTAATTATTTTAAAGGTGGCTGTGAGTGGAAAATAGAGAAGAAGTAATAATAAATGTATACAAATATTATTTAATTGAAATGAGAGAGAAAAAATAGTGATTTTTAATGTAATTATATGGATATGTGTTTGAGTTATTCTCTAGCCAATAATATCATGCCATATCAAGTTCCCATTCCACTCCCCATTTTGCATTTAATCAATGGCAATGATTCAAACACCTAGAGAGTGGTAAATAATTTAAAAAAAATTGTGATTGGTTGAAAATGGTACCATCATTAAACCCCCTTCTCTCCTCTTCCCGCATCGGTGAGTAGTCACCGAAATCACCACTTCCCACTCACCGATCCATCACCGGCAATCGTTCCCCGTGCGGCAACCCCACTCCCTGATTCCCTTTCCCGCTATGATACTGTCCAGCCTAAGGAATTCAATGTGAATCCTCTAACATTATTGAATTCTAGGATATCTTGTCCCACAATCCACATCACTAGAATAAGTTTTAAAGTACTAAAAAGTCAAAATTAATCAATGTTTAGGGCTTTCACATTGACTTAGAATGTGTTTCTTTATCTGATGATTAATTAAAACAGGTGAAGAAGTTTTACCAATCAAGAAAGAGCCAAAGAGTGATTGTAGCCCAAGTTTTGGGGTATCAAACGCCACTATATGGCGGAGTGTCGCCTTTCAATGCCGCCATAGGCCACCCGAAGAACGTAATAGTTCCTGTTAATCTGACATTCGTGATGAGGTCGAGAGCATACATTTTAGGGAGGCTGGTGAAACCCAAATTCTACAAAAATGTCTTGTGTCAAGTCACATTACGAGGTAACCAAATTGGTAAGCATGTGAACTTGACTGATTCTTGCATCTATCTTGATTAATTTGTGGAAACATTTGTATCTTATTGTCTTCTAACATTGGTACATAATTGAATTGTCAAGTCATATGGACTTGGTGATATTTGTCAACGTATCACGAGCTTTCTCAAGAAATTCAAGTTTAATTCTAATTCGTTTAGAGTGTTCTTTGTACTGTGGTTTTTATAGTTAGTTCTCCGATATATATTTTCTTTGAACGGCCAATCTACAAAGAAAATACTCTTTAGTTCTCCACTATCTTGTTAAATTTGAACCCGAAGGATATAGTTAATTGAAGGGGGGCAATAAATGTTACATATTACACAAAATCTACAAGAAAATGAAAATCTGCCTTTTTAACCCTTATTTGTCAAGTGCAAGCTACGTTTTATGTGATCTCATTGTTTAACATGGTATTAGAAATAAAGAAAACAAATCAAGTATAACTATCAAAAAGAATATATGATTTTTCTGGAATGGTGGAATTATATTAAAACATAACTAGCATAAAAGGTACGCTTTAAAGCGAAAACTTAGACTATGGGTTGTGGAGTAGGGTAGTCCTCAAAGGATGCTTCACTACGTAGACGTTCACATAAGCGGGTGTGAGGATAGGGCTGAAGGGGATGGACCTAGGGTGTGGGGATGGGCCTCATATATATATATATATAAGTATAATGTACAAAAGGCCTTATCGTACATTATCGTACGCGACCAAGTGTATAACATGCGTAATTACAATTTTGATCAAAATAACGTGCGTGATTTTGGATCCCATGCGTGATTATAAAAAATAACTGATCCCATGCGTGATTATATGTTCCCATGCGTGATTATATGTTCCATGCGTGATTATACCCTGATCCGACGGTTCCCATTGTCGCCTACATGAAGTATGATAAGCCGTGAAGCATGTTAACCGCACTCTATATATATATATATATATATGGTGAGGTTCCGCTACAAAGTCAATTTTTCCTACAAAGTGTACAAAGTCTTAAAACACCACAATTTCAGCCATAAAACACATTCAAAACCCACAAATAACATAGTGAAGATCACTAAAATACAATATCCAAACCCTAACACTCCTTAAAAACTTCAAACACACCATCGTACAACTATGAATATAAAACACAATATGATAATCAACATAAAACACACTAATGTTAGTCATTCGATAATAAAGCCTTATCATTCAAAACACAACACAAAACCAACAAATATGGTGTTTTAGTAACCTCCACTATGTTATTTGTGGGTTTTAAGTGTGTTTTATGGTTGACATTATGGTGTTTTATGACTTTGTACACTTTGTAAGAAAAATAGGCTTTGTAGCCAACTCCCACCCTATATATATATATATATATATAGGGGACCGCTAAAATGAAAACCACCTCTAGTTGTAAGAACCATGAGAACTTTTTGATCCGGGGCGAGGTGGACCAAATTTTTTTTTCATAAACGTAGATGCGCGTGTATTATAAACACATTTGTAAAAAAAATTCAAAAAAAAATGTCGTGTGTGTAGTTTTTAGCACCACAAGTTTGTGTTTACGGGTACCGTAAATTTTAAACAAAATTTACGGTACCCGTAAACACAAACTTGTGGTGCTCAAAACTACACACACGACATTTTTTTTTATTTTTTTTTTACACATGTGTTTATAATACACGCATTTATGTTTATGAAAAAAAAATTGGTCCACCTCGCCCCGTACGGTGTAGTTCTCACGGTTCTTACAACTAGATGTGGTTTTCATTTTAGCGGTCCCCTATACACACACACACACGTGAGGAGAGGAGGCCCGGCAAGACCGTCTGGAAGGAGCCGGAGACGACGGGGACGGACCTAGGGGGCCGGTGTGCTGGGTCGTCGCCAGCCCTAGGCCGCTCCCCACACCGAGCAGTCTTATACCATGAGTTTCAACCTAATAGATGCATATTTGTTTCACTCAAAATCCAAAAAAAAAAAAAAGTGTTTGCCTTGATCGCCTCCACTATCTCGTCTGGATGTTGTGCCTTTCCATTGAAGAGTTTATTATTTTCAGCCTTCCAAATAAACCATAGTGTGGCCAAATATATTGATTGTAATACCTTTATATGTAGCTTTTGCTTGCAACATTAGAAATTCAAGAATTTCCACAACAAAGCCATGTTGAAAAGCACAAACCTTTCATGCCACTTAACATGTAATTAATAAGTGACCCACTTTCACCTTACTTGTTCGTCCTTGCGCTAGAGACTCTTGATGTCATAATGAAGAGGGCTATAGAATGGGGGAAAGAAATTATTAAAAACCTTAACCGGATTCTAAGATGTTTCTTTTTGTGTTCCGGGCTTAAGGTAAATTTGGTCAAAAGCTACTTGTTTGGTGTAGGCGTCGAAGAGGGCTAGGAGTGGGAGACATTAGTAGTGCAAACCTAGCTCTACTAATATAATGGAGATGGAAGTTTAAAACGGATTCAGATGCTCTATGGACCAAGATAATAAAAGTTATTCATTGGGGTAAGAGCTCTACACAAAGTGTTCTGGTTAAGAAGTGTTGATCAGTTATGTACAAACATAATGGAAAACATATAGAAATACCTGTAACAACAGATATGCTAGTAGGGAATTCAGTCAGAGACGTAGTCATGGAGTTCGACATAGCTGTCAGGATTATCTGGTTCCTCTTTAGGGTGTAAGTTCTTAATGGTAATACCGAGGTTGGAGTTCGTATGGAGAGAGAGAGAGAGAGATGTAGAGGAGGACGAATTTAGTGATGTTATGGGAGTCCAAGTTGTGTAACCTGTAACCTCTCTAATTATCTACTTATATATACACCCAAGAGGAAACCCAATTAGTTAATAAGGGTAATACAGTCCATCAACAATTACCAACTAATTATATAATAGGTTTAATATATTTTGATCTTGATGACGGGGGTAGCCCAAGACTAAATAAAATGACTAAATATGTAAATGCTCAAAGGGTTAAACGGTTCAATGGTTGAAAAGCTATGAGATGGAAAAAAGCAATACGGAAACAGTGGCCAGTCACATCCAGGGATTGCTTCACCAACTCACAGCCGCAAAAGAAAAGCAGGTCTGCAAAACACACGCTATTATCCAGGGGTCAAAAGGCTTTAACCCCCAAATGGGTAAGCCCCTCGCTGCAAGCAAGGACACTAGTCAAATGAATACCTTTTTGGGAGATGTCTTCTCCTATATAATCGACACTTCATTAACTGAGTTGGGACATTCTTGGCCAGGCCTGTTTCCTTAAACTCTGGTCATTTACATCGAGTACTTGCTTTATGCGAGTTACTCACTTTCACATCCAACACACACATTCCGTTTGCTCCCACATCCAAATCTGAAGTACACTTCAGTAGAGGATCATCAGCAAACAACAACAATAAACTAGTGAACCTCCTTCCACGTCTTGCAAACGTGGGGGGACCCCACGACCTGCGTTAGGCAAAGTTGAACCCTTCAACCCTTTTGCCTAACCAGCATAGCTACCATCCTTGGTCTCCCATTTGTTGCATCAACAGATCTAGATATTATATAAATGATTATATGGCTACAAGATTAAATACCACATGATTAATATATTTAATCTTACAAGAAGAAGTGTACATGATTATGGAAGGACATAGTATCGGCGGATAAAGATGTCGAAGACCTAGGAATTTCAGTAAATAAAAGTATCATTGGGTAGGTGGGATGCGGTGAAAAGATTATGTTTTCGTTGGACACTTGGCTAGGGAGGGAACCACTTAGAGAGAAATATCCAATACGGTATGATATTGCAAAGCATAAGAGGACCTCGGTAGTAGATAGTATAAGTAAGGAAGGGAGTGAAATACAATGGGTGGGGGCATGGAAGCGAAGTCCATCAACACAAGATGAACTTACGTGTTGATAAAGGAGTTGAGAGAATATAAGTTTGCAAATGGGAAGGACTCGTGCGTATGGGAGGGCGAAGATGAGTTCTCGGTTGCAAACATTATGGAGAAAATAGCTCAAGGGCCAAACAAGACACAGGGGAAGACTAGAAGTTTTGGAGCAAGTAGGTACCGACCAAGGTTGTACTATTTGGGTGGCGAGCAAGTCTGGAGAGAGCCCCGGCTAAAACAACGTTAACTAGAAGAGGCGTAATGGTGGTGGATGATAAATGCACGAGATGCGGGTTAACGCCAGAAACTACAAACCATATCCTCTCATCATATTTATGGTCTAGGGCGATATGGTGGTAGACGTTAGTGCGGTTGAAGCTTCCAAACCAATATCAAATGGCGGCTCCAATTCAGATGCTTGGACGGGTCAATACGATGGCAGGGCCAAAAGAGTGGAAGAATCAAGATGAATCGGTATTGAACGGAATAACAAATCGGAAAATAATAGAACTTGGCTAAGCACCCAAATTTTATTAATGTCAAGAAACTATCACAAAACTTGAATTACAATCACTAATACCCAAAGCATGGTATTTATAATCTAAACACTCTTATTAGACTATAACTAGGATTGCTAATAAACCTATTATTTTGGACATGATAATTATCACTAAATAATTAAACCCAAACACGTTTAAATATTCTAATAATTATCCACTCCATAGTTCCTCGCCTTGTACGCAAAGGAAACTCTTTTAATTCGAAATTTCCAACAATCACCCCCGAAATTTCGAACTCGTATCTGACAAGTCTTCAACTCCAAGCTTTTCAGTCATCTCCTTGAACTTGATCTTCCCAAGAGCCTTCGTCAAAATATCTGCCTTTTGATCAATGCCACTAACATGCTCGACCACGATATCTTCACGATCAACACATTCCCGAATATAGTGAAACCGGGATTTTATGTGTTTGCTTCTTCCATGGAAAACCGGGTTCCTCATGAGAGCTATCGCCGATGTATTATCAACACGTAACACCGCCGCTTGAATTTTCTTGTCGAGTAATTCACCAATGAATTCCTTTAGCCAAACCGCCTGACACGCGGCTGCACTAGCCGCCATATACTCCGCCTCACACGATGATAAAGCAACTGTACTTTGCTTTTGAGAACACCAAGTAATTGGGGAAGACCCAAAATAAAACACGTGTCCCGTAGTACTTCTTCCATCGTCCGGATTTATGTTGTGACTACTATCACTATAACCGACCAACATATTTTCTCCTCGAGTATAGGAAATGCCATAACTAAAAGTACCTTTTAAATAGCGAAGAATTTGCTTGATGAGAGCTGCATGAGATTGCTTCGGGCATTGCATGTACCTACTGGCTACTCCGACCGAAAACGCCAAATCTGGTCGAGTCTGTAAAAGGTACCGGAGACACCCGACAATCCTTCGATATCTCGTTGCATCAAAATCTTCTTCGTCTTCAAATTTAGAAACTTCCACGTTTGGGTCTATGGGAACACTAGTAGGATTTCTGTTAATCATACCGGCTGTCGTCAGTATTTTCTTTGCATACGCCTCTTGCTTAATTTTTATCCCGTCCTTGCTCTGCGACACTTCAATTCCAAGATAATAAGTAAGCTTTCCCAAATCCGACATTTCAAAGTTTTTAGCCATCCCGCGCTTAAACTCCATAATAAGTTTCAAATTTGAACCCGTCACAATTAAATCGTCCACGTACACGCCGATTAATAAGACGTCCGTTCCAACGGTTCTTCGGTATACGGCTTGTTCGTGCGAGCACCGGTGAAATTTCATATCTAATAAAATATTATTTAATTTCGTATTCCACGCACGTCGAGCTTGCCTTAACCCGTATAACGCCTTTGATTATTTATAGACTTTATGCTCCTCGCCTTCTTTAACGAATCCTTCCGGTTGAACAACATAAACTTCTTCTTTTAATTCGCCATGTAGGAATGCGGATTTAACATCTAGATGATGTAATTCCCACCCTTCATTCGCTGCGAGAGATAAAAGTAACCGAACTGTTTCAAGTCGAGCAACTGGCGCGAACACTTCGTCAAAATCGACCCCGGGTTGTTGAACATAACCTTTTGCCACGAGTCTAGCCTTGTGTTTATTTAGTGAGCCATCTGCGTTTCTTTTAACCTTGTAAACCCACTTCAAACCAATCGCTTGTGCACCACGCGGTAACTCGGTCAACGACCACGTATTGTTTTTATTTATTGATTCGATTTCTGCGTGCATTGCTTTCATCCACTCCGGTTTATTTTTGGCATCATTAAAATAAGCCGGTTCGTCATCCGCAAGCAATAAAAATTCTTCATCAATATGTAAGGACCGTCTTTCGTCTTTATAAATTAACTTACAAAGATAATTAAAAGACTTCAAATTAATAACATTAATACATGCTTTTGAAAAAAATTGGGCATGACCCGTCCGTAAGACGGGTATACCCCTGTTATCAACATAAGTAAGACAAATACCATTCTACAATTCGTTTGACAAGGCCCTACTAAAAACCTAGACATCAAGCGTTAAAATGTATGTCTACTAACAAGTTGTACAAAATAGAAATTTTGACCCAAAACATTAGTGCAACTAGCGGAAGCGCTTGATATGACATATCATGAACATGTGCTCGCTCCAATTCTCCAAGTCGCCTAAATTGAGGATTTACCTACATTCAACAACAAAGCTTTAAAAAGTTAGTCGTTATACTTGGTGGCTTATAAAACCGTCATTTTTAATTCCATTCGTGTACGTGCTTTCATTTCTCTTACGCATTCGATTACCCAATTAAATGGGTATGACATATACTCTCATACAACTAACCCGATATATTATCATACGCATTTATAATCATTCGAAAGACTTACGGTTACAACCAAAATCACCCTTCTTAAACTTACTTATCCGTACTTAACACGAAAACTAAGCATTATTTCCATGGTTACTATTGTTATTCATGCCATGCGTATCTTTGCTACAATGTCTTGTTCAATGAACATGGCCAACAAGCCGAGCATCAAGGTTAGTAGTTCTTAACGATACTTGTCGTCTCTTACATTCTATCAGAATTTCCACAGTTACGAGCATTCAAGTTCTATACCACTCGACAATCATTACGAACATACCTGACGGAAGTAAATTCCATTGATTCGTTATCCATGACTTACGATGATCATTCCTTTCCGATTAGTGACATTGCGTCTCTATTCTTCAAGCTCACCTATGAGTATAAAACTTAACAAATCAAATCATTAACTACCGAGTTCAAACGGCGATCGCCATCTGACCCGTATGTCCCATTTAATATTTCTACCATTCTTGCATATAACGCATTTGCATAAATATATTCATGTATATATATATATATTTATATATATGTAAGTTTAAACATAATTTGGGTCATATCACTTAAGGAATATTTACTTGTTCGGTCCGTAGTTACTTACACATTCGAATATTTTCATTCTTATCATTCTTTTGCTCATTTGCTTTACATTTACGTAACATGGTCAAGCTATCGACTTCTTCTTATGTAGACTAGTTTCGTCTTTTATATCTTAAATCTGTTTAGCGGATTCAAACATTGCATTCATGCCTTTCATTCCTTGAATCCGTCTCGCGGATTCAAGCATTGCATCCGTATCTTTCACTCTTTGAATCCGTCTCGCGGATTCAAGCATTTCATTCATGTCTTTCATTCCTTGAATTCGTCTCGCAAATTCAAGCATTGCATCCATATCTTTCATTCTTTGAATCCGTCTCGCGGATTCAAGCATTTCATTCATGTCTTTCATTCCTTGAATCCGTCTCGCGAATTCAAGCATTGCATCCATATCTTTCATTCTTTGAATCCGTCTCGCGGATTCAAGCATTTCATTCTTATCATATGCACTTTTTACTTTTACGTAGTACTCTCATTCTCCCGAGAGTCTTACTACTCATTTCACCCATACGCCCACCTGCTACCCAATTCTAACGGACATACCTGTAACAATTATCGCGGTCTCACGAACGTCATACGTTTCTTGTGTACTGGCCAGGTACACAATCCACGTACTAGTTTCGTGTCTTCGCGTAATCGCCACATTATGTCCGAAGAGTTAAGTTTCGGCACGTGTTACATTTTTTAAACTTCTTTACCATGTCGTTCTTATATTCATCTAGAATTTTCTTTCGCTTGCCTAATTATACTATTTCATACATCCACGCGTTGAGTTTACGTACCAGGTGTTAATTCGTCTTATTACTTGCCTTGATGCCGGTCCTAGGCCGCATTCACGGATCATCCCTTCCGAACAATTGCGCTTACCCTTCGCATAACCTGCGTGCTCTTGGCCTTATGAATAGTGTATTAATAAATGATTAGCATATTCCGTCTGTCTTATCCACTGATCGTGGTCACATATGTCGTACTAGGCCTTAAATAGATCTTATACGAACATTCATTAGGCTTTGAACAACTTAGAAACATCAAGACATGAAAATAAGACAAAACAATGAAATATCAGCGGATTGATTTCCGCTACCCGTCGGCGACGGCTTCATACCCCGTCGGCGACGGGCTTCATAAATGGGCGTCGCCCACAATAGCCCGTAGGCAGGAAGTTAAGCCGTCGACAAACATGAGCCCGTCGGCGACGGCCATCCCTTAGCAGAAACGCTGGAAAACCATTTTGGGGTGTTTCGACTATTTCCCGGGTCCGTTTTCAGCTACACGGGTCCCGGGACTTCTTATTTTACTCACCTTATCACTTCATAGCCTGCTCGAATCTTAAAACTTATACCGTAACACACTATGCATACTCATATTAAACGAATGTTTAAAATTTTTACCTCATTGGCGAATCTCGGAGCGAGCACACTTTCAAAAGAGCTGTCGGTTTGAGTTCAAGCATCACATCTTATGCTCGAATCCCTCAAACCTTGGCTCTGATACCAACTTGTAAGGACCGTCTTTCGTCTTTATAAATTAACTTATAAAGATAATTAAAAGACTTCAAATTAATAACATTAATACATGCTTTTGAAAAAAATTGGGCATGACCCGTCCGTAAGACGGGTATACCCCTGTTATCAACATAAGTAAGACAAATACCATTCTACAATTCGTTTGACAAGGCCCTACTAAAAACCTAGACATCAAGCGTTAAAATGTATGTCTACTAACAAGTTGTACAAAATAGAAATTTTGACCGAAAACATTAGTGCAACTAGCGGAAGGGCTTGATATGACATATCATGAACATGTGCTCGCTCCAATTCTCCAAGTCGCCTAAATTGAGGATTTACCTACATTCAACAACAAAGCTTTAAAAAGTTAGTCGTTATACTTGATGGCTTATAAAACCGTCATTTTTAATTCCATTCGTGTACGTACTTTCATTTCTCTTACGCATTCGATTACCCAATTAAATGGGTATGACATATACTCTCATACAACTAACCCGTTAGTAGGTGGTGACGACCAAACATAAAATATTGTATAAACTAAAACGTCCATAGCATATTCTAACCGCTTAAGTTACTTCAACCCGATTATCCTTCCAACATTCAATCATTTCATTACTATATTAACACTTTGAAAGTCCGACATTCATAACTTGCACTTTCAAACATACTCAATAATAACTTGGTTAGCAAACCCGTAATCTCAACATATTCAAGTACTACATCTTCGTAAAAAGGTCGCCAACCATTTATATGCATCTAGTTAACTACAACACAATGCACGCCTTTCGCATAATTATATACATACATACATACACACACATATATATATATATATATATATATCTTCTATACACATCACGCATACTAATTTATACGACTTAAACTCACCATGACTCCAATAATTCATACTTACATACTATCCTATTCTCTTAACTTAATTAACACACCTCCCTAGTCATGCATATGACCATCCGATAATAGACTTACTTACAAACAAGATCCATCCATTCGCATGTATAACACATTCGGTCAAAATCTTATAAAGGGAAACCATCCAAACCCCTAGGGGACGTAAATTACGGCCTACCCAGTAAAATACGGCCCAAAATACGGCCTAAAATACGGTCTGCCTGCTGTTTACGGCCTCAAACATGATGCTGATGCAGGGGAGGCCGTAAGTTCCGGCCTGGGGCGTAATTTACGGCACCTGTATCTTTGTTTCGTCCGTTTACGCTAAAACTTGCGTAACTTTCAAACCGTTTACCCGTTTAACCTCCCGTTTCTTCCTACATGATTGTAAATTAACATTCTATCATGTAAACTTGAAATCCAACATCCGAGTTAAGGAATTTCTTAACTTATACGTGTTCGGCTTATTATTCATCTACGAATTGTTCGACCCGTTCATGCATTTATCAAAATAATCTATTGATTTGACCTCAACTTCATATGAACTTAATAATTAAACATTATATTACTTAAACAAACTAAGAAGTGATTATGGAAATCACTTACCTCGTGCATCCGGGTTCGTATCCGATTCTTTGCCTCCTCTCGACCCGTTAGCCTTTCATGCTTGAGTCCGTCTTGACATGATTCCTATACTTTCATGTCACCAATTTACATTTTCATTAGCATACATCATTGTACGTGTTAACGATCATATCAACCGCATATTTCACATTTGACTTCCTTTAGTCACAACTAACAAGCATAAGACATATAATCAATTTCATATCCTTTCAAACTAATGTAATTCATCATGTCATCACAATAACGCGTATTAACATAACATGTACCATACGACTTCCTATGATCCTACCTTTACGACAACAAATCAAATCATGCTTCTTATGCGTAGATGCGTAGTTAACTTTCAAAAGTTACGGTTTATTGTATAAACTTTCAACTTAACCTATTATATATGCGACATCATATTAGGCTATACTTACGATACTTGTATTGTATGACATCTACAACTACATGATCACTTACTTATATACACATACACATACACATATACATACATAATCCATTCTATCCACACTTGCATTCTCATATTTTCACAACTAACACTTTAACCCATACTAAGCTAACCCAACATTGCTTCAACATAATATCCACATGAACTATATCTAAAACACACTTCTCATGTTAGTTTACTATCAAATACCTCATTTTCACATTCCACATATATTCATTTTTTTCTTACATACAATTTCATTTATCAAGCTCACCTAGGCATTTCATCAAGCACTTGGTGTGCGTACCACTTTCTTAGCACAATGTACAACCCATTCATGCATGATCTTCCATGTTCTTATCTTCATTCATCAAATTCAACTAAACATCCATTTATTTCATGTCCTAATCAACTTATCTAAAATCATTTATCACATACAACATACTACATCACAAATTACACAATTATTGAACATGGTGATTTACTCACTTCATCATCCCAAATGGGTTTTACTTCAAAACATGAAATTAATCAAAATCATGTACAACACATGTTCCATAAGATGATTCTAACACATATTCATGCTAAATCTCATACGAATTTGTGGATTTGATCATAACCCACTTCATCAACTCTCATTAAAACTCATAATTTAACTCACCTTATGTTCAATGTACATGGATTAAAGAGGAACTAAGTTCATGCATTCGATTCTTGCTCCATAACACCTTCAATTGCTGGATTTTCTTGTGGTTAGGGTTTACACCCCTTCTTCCCCCTTTCTCTTGTGCGACCGTACGCACACACACACCTTGTGTGTGTGTGTGATTTTTGTTTTAATATATTAAGTTTCCTTTTTGGCCATCTAGCCCCTCAAGTTTACCATACTATCATAGTTGCCACAAGTTTCATTCCCTAACTTGTTATTAGGCATTTAACTAGGTTTATTTACTTAGTTGTTGTATTTCATTTATTTACAACTTAGTAATCATTCTAAGCGTTTAAACATTAAGATAAGCCTTTATGAAATTTTGGGGTGTTACAAGTATACCCTCCTTAAAAGGGGTTTCGTCCCCGAAACCTTTCTCATTCCAACTGGACCAATTCTACTCCTACTCTTTCATCTTTTCATTTACAATGCTTACTACCACAGGGATGCATTCGAGATCTTGGCAAAAGTTTCATTCATTCATAAACATCTTTGTACGCATTGTCCCTCCGTTCTTAAATCAAGTAAATTACTTTCATAATCGCATTAAAGTCAGAATCTGATCCAGAGCTTTTATTAGTGTCGTCTTCACTTTATAATGCTAGCTCCTAGCACATACCATCACTAGCGCTTCATACATCGAATTCATTCCAAGTGTATACAGTTATTAATCATACAAACTAAGTCTATGGCTTGTTTCTAATATTCTATTTAAGCATATTACATCCCTATATTTACTAATCGAAATAAATCGATTTATTTTATTCTATTCATACATCATATGCTATCTTTCATTTTGGCATCCCCATGACCATATCTTTATTCACCATTTGTTTCATGGACTCGAAATTTAGGTGACCAAGTCTCGCGTGCCATAACCAATTTTCATTATCAATCCGAGCTTTCAAACAAACGGGTTTTCCAACTTTTAATTTAATCGTATAAAGACGATTTTTAGATCGAGTAACATTCATTAACACCTTGCCTTGAGCGTCACGCATTAATAAATAATCGTCTTTCATACGAATATCACATCCACACTCCGTTGCTTGACCGAGACTAATTATATTACTACGTAAACTAGGGATATAATAAATATCGGTTAATAACCTTTGCTCCCCCGTTTTACCCAATAGTAATATAGACCCTTTCCCGCATATTTCGACTTGAGACCCATCCCCGAATTTAACTTTGCCACCAACACGCTTATTTAATTCAGAGAAAAAATATATATTACCCGTCATATGGTTGCTCGCGCCATTATCCAAATACCACAAGTCTTTTTCTTCCGAGCCGCTCTCGTAATTTTTTGGAATGACCTTTTCTTCATTCAAGTAAACGATTTCTTGAACATCTTGCACCATAAACAAAGACGGGTCAATTTCTTCCGCATCGATCAAGTTTGCTTGTTTCTCTTTCTTTCGCTCTGGACATCTAGAAACAAAGTGACTGAACTTGTCGCATCGAAAGCATTGAACCTTCGAATAATCCTTCTTTCCTTATTGTTTATCCTCTTCGTTGGACCCGCCTTGTGACCTGCGGTTTTGACCAGATTGGTTTCGACCGCGTCCACCACCACCACGTCCACGGTTCGAGCCTTTCCCGCGTCCCCTACTCGAATCGCGTGAAGTCTGTCTAGAACTTGAAGAGGCTTTAGAATTATTAAACAATAGTTTCGTTTGAGTACCTTGATTATCCGACTGCAATTCTTCATCTTTTATGCGTTCTTCATACGCCTTTATTCGACCAACAACATCGTCGAATGCAACTGTTTTTAGATCCACAAGTTGCTCAACTGAGGCTACCATATTGATGAACCGCCTTGGTAAACCACTGAGAAACTTTTTCACGATCCTTTGTTCCTCTATTATAGAACCGAGAGACGCCGCTTTTGAAGACATTCCTGTTAACTGGCTAGAAAACTCATCAACTGTACTAGAATCCTTCATCTTCAACGCCTCAAATTCTGACATGAGTGTCTGTAGTCTTGCTTCACGTACCCGATCGGCTCCCAGATGGCGTGCTTTAAGTGCATCCCACATCTCTTTTGCCGTCTTCATATTACCAACTTGCAAGATCTGTTCTTCCGGTATGGATTGAAACAACAAAGCAATCGCCATATTGTTTTTCTTCACATCGGTTTCACTTCCGGGTTCAATGGCCTCCCACACGCCATGAACGTTAAAAATCGCGCGGATACGCAACGCCCAAATTGTATAATTAACCTTATTCAACATCGGGCATTGAAGTGCTGTTGAATTTGGAACCGATTTCTCGGTATTCGAGCCGCTACCGCCATTGTTTCCAACCATATTTTTCTTCCGTCGACTATACGTAAGATTAAACGAACCCGGTGTAACTGGTTCAGTTTCTTCCAGTCTACGCGTTTAATTCCCGAGTTCCACTTCAAACACGAACCCGAAAAAATAAATAAAACTAATTTGTTTTGGACTTGATAAATAATCCAAAGCAAAGAATAGTGATCTACTATTCTCGAACAACACCACCACAATTTGGAGTTAAATTGGATGTTTTTGATTTGGGCCTTTTAACAACTGACCCAAAAAATAATCCAATGAAAACCCTATTGTTTCGCTGCTGACGTCCAAAAGAAAACACCAACAGATCACGTGTTGTTTTCTTAGCAACTTTCCGGTCGACCCTTCTTCACTCCGATCGAACACCAGCAACCTTTCTCACGATTGCCTCCTGTCTTCGATTTTTTTTAAAGAGCTTTGCACGGTGACTGGCTTACCGATTCTGAACAGATTCTTGGTCGGCTTCCTTCTCGTTATCAAGCTGCGTCCTACCTGCTACTACTTGATGATTAATCCGATGAAGAAACTGCCGTTTGGATAACCACGATTCTGAGCTCAATCGCAGGTTATAACTTCTCTGTTATTTAAATCCCAGTTTCGCTCTGATACCAATTCAAGATGAATCGGTATTGAACGGAATAACAAATCGGAAAATAATAGAACTTGGCTAAGCACCCAAATTTTATTAATGTCAAGAAACTATCACAAAACTTGAATTACAATCACTAATACCCAAAGCATGTTATTTATAATCTAAACACTCCTATTAGACTATAACTAGGATTGCTAATAAACCTATTATTTTGGACATGATAATTATCACTAAATAATTAAACCCAAACACGTTTAAATATTCTAATAATTATCCACTCCATAGTTCCTCACCTTGCACGCAAAGGAAACTCTTTTAATTCGAAATTTCCAACAAAGAACATTGTCATAGCAATCGTCCTTACTACCTATGGCAGATTTGGAAGGTAAGAAACAAGATAGAATTCTAGCAAAGGTTTATTCGGATTCAAAAATGGTAGAAGATGTCAAACTGAATTCGTTTTAATGGATTAGGAGTAGGTCGAAGTACTCACAAAATGGTAGAAGATATCAAACCGAATTCGTTTTAATGGATTAGGAGTAGGTCGAAGTATAAAATTTTGGAGTGGGATAGATGATCTGATTTTAGCATTAAATAAAGATGTAATATTATTGTTTCCTTTAAATTGTAGAGTAGCCCACTACAATAATATAGCCTTATGCCGTTTCGAAAAAACATAGATTGATGGACGTTTTTCTTTACGGGGGTTAATTTGGGCTTCCTGGGCCAGTGTAGCTTTTCCTTAGCATAGGTTGATGATCAGTTGATGGATAACCTTAGTGGTGCACAAAAAACCCGAACCCGGACTCGAAAAAAAACCCGGAACCAGGTATTATAAAACCCGGGTTTTTTATACCTGAACCCGACCCTACCCGTAGGGTAGGGACCGGGTATGCATATTTGATCTAAAACCCGAACCCGGAACCGGTTTTTTTATACCTGGTTTATACCCGAAACCCGGTTTTATAAATACCCGAACCCGGAACTGGGTTTTATAATACCCGGAACCGGTTTTTAAAAAAACCCCATTTTGATGTAATCTTGTTTAATTATGTATGCATTAAGACTTCTAGTTCTTATGATTTAACAAAATTATGTATGCACTTTGATGTAATCTTGTTTAATTATTAGGTTGATGATCAGTTGATGGATAATTTTGTCTTATAAATAGGATTCTCTTTTGTATGTCTTTTTTGCCTTTTTAACATCCAAATTTCTGTGATTTACATTTTTTTTGGTGTAATTTTGCTTGTTTTAACCCATGTTTAATGATTTTGCGTTTAGACATCTCTAATTCTTACAAAATTTCATATACGTAACCTAATTTCTTAAGACCCACTCTCTCGGAGTCACGAAATTTTAATTTTTTTATATATATTCTATGTATATGTATTTGTTTATATAAAACACTATAATTATATTGTATATATATAGTTGACAAACAAACATGATAGTAATTTTAAATTTATAATAATATATAGCTTTTTTAATTATTTATTATTTTAATATTGTAATACTTGATTATTATATTTATTATTAACTTTTTTACATATTTTTATTTTTTTTCTTTTCCTTAAACCGTATTTCCTCTTTCATTTATTTTTTATTTTTAATAGTTTTTTTTCTTTTTTTAAATCATATTTTCTTTTTTAGTTAATTTGATATTCTTTTAATAACTTACGTTCGTTAAATTTTTTTCTTAACATTCCCGTATAAATTTTGTTAAAAACAAACATGTATTTAAAATAGAGTATTTATTTGGTATCATAAAACGGTACGACGATAAACTGAACAGATTCTGACGGTTGGGCTTTCTAAACAACATGCTAATTTTTCAAATAACATTTGTTTTACCTTATCATTTGCTCCGTTTCGCCGCAACGTGCGACGTCAACAAATCTAGTTAATCATAAAAGTTCAATTTGGTTGTAATTAACTTTTTATTTAGTTAGTTGAGGCCCACTAGACCATTAAATCCATTTTTTTTAATTAAACCCAATTACCCAACTATCCTTTAGGCCAAATAATTTTATAAACTGAACATTTAAACCCAATTAAATAAAACAAAACCTGGCGTCAACTTAAAGAGAAAAACTAGTTAGGGCCCCCCTTTTTTTACTCGCACAAGATTCTCAATTTTTAGGGATTCTATGGGACGACGCTATTTGATATATTAAGTTGCTTTCGAGTCATTTCCCCTTTAATTATGTTGCTTAAACACATTACAGGGGTAGTTGAACAAAATCTCATGTTTATTGTTTTGTTGTTATTTTCCGAATAATAATTACATTTGTTTCAACTAAATAGGTAAAACAATAATATTACATTGTCTACATAATCACATAGAATGACAATTGTGTGTTAAATAACCTGACTAAGAAAATGAACTCTTAGATCTAATGAACACATGAACACTTATCACCAATCACAAAAGCTAATAACGTCTTCTCAAAGTCCTTAGAGAAACCTCGTTCAAAAATATTGACTAAATAATTCATGAGCATCGAGTCACAAGGTAGAGTGATGGGCCCGTCTCTCGGCAACCCAAACTCGCCTTCCGAGATCCTCAAAAGCTCCATGAATACAATGTTGTTAAGATAGTGCAATGGCATCACAAAACGAATCTTGTCAGTAGCATAAACAACAAAATGACCTTTGTAAGTCCGTGCATCATTCATTTTACTGGAACCACTCTTCAAAGCCTCAATGCGCCATTTTTGCACCATTTTCATTATTTTCTTAGGCGTCATAATGAAGAATATTGCTCACGAGTTCTCTATATCTATCAAAGTGTTGATACCACACGCAAACTGCCTACACAAAGATAGGCGTATTAGGTTGCAATATATTATATATTACGGAATTCTAGTATTTATAGTGCCAATGGGTTAAGAGTGGTCTACTTACATAGGTTTGGTAGCAAACATCATGTGATTAGTTATATAACATTCAAATGGCCCTCATACCCCCGAATACAAGGGCATTATTTTATGTTGCACACAAGCCACATAATATGAAAGCACTTTATTTCCAGTTTGAAACTAGTCTTGGGACCATTTTTTAGAACTAGTTGGTTGGGATGCATTTAGTCACGTTACGCTTCTACAATATGCGAACACTTGTTGAGGAGAATTGGTTTGAAACTTGAGTACGTGCAAGAAGAATAGTTTTAGATTATGATATTCATATATTTTTTAATAAAACAAAAGACTTACTTAAAAATACAAAATATAGTTATGAAGCTACAATATCAAACATAAATTTTACCGGCTCTGATAAGAGAAGAAAAACCAAAACATGGATAAAAAATCTTCACTACAAAGATTTATATATAAATAACCCAAAACAAATTTTATTTATTTATTTATTTTTTTTTTTTTTAAAGCAACAAAATTGTGAATAACAACGCAAAACATGAAAATAATACTATTCGATACAATACATATAGAATGTGAATTTTTTTTTTTTTAATAAAAACATATTAAATATATAACCAAATTAGCAAATTACAAACAAGTGGCAGGTAAACGGGCAACAAGCTGCGCCGCAACCCCCTTTTGAATTGCAAAACCAATCCTACTAAAGACGAAACGACCCTTAAAGGTTGAGAGATTACTATTCACAACCTGTTGGACCCTGTTTAGGAATTCCACAGCCTCTGGGGCTAGGGAACCAAATGTATCAAAAGCGAATGGGATAAACACATGTTGATTCTCTAAACAAGCCTTCTCGTGTTTAGCGACTTTGCTTGATTCCGCTTTCAACGCAGCTTGACCAGCAGCAAACCCATTATCCCTGAGCCCAACAAGGGGGGACACTCCTGTAAGGTCCACACAAGCGTGTTTTCCCCTGGCCCACCCAAACACAAGAATATCAGCTGGTCGAAGAGTAGACCTCCCATCGAGCGGATCCGTCAGAAAGTTCACCGGAGCCTCCTTTTTCGACGAAATCCCCGCCCGCTTTAAAACATCAAACAGAATATCCCTTACCAAATCATGTCTGTATTTAAAACCAGGCAACTCCTTACAATGCACAGCATGCTCGCCAAAAGTATCTAAACAAACCTTGCGGCAAACTGGGCAAGGCTCATCAACCGGGAACAGAGGGATCATTAGCCGGTACTTAAGAATTGCCCGGTATTCCACTGCCGACATGTGTTGGCCTAGTCCTTCAATGGGGATGACTGTCAGGAAATCCTGAGCATGAGGAGCCCGGAGACAATCGAACACGGCTTTCTGACGAGGGGATAGACTAAACTTCTCTCCCAAGCTTTGGACAGTTCTACTAAATAGGGCACTCGCCAAAGCATTCTGGGCTTTAGGAGGGGCGGTGTCCTTATTAGAGAAACCGCCAAGATCGAAATCCGGAAGGGACATATGCATGCAATCCAACGCACACACATAATCAGAATCTAACCCGACAATACCACAGTCCCGAAGAATGTGGTCCTACAAACTCCAAGATTGTGCCCTCAAGGCCACGAAAGCATACGTAGATACATCCTCAGCCGAACATAAACCCAAACCCCCAAAACGGGTCGGAAGGGATGCAAGCCTCCATTGAAGATCCCCAAAAAATGGACCCCCGCAAACCACAATATCCTCGATAGCTCTCCTAAGGCCTTTGTCAAAAACCGAAACAGCCTCCCCAACAAACGTGGGTTGGCACGTTCTAAGGCCGAATAACAACTTAGCAACACCCATGCAAGAGCGCAATAAGAGGAGCTCGCATTGAGGGTCCCGCAGATGTGGAAGATAGCTCATCAGATCCACTTCACAATATGCTCTTTTCACGGCCAAGCTACTGATAAAACCCGCATCCCGACTAACAGTGCCCCCGAGGAGTTTGACACCCGACGCCGGCCTTCCAATCCCACTAGGAAACAAACCCTTTTGCGTCTTAACTCCATTGCACGATGGCCAAAAAACTTCTGTTTTCTTGACGTTAAGTTGAAGCCCCAAACAAGGCCCCTTAGTCCTGATGATTTCTAAAGCTTTAGCCACCTCTTTAGCATCTCCTATAATCGTACCATCATCCAAGTACCAAGCATGGAAGAGTAACTTGCATCTATCTCGTATCTGATGAATGAGGGGATGCAAAACTAAGGCAAAGAGAAGAGGCCCTAAGGGGTCTCCCTGCTGAACCCCGGTGGTGGACCAAATATGGTCGTCTCCGACATATAATCTAGCCGGCTGTCCATATAGAAAATCCACCCATAAAGAAATGGACGGGCATCGGGTCCGAACTTCTGACAAAAGGGCGGTTCTATCCACCAGGTTGAAAGCATTAGAGAAATCAACAGTAATCATGGCCAACGACCCATCCGAGTGGAACGCGTTTAAGAACCTGTTCGCACTATGGAGCACAGCCTCAGCCCCGCTAGGAATACCCACCCCAAATTGAAAATCACCGAGATATTTAGCCATCTCCTTCCCGACCCCCCTCATAGCCGCCTTAGAGACTAACCTCCTCCAAATGGCGCCCACAGCAATAGGCCTAATCCCATTGTCTGGTTTAAGTAAGGGCGTGAGGGGCGCAGAAGCAACAAACTCCGCCAAGACCCTAGGGCACCTCCCACCCAAGCACAAGTTAACCACCTCAGAAATAGCCCTAAGCAGCCCGCAAGCGATCACCGACCCCTCTCCACAAAGAGCATCCAAAATGTGTTGTGCCCTCAACCCATCCCTCCCACAAGAGGTCCCTTTGGGGAAAGATTTAATGCACCCAAGAACGTTATCAACATCCACAGTAAGGGGTGGCTCCGATAGTAAGGACCCAGGCATAACCGGAGGAGGTACGACAGGATGTTTAGCCACCAACGCTTTCATAGTATCCTCACCAAGAGGTGCAACCCCCGAAGAACATAAAACCTTAACCGCCGCAGTGAAATGGCCATCTGCAACTTTCCGTAAACATTGCTTAACGTTGGTGCCCACCTTAGAAATATTAGACTCATGGGAAGGCTCGTTAGGGCGCGTAACCACCTCTGATGTTTCGGCAAAAAGTGATAGGATGAGTTCAGCAAAACCATCCCTATTGCCCCATGCTGCCAGGGCCCGCTGAATACTAAGACATTGTAAGGACTTCCTATTCCCCGACCTGCGCTCCTGACGGTTAGAAGGCCTGAAAATCCGCAACGTGCAACGTGGCAACAGCAAAAGTCTCACCCACGCCTCAACAGACTCTGGCGTAGCCACCACCTTGCACAAAGATGTCGTAAAAGCCTGGGAAAAGGCCATTCGACAACTATGAGGGATGCTCTTAACTGTTTTGATGGGAAGAGAAAAGACACGTTCAAGCAAACCCACGTCTACCTCCAAACCTCCAAAAGAAACAATCTCATTTCCAACATGTGGCTTAGGAATCCCCACCATAAACTCCTCCGCATTTCCCGTAACCAACTTGAACCGTGCCACCCCATCTGCATGATGGCACCCCCGACTAAGAGCATGTAAACACATACACTCCCCACATAACCATTGGCCGGAGACCTTAAGAGCCTCACCAACTGAAACAAACAAATCCCAATCCGTAGATATGGCATCCCGCATGGCCCACTTCTTGTCATCTGAAGACAAATGAAGTCGCTTGATATGGGCCACCAACCTCGGGAACCCCTTAGCCCCTGCTTGTCCATCAGGGCAACAATGGAAGCTTTTAAAAGGGCACAACCAGAAACCCCTTGAGGAACCAACACCCCCCTCCTCGGATGGAGCCCCACAAACAGTCAAAGCCCTAGACAAACCCCCCACTCCAGACCCGGGCATCAACAATTCAAAATACAAACGAAGTTTAAGGAAAATTCGCGCTGAACTTGGGAAATAAATGACGAAAAGTAATGGGTTAGCGGGGGCAACGACAAGTTGCCCCACCTCCCTTTGAGGCACACCACACTCAATCCATTGCGGGTTTTCGAAACCTAAAACCCCAACTAGAAACTACTTGAAACAGCTGATTATTCAATCAGTTGTAGTAAACAACTGATGTTCAGCCTCCAAACAAATGGTTTTTCTTCTCGACATTTCATCGAACACCTGGCGTGCAACTTTTAAAAACTAGTTTCTCAATGAATTTCAAACCAATGAGAAGCATGGGGATGGTATTTTAAATTCAAAATATCTTTGAAACTACATTTGGGGATTGGTAAAGAACACAAGACAGGATTAAAACATGTGGCTCTATTTCTTTTACAAGAACAATCAAACACGGTAAATCCCACAAATAAGAAAATTCTTAGCATGAGGAGGGTGAGATGTAGATAAGGTTGTTCTTGAGCCGAGCCAAATCGAGCGAGGGTCTACTCGTACTCTGCTCGAATTGAAACCGAGTGGCTCGGCTCTGTTCGAATTTAACGAAACGAGCATGAAATGTTGCTTGAAATCCCTTGGTTGTAAACGAGCATCTCGGTTTTGGTTCTATAAATGATTCCAATTAATATCACGTGGCATTCTCTCATTCAGTCTAAAAAAATGCTTATTTAAATCTCTTCCAATTTTTGTTGTTGTTGTTGTTGTTATTATATATAAATCTTTTTTCCAATTTGATATTATATATGTGTATATATAATAATAATAATAATAATAATAATAATAAATCACCCCAAAAATTGGTTAAACTTCCTACTATTATACTACATATTAAAATTACAACGTTTTGAACAGTAACGTAAAGGGGTATCTTCGTAATTTCATTTGCCTGTCCTCTTAAAATGAAGAGAGCGTGGTCATAAGGTTAGAGAGAGAGAGAGAGCGACAGAAGGGGTGGGAGACGGTGCCTGCTCCGCCGCTGCGCCGGCGTGTAAACCACAGTTAGGTGCCAGCCACCGATCCTTACGGTGCCTTCACGGTGGCGCGCCGGCGGTGGTTCTGTTCCCATGGTCCAGATGGTGTACGAGGTCGACCGAGGTGGCGTAAACTCGAGGGGGTATTTAGGGGTTTTCTTTTAACACGGGTTCTAAAAGAAAGAGGCGTGGCGTTGAAGTTGGAACAGGCGCTTGGGGGTTCTAGGGTTAGGGGTAGCTGAAGACAACAGTGGCGGTTGGGGGTTCTAGGGTTCCGGTGAGGTACCGTTGACTAATCGGTCGACGGTTGGGCTTCTAGGGATCTGGCGGGTTTTACCGGTGACTAATCGGTCGACGGTTGGGGGTTCTAGGGTTCCGGTGCGGGTTTTACAAGGTATGTTTTCAGTTTGCATTACTTTTTGGTGTTAGTGTCTCTGGTACTTTTGTTATGTACATCAGTTTTAGATTTCTGTAAGAGTTGCTGATAATAGTTGCTTATGTTTGTCTATTGAAGACCATTTTAATGTATTTGAGTAGTTTTTATGAGTGCTGGTGAAAGGCTTGTAGCTCTCGAAGTGGGTTTACTTGATCCGAAAATGGCCATCAGGAAAGGATGACTTGGATTTGGCTATTGCTAGGTTTATCTTTTCCATGGGGAGATTGAGTATCACTAAGAATTTTTGATAATATGAGGTCCACTATCAACAGCACCAAGAAACTGTTTGTGGTCTCTTTTTTTTTCTTTGTAACTTACTCCAGTTGATCAGATAAAGTAACTGCAAGTTTTTTTATCTTAATTATATAAAAAGGTCCATTTTTATCTACAGGTATTACATGGTATTGAGATGCATGTTGTGAATAACCGTGAGATATGATCATTTTACTTCAACAAGTGGATGATGTTATTGGTCAACTTTAATGAGGTGAGAATAGTTATCTATATTTTTTTTAAATATATGAAGTTGATGTATCAATATGGTAAATATTGTTATTTGGTTTCAGAATTTACATTTTTTCCTAAAAAGGGCCCCCAAATTTCTTATTCGATGTAGGCCTCCCATAAGCTTGAACCGGCGCTGGTTAAGGTGGCGGATCTGATTAAAAGATCTGGAAGAACATTGAAAGCAAGAGATCTAAGTAGTCTTCCCTCATGATAATTCATCAAGTCTCTAAGGTTTGATCTAGACCAAATGGAGTTCACTTTGTTCATCAGAAGACTTTTCTTTGCTTCTTTCTTCATATTATCTGCTTCTCAATTGCAAGTAATATGAATTTATAATCTTTTTTTTCGTTCATAGATTTTGGTTCGTAACTATTCCATAGACCGTTAAACCTTTTCCAGGTTTGCATTTCTGTTTTGTTTATATTACAAGTTTTTAAAATGCAAATGTTTTACTCTTCTTTTGGGATATCCATGTTTTGTTGGCGTTTTTGTCATTCTTTTTCTTATTCAAAACATTCGTTGGTGTTGCATAAAGGGGTATTAGAATAGTGAAAGAAGTTGGGAAAATTAAAATTAGTGCTGGGATCATTGCCTATTACAATTTGATATGTTTCATCTTGCGTAAGATTTTGTTTCCCTTTTTATAGCTTGAGCTCATTTCAATAAAAATCTTATAGATACAGTTTGGGTGGCTTTCAATTATAAATTTCCATTTTAGCTAGATTTTTTATCCCAGTTTGAGATAAAACGTAACCCAAATCGACTCTTTTGTTAATACAGATTTGATTCAAATCTGCAACGTCTAAAGATTATATTGTTGTGTTCTCATATTTTTATACAAAATGTTAACCAAGATTTTATTGTTTTGGGGGCTGTAGGGTTCCGGGTCATCAACTACACCAACATAAAATATATATGATGGTAAGGTCATTTCAGTCATTGGCTTGCAATTATTATTAAGCCGTTGCATGTTTTAATAAACAAACTGTTGCAGATAAGGCGATTCGGGTCAAGAACCTACCGCCTAACATGACATCGGAATCATTACTAAAGGTGGTAAAACTATTCGGACCGGTGAAGCAGAATGGTATTCAGATAAAAGAATACGCTAGGGTCTGGTTCATGTTTACTATGATTTTATTATAATATTTTAAAGAAACTTAAAGATCTTGATGCTCCATGGTCAATTTTTATAGTAATTTGCTAATCCTAAGTGTTCTTTATTCAGGACGGATATCGTTATGCTTTTGTCGAGTTTGATAGGCAGCGGGTGTTGATTTAGTGGTATACCAAGTATATTTCCATTAAGATAATGTGGAGATTATTGAATTTGAATTTTTTTGTTGAACTTGATGGCTGTTGTTATGTTGGTATCTTTTAGGGGAAGCTGGGGAAGTGGTTAGAGAGTTGTGAAGTGGGAAAAAAACTTTTTAGAATAGACTAGGACGAGAAAACCATTCAACCTTGATCATACTAGGCAGAATGTAACAAACAATTGGGTTCTACTTTATGTGAAACCGTATTGTTCATAATTTGTTACTTCAACAATTTGTAAGCCTCGGCCGCAAAGCGGCCGGGGGTTAAACCTAGTTAACATTAAATGTTAAATATATTAAACATAATTTTAATCATTTTTATATACATGGTAGAATTTAATTACAATTTATTTGCCACATTTTCATAACTTACAATTTATTTTTAAAACACTTACAATCTTATCATAATTATTTTAATCTTTTAGTGGTACTATTTTAGAGTCGTATATAATACAATGACTCAAAAGAGAAGTGAAAGAAGTGAAAACTTAGGAAACTATTTTTGGATGACTGAAAATGTAATTTTGCTTTTGTGTTTCACATTTTATGTAATAAAAAGTTTTGCTGATAATGAATATATACAAATTTATGATTTACATTTTCTTCGACATTTAACTCGTGTAATACACAAGTTTATAAGCTAGTTGCTAATATACACTGACAAAGTTAATTTTACAGTTTTTACTAATTCAATAGACAAGAACAACGATCAAGATTCAAGAGTTGCAAGAGAAGAATATGACTTTGTGATCTATCACTATCTGTATTGAGGATCATTGTTATTGTGATCTATCATTATCTGTATTGAGGATCATTCTTATTGCAATGTATTGGTGATCGCTCTAAAGACTATAGACTACTACGGAAATATGGTGATCATTTCAAGATTATATAGACGAATGGGCAAGCACTATTTTATTAGTCAGAAATTGTAACAACAATCTCTAGACTCTAGTTAGTTTTTCGGAACGGCTAACAGAATCAATCCCGAGCACTCTCGGGACACTACGCAGTGGCGGACACAGGAATTTTTCCTAGGGGTGCGGAATATTTTGAAAGATTTTAGGTCCCTAGCTGTATAAAAATATCGGTTCATAGCGGGTTAGATCGGATCATGTAAGACAAAAGAACATCAAACTAAAATTTATAAATCATCAAAAACACGTCAAACGTCATTACAAATTACAAACGTATTTAAAATTGTGCCCTACAGGTTTTTTTTTTTAAATATATCCAAAATATCATCTAAAGATACTAAACACGCCATAAGTTCATTACATTCTTACTCATTGTCCTAACACATATAATTTGCTCCATAAGTTCATAAAACAACACTAATATTATATTTTTAAACATTCAAGCCCTAATATTAAATGTTGATTACTTGTAACTAATCATTTAAACAAACAAAGCTATAAATAAAACAACAAAATCATTTAACTACAAGTCTAGAACAACAAAAAAATCAAAAAAATATAAGAAGATTAAACCCTTACACATCTATATTTTCTCCTAATCATCACATAAAACAAAATAAATAAATAAATCATACTAGTTCTATATTGGAATTCTGACGTAATATGGGTCGGTCCAACCGCAATTTTGGTTTTTCCGGTAAAAAAAGCCACCAGGTCGTGAGCAGTGGCGTCAAGTCATTGGGAGTTTTTTTGGGGGTGGGATTTGGAAATGGAATGGGTGGATGGGTTTGGTTATTTTATTTAATTAAAATTTCTTTAGGTTGGGTTTGAGCTTGTGTTAATAAAAATTGATTGCAGATTGGACTTTGATTGGATTAAATAATTAAGTGAATAAGTGGTTAATAATTATTTTTTTTCTAAGTGGGTGGTTGAAAATTTTCAAGGGGTGCGGTGAAAAATTCCAAGGGGTGCGGTCGGGTTTTCCGGCGAAAATAACACTAAAAAATATTTTTTCATGGGGTGCGCCCGCCCACCTTGGCTTAGGGTGGGTACGCCCCTGACACTACGAGACCAAGCGGAGTACTTCGAGAGTAACCCGAATCCACCATCAATTTCAGGGAAAACCCAATAACCTACTCGCCCATAGACACGCAAGTAAAATTACCGTTTGGCTCTAGTTAGTTCCATGTATGTTTTTAGAGTTAAACTCTATATTTGAGTAGAATGAGTGGACATTTGATTTGTTAACTTATACCTCTCGACTAAGGGTGTCTTTTTGTGGTACCCGCGGAAAATCCACAGTCATCCTGAGTTAACATCTTGCTGTTATGGTTTTGGTTTACGTATCAAATTTCGGGACGAAATTTCTGTTTACTTATCAAATTTCGGGACGAAATTTCTTTCAAGTTGGGGATGATGTGACAACCCAAACTTTCAAGGTTAGTTACATTTAACCTTGTGATCTTAACTTCTCGTTATCCCTTTCCAATGTGTTAAACGTCCTGTGCTGTTATAACTTCGGTAAACTTAAAGTATGTTAATTCTGTTGAACGCTCGTAACCTTAATAAACTTGTTAGACGTAAAACAGGAGTGAATATGTTGCTGAGTGAATATGTTGCGTGTGTAGTGGGCCAGTTTAGGTAGTTAAGAGTTTAGTGGGCTGCACATATAAGTGGGCTACACACACCGTAGTCACCCTTAATTGACTTCGGCCCACATGTGTCCAATTGAGCCCACCCTTTATGGGTTTTGTATATTACTAGCAGGGAATACGTAAACTAGGACTTGGAAACATAAGAAAACCCTAACTACCTCTCTTCTACTTTCCCTTAACTCGACGGCAGACAACACACCCCATCGGAGCTCTTCTATCTTCGAAACATTATCTCTCGTGTCCATGTATTTGATCGGTATGTTAACTGGTTGTTTATGATTATGATTCTTGATTGATTATTTACGTAATGATTAGAATGATGATTTCCAGTTTTGTTATTATATGGTGATCATGTGTGACCTATTGGTTCGTGTGGTGCGATGTTCATAAGTATGGTCTTGTGCTAGACAATTACGATCGGTGCCGATGCTTGAAACTAGATTTGTTTATACGTTGGATTAAAATGATGTTTGTGAATTTCTTAATGATTGATAAATGACGTTTGTGAACTTCTTAATGAGTGATGTGTTATAAGGTTGTCAAATAATAAAAGTAGTTAGAAATGGCAATTGGCATTAGGGCCTTGATGATTGCTGTATGTAGCTGTTAATGGTGATTAGGGTCTGTGAATAATTGTTTCAATCTTGTTAATCTTGAGTGTGTAACTGATGGATTAGGTTTCGTGGTAAACATCAGTGATGTTTCGTCATGTTTAGTCTCGACGAAAGACTAATGTTTCGTCGCTACTGGCCTTGACGAAAGGTACATGTTTCGTCACCATCAATCTCGACGAAAGGTACATGTTTCGTCGCAAGTGGAACATTCGCTGATAAGCCACACAAGAACACTAGGGTTCATGATGGCATGTATGTTGATACGAACTCATGCTCCGATTGATATTGACGGGTTCGTTAGAAGGCTGCCAATTAACTAGGGTGATATAATGTTAGCGATTGCATGAAATCTGAGGGTGTTATGATGGATTGATAAATCGGGTTTGTTAGTATAGTTGTATGTCGATAAGCTGATGAGTCTATGCTGCATGTTGGGAAGATGATTGATGATTATGATTGTAAACAGTTTCAATACAAGATTTTGTAATCAAATGACTATTAAGGATTATGAATTATTGTTATATGCATGTTCATTTGAATGAGGATTTGACTGTTAATATGTGTTATTGTGATGTACGAACTTGTAATGTGAAAATACATATGGCCTGAACACTCGTTGTAACTTGTGTGATAATGTGTGCTATACTTACTTACCACTTGTGGAATATATAAAAGAATATGTGATTCTGTGTAAACAAAACTGACTATCATTGGAACCATGTTAGGGTTTGGGGTATCCAACGATAAACAAGAAACTAACCTAACCAAGCAAACCAAAGGTGAGTTCACTGCTCTTTTCTAAGCATGCGTCCCGGTGGTTGGGGACATCTGGTAAACGTTCCGAGGAGGAATGTCGGGTAATGGGTTTGACTGGAATGTTAAACCTGGGTTGTTTGTTAATACACGTCTGTATCTATCACTCAAGTCCCTCCTACCGATTGTTGCTTGTAGGGCAACGGGGTATTAGTTAGTAGCGCTACTTAGGTTTGGCACCCTCACACCGCTCCGAGGAGGTCAGGAGTGAACTAATGACCCCCATCTTGACCATTACTTTGATAGAGGCAATGGGGTTTAGGGCAAATAATCTGGAGCCATCGGCGGTAAGCATGTGATTAACAACAATGCATCTGTGAAACGTTTTAAACTGGTAACTGGTATCTAAACACGTTAATAAAACTTTGAACTTACCAGCGTCGTCTGACACACTTGTCTGCATGCTTGCAGATCTATAGGTTGATATCATTTGGAACTTGCTGTCTGGAAGGCTGGAGTGGTCATGGGTCGAGATACATGGGATCGCATCACAAGTCTAATGGTTTACTTACGCATGGTTTATTAAACACTTAACAAATGAGTATGCTTCCGCTGTGTACAATGAATTATATACTTTATGATAATGAATGAAAGTTTATTTAAATGTATTTATGAGTTCAATGTGATTGGTGGCTAAGATCCTGGTACGTCACACGCCCCGCGGTGTTTTCGCAAGTGGTATTTCAGGGGTGTGACAGTTTGGTATCAGAGCCACTGGTTATAGTGAACTTGGTTTTAAAACGTTTTTATAAAACCAGAGTATAACCGAACAGTTCTGAAAACAAGAATGAGACCATGACACTCAGCTCCAGATTGCAAGGTTCGTCTCTCGTTTACTCATTGTTCCGCATAACTAGTGAACACTTACATATGATATTGCATGTGATTGCACGTTTAGCACAACAGTATGAATTCATGTATTAAACTTGCATGTGTTATGTGACTGATAGGGTGGTATTTCCCTAAACATTCATGACTTACGTTTCGTGATGCTCTTTGTTTGCTACTCGAGTTTGAGGAACCATTTGACACGAGTTAGGAGGAGCTGAGATGAGCATGCAAATCACAATATTATTGTGGGTGCACACATAATAATAATGTGGGGTGCATGCGAGTCCCAGTGAGGCTTAACAAGTGAAAAAGGGGTTCCGTTCCGTTATCTGATCGATGTGAAATACAACAGTCTATAGGAGTCGTGGCAGTGATTGTCTCCTACTTGAACGTGATCTTTTCACTCCTCTTTGAATCCTTTCGAATCTCGATGCTATCGAGTATTACCTGAACACCCATCTGAACGCCTAGCGAACTGTGTAGAATAATAGGTGCTTGCACGAACGTCCCTGAGTTGGATGTTGCAACATCAATGATTGGTCTATACCTCTCACGCTCCTCTTTGTTTGCTGGAGCTCAACGTACTGACGCCTTAGATCCCGAAGTGCGATCACTTCTGCAGCACTCTAGCAGCGTACCGTGTATTACTCAATCAACTTGCAAGATCGAAGGACAAGAGGATGAGCGTAGTATCTCACCGACTTCAGTATTAGGGCGACCCTGATTATTGGCAACGAACACCAGCAAAGTGACTGCAATCGAATCTCTAACCCTAGTCAGCGACTTATGGGAGTCAACTCTTACGAATCAATCGGGATACGAGCGATGACAATTAACTACAGTATGGAATGTGTAACTGCCAATACAATGGGTAGTACCTTAGGACGTGACACGGAATGCGAAGAATGGACCTTATTGGTAAAGATCGTAGGGGCTCCGTTTTAAGCGACGATATTAGAGGCAGCATACACGGCGACAACCAGGTACTCATGACTTTCAGTATGGGAATGAAGGTGGCTTTAACAAAGACTGGCCGATGTTAAAACAAGACGACAACAACTCAAGGAACCATGACAGTAATGAAAATCCTCGTAACAGTAGCAACAACACCGGAAGTGATGCTCGTGGAAGGACATTTAGGATTGGCGTGGGAGATGCCAGGGTTATAGCAACATGGTGGCCTGCACGTTCTTGGTAGCTAATTGTTTCGTCTCTGCTTTGTATAACCCTGATGCTACTTGAAACCAAACCTGTTGAGGACTCGGCTGATGGCAAAGCGATTGAAACCTCATATGTTTGTTGGGATGCAAACTCGACCTTATGGGACAAGTGTTCGACATAGACCTTCCTTCTACTATCCTTGATGGTTTCGATGCAGTAGTTAGTATGGATTGGTTATTCAGAGATCGCGCAGATATACCCTGTGAGGAGAAAATTTGCGTATTCTTCTCCCTAGTGGAGAATTATTATCTGTTCAAAAGCGTCAGAGTGGTGCAAAGGTTATCGCCATTTCAGCTATGAAGGCCTAGAAGTGTCTACGGAGGGATTATCCCGCTATGTTAGCAACCGTTACTGATGTTAAGGCTAAGGAAAAGAGGATCGAGGATCCACCAATTGTTTGTGATTCCTCTCGGTGTGCTACCCGAGGAACTTTCAGGTTTACTTCCACAACTATTAGACGGAATCTCAGTTTGATCTCACGCCAAAGGCAGCCCTGATTACTTGTACTCCATACCGTCTTGCATCAGGAGGGTTGCAAGAACTAACTAATCCACTATATGAACTGTTGAGCAGGAGTTTTGTCGGACCTAGATTTTCGCTCTTGGGAGCCCTGGTTATGTCTGTGAAGATGAGCCTTTTCGTATGTGTACTGACTATCGAGAACTCAGCAAGGTGACAGTTAAGAACCGTTTGCCTCGACCAAGTATTGACAACCTGTTGACCAGTTGCAAGGGTTAAGCTCCCATTCGAAGATTGATTAACGCATGAATTACCATCAGGTGGAAGTTCAAGGGGAGAATGTTCCTGGAACGGCATATCGAACGCAATACGGCCATTGCGACTTTGTACACCATGACCATTGAGTTAATCAACACACCGGCAGCTGTATGGATCACATGAATCGACTGTGTTTATTGATGACATTTGGAATCATTACCAGGAGAAAGGAACAACATGGGCGGCATATGTAACTTATTTTAGAGCTCCTGAGGGCGGAGCCACTACGCATGAAGTCTTGTTAAAGGTAACTTCTGGATTCGAGAGGTACATTTTTGGGCATATAAACAACGAAGTGGGAATACGCGTGGATCTCGCCAAGATCCATTTTGTTAGAAACTGATCAACACCAAAGATCCATTCGAGGATACAACAATTTCTTGGTCATGCTAGATACTATCGCAGATTCATCACCGGATTTTCGAAGATCGCGCAGCTTTAATCTCTTTAACACAGCAAAGTGCTGTGTTCGTGGAAGACAAAACCAGAGGACGTCTTTTCAGCTCTCGAATCCCAACCCTACAATGCACTGAGCATCGCCTTTACCCGATGGTGCGGGTGATTTAGTGGTATACCATGATAACTCGAATCAGAGTCCTAGTTACACGCCGATACAACACGAGAAAGTGATGGCTTACGTAGTGGAATTACAAGAAGAGTCGCACGAATCATAACCTGCGATGTAAACCATGGTCTTTGGATTTAAGTTGGAGGCGTTACTTGGACGGTACCTGATGCGCTACTTAGACCGATCACAAGGGCCTCCCGTGTACCTTGGTTTCGAAAGAGCTAAATCAGTTAATGGCATTGCTGGATGGAACTTTTGGATGATTACGACTGTGAAACTTGAATGAGCACGAGCTTTGCACCTCATTATCGACTCTAACCTACCTGATCAGGTTTGCCCTGCTTAAACCAAGGCACTGAAGGAAGAGAATTTTTAAGTTGAGCCCATGCGGGGCATGGAGAAGTGATTTTTGGCAAGATGAATGATATTCGCTACTTCATGGAACGAATGTGGATCCCACTATACGGCAACCGTACGGAACTTGTATTGAGCAGAGCACACCAGCCTCGTTATTCTAGTCGTCTGGAGCTTAATAGGAGATATTAGGATCTATAAGCCTGGAACTGATAATCAGGCATGAAGGCCCACCTGGCAATGTATGTGAACGATGTTTGGACTGCGGGAAAGTGAAGATGCTGTATCAAAAACCCTTTAGTTGTGCCAGCAACCAGAAACACTCATATGGGGATGAGAGCAGACTACCATGGATTCTGTCACTAGTCTACTTACAACTCAGCATGGAAACAATATCACCTGGGTGATCGTTGATGGTCTCACGTTACCAGCACATTTTCCCACCATCAAGGAAACTGATGCGTCTTCACAGCTGTGAATATTCCTCTGAGAGAGGCGGCTTTTACGCACGAGGTGCCAACACCCCTGGCTCACGTCTAGACATGAGCATTGGACAAACGGTCAAAGAAAACCAATTATTTTGGCACACGAAGACATGCTGCGAGCACGTGTGCGATTGGCTTTAGTGAGAACTGGGAGGACACTTATCTTTGGTTGGGTTCTACTGCAACAGTTACCATTCTAGTGTTCAGACAACTCTGTTTGAGGCATTGCATGGATAGTAACGATAATCTCCTCATGGGATTAAGGTGGGTGACAATCTAATCACAGATCCAGGACTGGTACTCGAAACTCTTGGGAAGATTGCTTAGATCGGAAATTATTTAACGGCAACACGTGACTATCAGGAAAGCTGATAAGCTTAGGAAACACTGGGAGTTCGCTGTAGGCGAACGTGACATAATCGAAAGTCTCACCCTGGGAGGGTGCGGTACGCTGTAGAAAACGTGACAAGCTTAATTTACGGTGCGATGAGTCATTCAGAATTCTGGAAGAATCGGTCATGTGGCCTACAAACTCGAGTTACCCGACGAATTGGGTAACGTGCACAATGTCGTTTGTATCTTGAATCTCAGGCAGTGTTTGATGAAACATTTGTGATACCTTTATTAGACAAGTTGCAGTTGTCAAGGAGCCAATCAGAAACATAGACAAGGAAGTGAGGTTCGTTAACAGAGTCCAATTTCCAACCATGGGAATTCGTTAGAACTCAAGACGTAGACCAGAGTTCACGTGGGAACGCAATGATCGGAGTAAGCTCTAGTACCCTCAGTTGTTCAAATGGTTGTATCAACTTCTGATATCATTGACGAATTTCGGGACAAAATTCCCTTTCAAGTTGGGGATGATGTGGTACCCGCGGAAAATCCACAGTCATCCTGAGTTAACATCTTGCTGTTTTGGTTTTGGTTTACGTATCAAATTTCGGGACGAAATTTCTGTTTACTTATCAAATTTCGGGACGAAATTTCTGTTTACTTATCAAATTTCGGGACGAAATTTCTTTCAAGTTGGGGATGATGTGACAACCCGAACTTTCAAGGTTAACGACGTTTAACCTTGTGATCTTAACTTCTCGTTATCCCTTTCCAATGTGTTAAATGTCCTGTGCTGTTATAACTTCGGTAAACTTAAAGTATGTTAATTCTGTTGAACGCTCGTAACCTTAATAAACTTGTTAGACGTAAAACAAGAGTGAATATGTTGCTGAGTGAATATGTTGCATGTGTAGTGGGCCAGTTTAGGTAGTTAAGAGTTTAGTGGGCCGCACATATAAGTGGGCTACACACACCGTAGTCACCCTTAATTGACTTCGGCCCACATGTGTCCAACTGAGCCCACCCTTTATGTAACACCTCGAAAATTCATGTCCTATAAAGTATTGACACGTGTCATATGTTTGAACGTGTGAAAGAAGGTATAGAAGGACTAAAGTTGACAAACAAGGAAAGTATGTGAATATACGAGTTCTAAATGTCAACAGTGAATAAATATACTTTACAATAACCCTACATGACGTTGATACCATCAGACGAATAAATCATGGATCATACGAGGCTAAAAGTGAGAGATTACAAACTACAGGGGTCAAATGTGTCAACATGTTTAAGTTATACCTCTGAGTGACCTTTTGACAAACCCAAAGCTTTGTAACTGTTAATTATGCTCACTAGAATGCGCGATATAAATTTCATAAAGTTTCGTTATCGTATGAGAAAGTTATGATCAAATTCGTATGCGAGGGGTTAAAGCGTCAACGTTGAAAGTTATGACTTTTCGGACAATAACCGAGTGACCAAGGACTTAACAAAAAGGGGTACAAGTCTTGAGGCCCTCATGTGTCAATATGGAGGGTTCAAAGTGCAAAATATAAGTTAGTTGCCCTTTCGAAAAGCCAAGAGCCAATTATGCAAAAACTAGAAAGAATAACACTTCTGGTCAAAGGCTTACGGACCGTAAGCCTTACCCTTACGGTCCGTAAGGGTTCCCCAGCGACAGCAGTTACGTCTGTTTGCTGTTTAAACGCGATTCTGGCCCTTCAAACGATTTTCCTCATATGTGGGCGACCCCTAAACACCCCTAAACATCTAGGGACACTTGTGGGAAGGTTGTGGTCACTTGTAGACTTACATGTCAACAAATTGTGGTGATTAAACCACTATAAAAGGCCATGAAGTTGCAAAAACTTTGATCACACCTTCATCTGCAATTGTGGAGCATTTCTGGAGCTTAGGAGCAGATCCAAGACATTCCTACTCGTGCATAGGACCCTTGTAAGTACCCTTGACCTTCCTCGATTAAGTTTAGCTTAGTTTTAGCTTAAAAGTCAAACCGTCGTAATTAACGGTTGACTTTAAGATTAATCACTAATGGTTCAGTGATTAGTCGAATCAAAAGTAGTTATAAGTTGGTAATTATGTGGGTAATAGACCCTCAAAAGGGTTACCCCTGATTCCCACTCTAACTAGGTCAAATGTCGGGTCAAACTTGTATTTAAAAAGTCAACAGAATGTGTAAATTACAATTTATGCATGATTAGCAATGTAGAACACATACAACCTGTTTGATCATTGATATAACTTGGTAATTAGTGTAAGAACATGTCTAAACATGTTCAACCCGACAATTTCCTGTTTAGACGCGGTTCGGAACCGAAAGTCGCATAGTTTGACTTATACTTTGACTTTCAGTTCTGACCCATTATGGTATGTTTTAGAAATACCTAAGAGATTCATTTGGACCAGGTTACATGCTAGTATAGCCCTCTGTGATTATACACCTCGGATCATTAGTTATCCAATTAATATGCATGATTCCGTTAATTGCTCATATGTTGACCATTATGCCCTTTTCACCTTAAAACGTGATTTTTGATAATGTAAAAGAGTAGAAACCTTATTTACCGATATTTAAACTTGTATGCAAAGTTTGACATCAGTTTGAGGTGTAGGTTAAGAGTTATGCTCGTTATCGTAAAATGAAGGCTTTATGTTAATAAAACGGCGTAATTAGCGTATAGCCTAGTTAAGCCTACATTTTGATATAAAACTTATTACCCACTGATGTAATATATTATTTTGGGATTTTTGAAGATTTTTAATTAATTTTAGGTTGAGCATAACTTATAGTCGTAGGCTTAATTCGGTAATTGTCGGTTTTGCCCTTACGGGCTATAAAATGAGTTTTACATATCTAAACGACTCCAAACCTTTTGCTACGGATCACATATGATAAATAAATTATTTTAAGCCTTCTGGAAATATAAAAATATCAGATTTATGTATCAAACCCGGAAATGGCCTATAATCGCCTTTTTAAGCGTTTTTAACGCATAGTATGTATTAAAACTATTTTAAACATACAAGGGTTGATACCTACTGATATTTGAGGCAAATTATAATATTTTAACAGTAAGCAAAAGCTGTTTAACTCAGACCTCAGTTGTGAGCTTTACGGCTTATGTGAAATTACCAAAATGCCCCTACGGTGCATAGTTTGGTTATAATTGATAAATTTCACATATATACTTTACCCTACTGTTATAACTTGGTAAAATAAGTATCTTTGATCATTACATCAGACCTGTAACTCAGGTAAATAATTAAACTCTTTTATAACCTTGTAAATGACCAAACTACCCCTACGGGGCATAGTTTGTGTTTAAATTCGTTTCGGGCATAATAAATGACATCTTAATGATGTTACAACATATATGAAGCATATTAACTTAGGAAACCTATAAATGGCTCATATAAATACCCGTCACGCTTATTACGCGTACGGTTCGGTTTGTGTAACAAGTTTACATAAATTAGCCGAAACGGGTCAAACCTTATTGGTTTTATCTCAAAATCCAGAATGTGTATGAAATACCCATATTATACAAGTCTTCAAACTTGTCGGGTCTAAAACACATTCTATTTCGGTCTTCGCTTAATCATGCGTTTGAACCGTATATTTCCTTAAGACTAACCGGTCTAAGCTTAGGCTTAATTAAAGACCCGTTAGCATTCTAATTGGTTATTTATACCATCATTCCAGACTAGAGCCTTCCGGTAAATTGTACCTACGCTTACTTAAGTGAATACGGCTGAGTTATTAATTCTTGCTAATTAAGACAGGAGCTAGCTCAGGTAAATACTCTTAACTTATTTTCCCTATATGGGCTTGGGATACGGTATAATGATACCGCTTGGTCGGGTATTGAATATTTAATCGGATGGTGATTAAATTATTGAGGTAACCCGGTTTAATCTGTATTGTTTGAAATAAAAGCCTTTATGGGTTAATGACCATGTCCCGGATATCCTTGACATCATTGTATTATAAAATGGCCACGTCTTAAGCACGGGGTGCAGGCATACACCTGACAGTTGCTTAAGTAATAACGGTATCTCACTCTCTTGTGGGCCTATACTTGTGGCGTGTCTATTAATCTGACTCGGTTTCTACATCGGGCCCTGAACGTACAACGAACATGTAAACCTGTATACAAGATTATAAATATAATTGTCCCAAGTTATAAAAGATTAATTTTGCCTCTGTACATTTTAATCAAAGTGTCAAAATAATTTGTGCCTGGTGCATCTAAATCAATTTTCTTAAACTCTTTTCAAATGAGTCAGCTGAGTGTATTTACCAGTGAAAACTGACGTATTTTCAAAAGTCTAAGTGACAGGTACAAGTACGTAATAGGCTGGAAGCTGCTCAGGACATTAATAAGGAATCTTGCAAGTTCTAGGCGTCTAAAGTCTGTTGAACAATGTTTATGTTTTAAGATCCGCCTGTGGATCCTTTACTTTCCGTTGTAATACTTGGATATTACTTTTTATTCGGATTGTAATATATTTATCTTTTGCTTCCGCTGTGCATTTAAATATTGTGTTGTTTGACTATTATGTTGCCAACCACGTCACGATACTCCCCACCGGGCCCACCGGTGACACGTGGAATTTGGGGTGTGACAGGTTGGTATCAGAGCCAACACTGAGTGAATTAAACACTAGCTTTTGTGTTTAATCTCAGTTACACAGTTGCACATTCTTGAGTCTAGACAAGAACATAGGACAAGTTCAAATTCGTTTTATTTGTCCTTATTTGGCTTCTTTGTTATTTTTCTGATTAGCCCTTGCATGGGCAAGTCATTTTCTGTTAGAAGTCCCGTTTAGGGCAACCATATACTTGTTTAAATTTAAATGGAACAATTATATTTAAAATATCATTCCTATATTATAAGATCTACCATTATAATAAAAATGGCAATATCTAAAAAGGACAAGACCTAGCTCATGTGTCATTTTAAAGACAGGGCCAAGACAGTAGTTCCACAATTAGATTCAGATCCTTGTTAACACCTCAAATTAGGATTGTTCTGCTTTAAATATTAAAAAGAATCTTAAAGGTAAAACCCAGCCTAAATGTCAATGCAGACATGGCCAAGATGGTAAAACCTAGCCTAAATGTCAATGCAGACATGGCCAAGATGGTAAAACCTAGCCTAAATGTCATTTGCGGACATGGCCAAGACGGTAAAATTTATCTAAAAGATTCCAAACCCTGTTAACATCTGTAAGTATGTTAACATTTTTGGTAAACTGTGAATCGTTAAAGTCACACAGGCCATCGGGTTAATCTAAATTCCCTTATTTGAAATAATCATCCATTAGTGATGAAGTGCCTACGGGCCAAACTTATTGTCCGATAAGACAACGACCGTGGTGGTCTCTGACCCCCGTCTAAAGATGTTGGACTACGTCCAAGAATAATAGTTTGTATGATCAATGCGATCCTGACTAATATCATCAAATGAAGACGATCATATTATAAACATCCATAAGTGATGAAATGCCTACGGGCCATACTTATTGTCCTAAGGGACAAAAGACAGTGGTAGCCTACAACTCCCTGTCAAGAAAAAGGTAATGAACTTTGATTCAAACCTAAAATGCCTCGATTCTCTGAAATCATGGCTTATAAATTTAAAACTGTCCTTGTGACTAGGCCCTTTGCGCCACCTTAATATCCTTAATGTTTTATAACTAGGATAAATTATAATGAAAATGCTAATTAAATATAACTAACAAATTAACCAATGTGGTTTATATTACCATGGTTAATAAATCGTTTAAAACGATAAAACTGTAAAAGCTTCCGTATAAACCTTGCCCTTGTTTGATTTTTTATGTAGCATTTAAAGCTACATGGCTAGGTCAAAGGAAGAGAACAGTCACCCTCTGGAAAACCGCGATGACGAAAGGATTAATATAACCAGAGGAGAGCTTCGTACATTGATTGATTCAGCTGTATCTAAAGCTGTAGAGGAGCAATTTAGGGAGTATAGTGAGACTAATAGTAAAGCCTCATCTGTACCCCACTCTAAGTCTGACCCTAAGACTTATTCGGAGGCTCACAGCAAGCCACCGCCCTCTAAGAAAGAAGAACCAAAGAAGGATGGTGATCGACATTCATCTGGTCAACACAGTGTTCCATCCAAGAAGATAGTGTTCGATAACGAACCGCATACCAAGTCATGTACCTATAAATACTTTGTTTCCTGCAAACCCCGGGATTTCACTGGGGAGAAAGGAGCAATCGATTGTATGGTCTGGTTGGATGAAATGGACACAGTTGTCGATATCAGCGGTTGTGCTGAGAGGGATGTAGTGAAGTATGTATCCCAATCGTTCAAGGGAGAGGCACTAGCATGGTGGAAGGCTCTCATTCAAGCTGCTGGGAAGATCCCACTTTACAACATGTCATGGGAGCAGTTTGTTGCTCTCATTATGGAGAACTACTGCCCTCAACACGAGGTTGAGAGTATTGAGTCAGATTTCTTATCATTGGTTATGACAAACTTAGATTGTCAAGCTTACCTCACCCGTTTCAATACCCTGTCCAGACTGGTTCCTTACCTAGTAACACCATAACCCAAGAGAATTGCTCGCTTCATTGGGGGTTTAGCCCAGAAATCAAAGCCAGTGTTAAGGCTTCAAGGCCTACTACATTCAGGTCAGCGGCAGATCTGTCACTATCTCTCACACTCGATGTGGTTAGAAACAAGGCTGACAAAGCCTCTGAAGAAGGAAAGCGTAAAAGGGAGGATGGGAATTCTCATCACTCCGATAAAAAGAGTTCCGGGTTTAAAAGAGACAGCCAGCAGTCGGTTGAGAAGACCAGGTGCGAAACCTGTAGGAAATACCACCTCGGGAAATGCAGATTTGAATCTCAGCCTCTACCGTGTGGGATTTGCAAGTCTAGGGAACATACAACCTTGGATTGCAAGAAATTGAAAGACGCAACCTGTTATGGTTGCAACGAGAAGGGGCATATCAAGACCAACTGCCCTAGGAATCAGAAGAAGCCCGAAGAGGCCAAGAGAACAAACGCATGAGTTTTCAGGATGAACGCCCAGGAGATGGTGCAGAATAATAATAGTATAGCAGGTACCTTTCCCTATCAAGCAGTTTATACAGAATTTTATTTGATACTGGCAAATATGATTCTATAAGGAACTATAAATATTGTGAACTGTTGTCCCCGCTGATTAGGACTCCAGTCATTTAACGCGAGATAGAAATTTGCCGATGACACTATAGAAAATGCCCAACAAATCTTAGATTGATATTTTATTTGGAATCACTCTTTTCTGATGTCCTTATGGCAAGCTTTCAAGCTATCCAAATTCATCGCTATAATAAAGACAGATGTGACATTTTGATCCTCTGTCAAAAAGATGATGGATTAGGACCAAACTTTAAATGCCATAAATGGTCTTTTGTGACCTAGGCTAAGTAAAAATTGATATACATTAAATAACGTTCATTAAGAATGTTAATGCTATATTGGCCTGTATGGTTTAATGAAACCATAGTTAGTATATAAAGCCATGAGGATGATGAATAGCAGTTGTCGAATCGCAACCAAGAAATTGATTCATTTAGTAATAGGAGCTAAATTTTTTTCTGTTCCTAAATCTGTAAAAAAAATTCTAATATACCCTCTCTATAGATAAAGGACATTCGCATAAAATTGATATCTCTTTAATCCCTATTGACCATGAATACCAAATGGTATGACAAAACCGCCGTATGAAAATTGATGTATCTTAATAAGTTCCATAGATTGCTTCCATGCCTGATCAGTATGGAGGCTTAATGCATGGAACCACAAAGATATTCCAATGATCATATGGTACTAGAGTCAACTAATAGTATTCAAAGAAGATATCCAGAATGGAATTGTCTAAGTAAATGTTTCCGATTAAGGAATTCGTGGATTCATAACATAAAAGTGTCACTCATTTGGCACGAGCAAGTATGGATGAACTGAAGCCTGAGATTGGGAAAGTCTCTGTAACCTCCTTGTATTTTGATTATCTCCTCCTAAGACTGCCCTGTTTACCTCTCAAGAGGCAGGTAGAGTTAAGACTAACATCCCGCTTTGGGTTGAAGTGTTGTAAGAACTCATGTTGATTATGGAATAACCGAAACCCTGATTAAGTAAATTTTAAGATATAGATTCATATAGCCTAACTCAATATCCGGAGAATTCGGTATAGTTAATTATGAAGACGGTTCATTTTGCTTATGCATTGTTACCGCAACCCTACTTAGGCAACGATTAAGAATTTGCCATCAGCTGCCCAGGATCGTCGAATTGTTCGACTAACGGCAAGGATTAGCTATAAGCAGTGGTTGGAATAACCATTCCACCGTAAGATAAGCTTTTCTATAATAGTTGATATATAAGAATCAAGGCTGCTCCCTTGGAGACCTTGTAAAGATAGATTGTTAAACATCTATTGTTAGGACAATAGATTGGTAAATCCACCTATCAGGATCTGAAAGTTGCATTAGAAACAACGAATAAGATCATATAAACCCCTGATTATCTATAAGTTGCCATTTATCGGCAGAAAATCAAGGATTAATGAAAATAGCGAACCTCCTAAATTCTTGTTAAGGAATAAGGGTCAACAATAGATATCACCCTGGAAGGGTGTGCTAAATTTGTTAAATTATCGGGCTAGTTAAGCTCCGAGTATATAGAATCATTCGAAGGAAATCGAATGTATCAAGATCAAATAGCTTACGACCTAAGACCCAATTAAGGGGCTTGGGGGAACGCGCAATGTGACCCGCACTAATGATTTAGCGACGTGTCACCAATAAGTCGAAAAGCACTATCACATAATGATATGCAGAACTATGATAGTATGAGCAACCTGTGTCGATTAAGGATCGACAGGATTAGAAGCTCCAAAAAGATACATGTGCCTATTATAAAGGTCAATAGGAGTGCCTTAGAGGCTCAAAGGTACTGGGGAAGATTAAGCCCAATATAAGGTAAAAATTACTTCCCTTACCTTAACAAATCTCGAGGTCGAGATTTCTTTTAAGGGGGTGAGGATGTAACACCTCGAAAATTCACGTCCTATAAAGTATTGACACGTGTCATATGTTTGAACGTGTGAAAGAAGGTATAGAAGGACTAAAGTTGACAAACAAGGAAAGTATGTGAATATACGAGTTCTAAATGTCAACAGTGAATAAATATACTTTACAATAACCCTACATGACGTTGATACCATCAGACGAATAAATCATGGATCATACGAGGCTAAAAGTGAGAGATTACAAACTACAGGGGTCAAATGTGTCAACATGTTTAAGTTATACCTCTGAGTGACCTTTTGACAAACTCGAAGCTTTGTAACTGTTAATTATGCTCACTAGAATGCGCGATATAAATTTCATAAAGTTTCGTTATCGTATGAGAAAGTTATGATCAAATTCGTATGCGAGGGGTTAAAGCGTCAACGTTTAAAGTTATGACTTTTCGGACAATAACCGAGTGACCAAGGACTTAACAAAAAGGGGTACAAGTCTTGAGGCCCTCATGTGTCAATATGGAGGGTTCAAAGTGCAAAATATAAGTTAGTTGCCCTTTCGAAAAGCCAAGAGCCAATTATGCAAAAACTAGAAAGAATAACACTTCTGGTCAAAGGCTTACGGACCGTAAGCCTTACCCTTACGGTCCGTAAGGGTTCCCCAGCGACAGCAGTTACGTCTGTTTGCTGTTTAAACGCGATTCTGGCCCTTCAAACGATTTTCCTCATATGTGGGCGACCCCTAAACATCTAGGGACACTTGTGGGAAGGTCGTGGTCACTTGTAGACTTACATGTCAACAAATTGTGGTGATTAAACCACTATAAAAGGCCATGAAGTTGCAACAACTTTGATCACACCTTCATCTGCAATTGTGGAGCATTTCTGGAGCTTAGGAGCAGATCCAAGACATTCCTACTCGTGCATAGGACCCTTGTAAGTACCCTTGACCTTCCTCGATTAAGTTTAGCTTAGTTTTAGCTTAAAAGTCAAACCGTCGTAATTAACGGTTGACTTTAAGATTAATCACTAATGGTTCAGTGATTAGTCGAATAAAAAGTAGTTATAAGTTGGTAATTATGTGGGTAATAGACCCTCAAAAGGGTTACCCCTGATTCCCACTCTAACTAGGTCAAATGTCGGGTCAAACTTGTATTTAAAAAGTCAACAGGATGTGTAAATTACAATTTATGCATGATTAGCAATGTAGAACACATACAACCTGTTTGATCATTGATATAACTTGGTAATTAGTGTAAGAACATGTCTAAACATGTTCAACCCGACAATTTCCTGTTTAGACGCGGTTCAGAACCGAAAGTCGCATAGTTTGACTTATACTTTGACTTTCAGTTCTGACCCATTATGGTATGTTTTAGAAATACCTAAGAGCTTCATTTGGACCAGGTTACATGCTAGTATAGCCCTCTGTGATTATACACCTCGGATCATTAGTTATCCAATTAATATGCATGATTCCGTTAATTGCTCATATGTTGACCATTATGCCCTTTTCACCTTAAAACGTGATTTTTGATAATGTAAAAGAGTAGAAACCTTATTTACCGATATTTAAACTTGTATGCAAAGTTTGACATCAGTTTGAGGTGTAGGTTAAGAGTTATGCTCGTTATCGTAAAATGAAGGCTTTATGTTAATAAAACGGCGTAATTAGCGTATATCCTAGTTAAGCCTTCTTTTTGATATCAAAATTATTACCCACTGATGTAATATATTATTTTGGGATTTTTGAAGATTTTTAATTAATTTTAGGCTGAGCATAACTTATAGTCGTAGGCTTAATCCGGTAATTGTCGGTTTTGCCCTGACGGGCTATAAAATGAGTTTTACATATCTAAACGACTCCAAACCTTTTGCTACGGATCACATATGATAAATAAATTATTTTAAGCCTTCTGGAAATATAAAAATATCAGATTTATGTATCAAACCCGGAAATGGCCTATAATCGCCTTTTTAAGCGTTTTTAACGCATAGTATGTATTAAAACTATTTTAAACATACAAGGGTTGATACCTACTGATATTTGAGGCAAATTATAATATTTTAACAGTAAGCAAAAGCTGTTTAACTCAGACTTCAGTTGTGAGCTTTACGGCTTATGTGAAATTACCAAAATGCCCCTACGGTGCATAGTTTGGTTATAATTGATAAATTTCACATATATACTTTACCCTACTGTTATAACTTGGTAAAATAAGTATCTTTGCTGATTACATCAGACCTGTAACTCAGGTAAATAATTAAACTCTTTTATAACCTTGTAAATGACCAAACTACCCCTACGGGGCATAGTTTGTGTTTAAATTCATTTCGGGCATAATAAATGACATCTTACTGATGTTACAACATATATGAAGCATATTAACTTAGGAAACCAGTAAATGGCTCATATAAATACCCGTCACCTTTATTACGCGTACGGTTCGGTTTCTGTAACAAGTTTACATAAATTAGCCGAAACGGGTCAAACCTTATTGGTTTTATCTCAAAATCCAGAATGTGTATGAAATACCCATATTATACAAGTCTTCAAACTTGTCGGGTCTAAAACACATTCTATTTCGGTCTTCGCTTAATCATGCGTTTGAACCGTATATTTCCTTAAGACTAACCGTTCTAAGCTTAGGCTTAATTAAAGACCCGTTAGCATTCTAATTGGTTATTTATACCATCATTCCAGACTAGAGCCTTCCGGTAAATTGTACCTACGCTTACTTAAGTGAATACGGCTGAGTTATTAATTCTTGCTAATTAAGACAGGAGCTAGCTCAGGTAAATACTCTTAACTTATTTTCCCTATATGGGCTTGGGATACGGTATAATGATACCGCTTGGTCGGGTATTGAATATTTAATCGGATGGTGATTAAATTATTGAGGTAACCCGGTTTAATCTGTATTGTTTGAAATAAAAGCCTTTAGGGGTTAATGACCATGTCCCGGATATCCTTGACATCATTGTATTATAAAATGGCCACGTCTTAAGCATGGGGTGCAGGCATACACCTGACAGTTGCTTAAGTAATAACGGTATCTCACTCTCTTGTGGGCCTATACTTGTGGCGTGTCTATTAATCTGACTCGGTTTCTACATCGGGCCCTGAACGTACAACGAACATGTAAACCTGTATACAAGATTATAAATATAATTGTCCCAAGTTATAAAAGATTAATTTTGCCTCTGTGCATTTTAATCAAAGTGTCAAAATAATTTGTGCCTGGTGCATCTAAATCAATTTTCTTAAACTCTTTTCAAATGAGTCAGTTGAGTGTATTTACCAGTGAAAACTGACGTATTTTCAAAAGTCTAAGTGACAGGTACAAGTACGTAATAGGCTGGAAGCTGCTCAGGACATTAATAAGGAATCTTGCAAGTTCTAGGCGTCTAAAGTCTGTTGAACAATGTTTATGTTTTAAGATCCGCCTGTGGATCCTTTAGTTTCCGTTGTAATACTTGGATATTACTTTTTATTCGGATTGTAATATATTTATCTTTTGCTTCCGCTGTGCATTTAAATATTGTGTTGTTTGACTATTATGTTGCCAACCACGTCACGATACTCCCCACCGGTGACACGTGGAATTTGGGGTGTGACAGGTTGGTATCAGAGCCAACACTGAGTGAATTAAACACTAGCTTTTGTGTTTAATCTCAGTTACACAGTTGCACATTCTTGAGTCTAGACAAGAACATAGGACAAGTTCAAATTCGTTTTATTTGTCCTTATTTGGCTTCTTTGTTATTTTTCTGATTAGCCCTTGCATGGGCAAGTCATTTTCTGTTAGAAGTCCCGTTTAGGGCAACCATATACTTGTTTAAATTTAAATGGAACAATTATATTTAAAATATCATTCCTATATTATAAGATCTACCATTATAATAAAAATGGCAATATCTAAAAAGGACAAGACCTAGCTCATGTGTCATTTTAAAGACAGGGCCAAGACAGTAGTTCCACAATTAGATTCAGATCCTTGTTAACACCTCAAATTAGGATTGTTCTGCTTTAAATATTAAAAAGAATCTTAAAGGTAAAACCCAGCCTAAATGTCAATGCAGACATGGCCAAGATGGTAAAACCTAGCCTAAATGTCAATGCAGACATGGCCAAGATGGTAAAACCTAGCCTAAATGTCATTTGCGGACATGGCCAAGACGGTAAAATTTATCTAAAAGATTCCAAACCCTGTTAACATCTGTAAGTATGTTAACATTTTTGGTAAACTGTGAATCGTTAAAGTCACACAGGCCATCGGGTTAATCTAAATTCCCTTATTTGAAATAATCATCCATTAGTGATGAAGTGCCTACGGGCCAAACTTATTGTCCGATAAGACAACGACCGTGGTGGTCTCTGACCCCCGTCTAAAGATGTTGGACTACGTCCAAGAATAATAGTTTGTATGATCAATGCGATCCTGACTAATATCATCAAATGAAGACGATCATATTATAAACATCCATAAGTGATGAAATGCCTACGGGCCATACTTATTGTCCTAAGGGACAAAAGACAGTGGTAGCCTACAACTCCCTGTCAAGAAAAAGGTAATGAACTTTGATTCAAACCTAAAATGCCTCGATTCTCTGAAATCATGGCTTATAAATTTAAAACTGTCCTTGTGACTAGGCCCTTTGCGCCACCTTAATATCCTTAATGTTTTATAACTAGGATAAATTATAATGAAAATGCTAATTAAATATAACTAACAAATTAACCAATGTGGTTTATATTACCATGGTTAATAAATCGTTTAAAACGATAAAACTGTAAAAGCTTCCGTATAAACCTTGCCCTTGTTTGATTTTTTATGTAGCATTTAAAGCTACATGGCTAGGTCAAAGGAAGAGAACAGTCACCCTCTGGAAAACCGCGATGACGAAAGGATTAATATAACCAGAGGAGAGCTTCGTACATTGATTGATTCAGCTGTATCTAAAGCTGTAGAGGAGCAATTTAGGGAGTATAGTGAGACTAATAGTAAAGCCTCATCTGTACCCCACTCTAAGTCTGACCCTAAGACTTATTCGGAGGCTCACAGCAAGCCACCGCCCTCTAAGAAAGAAGAACCAAAGAAGGATGGTGATCGACATTCATCTGGTCAACACAGTGTTCCATCCAAGAAGATAGTGTTCGATAACGAACCGCATACCAAGTCATGTACCTATAAATACTTTGTTTCCTGCAAACCCCGGGATTTCACTGGGGAGAAAGGAGCAATCGATTGTATGGTCTGGTTGGATGAAATGGACACAGTTGTCGATATCAGCGGTTGTGCTGAGAGGGATGTAGTGAAGTATGTATCCCAATCGTTCAAGGGAGAGGCACTAGCATGGTGGAAGGCTCTCATTCAAGCTGCTGGGAAGATCCCACTTTACAACATGTCATGGGAGCAGTTTGTTGCTCTCATTATGGAGAACTACTGCCCTCAACACGAGGTTGAGAGTATTGAGTCAGATTTCTTATCATTGGTTATGACAAACTTAGATTGTCAAGCTTACCTCACCCGTTTCAATACCCTGTCCAGACTGGTTCCTTACCTAGTAACACCATAACCCAAGAGAATTGCTCGCTTCATTGGGGGTTTAGCCCAGAAATCAAAGCCAGTGTTAAGGCTTCAAGGCCTACTACATTCAGGTCAGCGGCAGATCTGTCACTATCTCTCACACTCGATGTGGTTAGAAACAAGGCTGACAAAGCCTCTGAAGAAGGAAAGCGTAAAAGGGAGGATGGGAATTCTCATCACTCCGATAAAAAGAGTTCCGGGTTTAAAAGAGACAGCCAGCAGTCGGTTGAGAAGACCAGGTGCGAAACCTGTAGGAAATACCACCTCGGGAAATGCAGATTTGAATCTCAGCCTCTACCGTGTGGGATTTGCAAGTCTAGGGAACATACAACCTTGGATTGCAAGAAATTGAAAGACGCAACCTGTTATGGTTGCAACGAGAAGGGGCATATCAAGACCAACTGCCCTAGGAATCAGAAGAAGCCCGAAGAGGCCAAGAGAACAAACGCATGAGTTTTCAGGATGAACGCCCAGGAGATGGTGCAGAATAATAATAGTATAGCAGGTACCTTTCCCTATCAAGCAGTTTATACAGAATTTTATTTGATACTGGCAAATATGATTCTATAAGGAACTATAAATATTGTGAACTGTTGTCCCCGCTGATTAGGACTCCAGTCATTTAACGCGAGATAAAAATTTGCCGATGACACTATAGAAAATGCCCAACAAATCTTAGATTGATATTTTATTTGGAATCACTCTTTTCTGATGTCCTTATGGCAAGCTTTCAAGCTATCCAAATTCATCGCTATAATAAAGACAGATGTGACATTTTGATCCTCTGTCAAAAAGATGATGGATTAGGACCAAACTTTAAATGCCATAAATGGTCTTTTGTGACCTAGGATAAGTAAAAATTGATATACATTAAATAACGTTCATTAAGAATGTTAATGCTATATTATCCTGTATGGTTTAATGAAACCATAGTTAGTATATAAAGCCATGAGGATGATGAATAGCAGTTGTCGAATCGCAACCAAGAAATTGATTCATTTAGTAATAGGAGCTAAATTTTTTTTCTGTTCCTAAATCTGTAAAAAAAATTCTAATATACCCTCTCTATAGATAAAGGACATTCGCATAAAATTGATATCTCTTTAATCCCTATTGACCATGAATACCAAATGGTATGACAAAACCGCCGTATGAAAATTGATGTATCTTAATAAGTTCCATAGATTGCTTCCATGCCTGATCAGTATGGAGGCTTAATGCATGGAACCACAAAGATATTCCAATGATCATATGGTACTAGAGTCAACTAATAGTATTCAAAGAAGATATCCAGAATTGAATTGTCTAAGTAAATGTTTCCGATTAAGGAATTCGTGGATTCATAACATAAAAGTGTCACTCATTTGGCACGAGCAAGGATGGATGAACTGAAGCCTGAGATTGGGAAAGTCTCTGTAACCTCCTTGTATTTTGATTATCTCCTCCTAAGACTGCCCTGTTTACCTCTCAAGAGGCAGGTAGAGTTAAGACTAACATCCCGCTTTGGGTTGAAGTGTTGTAAGAACTCATGTTGATTATGGAATAACCGAAACCCTGATTAAGTAAATTTTAAGATATAGATTCATATAGCCTAACTCAATATCCGGAGAATTCGGTATAGTTAATTATGAAGACGGTTCATTTTGCTTATGCATTGTTACCGCAACCCTACTTAGGCAACGATTAAGAATTTGCCATCAGCTGCCCAGGATCGTCGAATTGTTCGACTAACGGCAAGGATTAGCTATAAGCAGTGGTTGGAATAACCATTCCACCGTAAGATAAGCTTTTCTATAATAGTTGATATATAAGCATCAAGGCTGCTCCCTTGGAGACCTTGTAAAGATAGATTGTTAAACATCTATTGTTAGGACAATAGATTGGTAAATCCACCTATCAGGATCTGAAAGTTGCATTAGAAACAACGAATAAGATCATATAAACCCCTGATTATCTATAAGTTGCCATTTATCGGCAGAAAATCAAGGATTAATGAAAATAGCGAACCTCCTAAATTCTTGTTAAGGAATAAGGGTCAACAATAGATATCACCCTGGAAGGGTGTGCTAAATTTGTTAAATTATCGGGCTAGTTAAGCTCCGAGTATATAGAATCATTCGAAGGAAATCGAATGTATCAAGATCAAATAGCTTACGAGCTAAGACCAAATTAAGGGGCTTGGTGGAGCGCGCAATGTGACCCGCACTAATGATTTAGCGACGTGTCACCAATAAGTCGAAAAGCACTATCACATAATGATATGCAGAACTATGATAGTATGAGCAACCTGTGTCGATTAAGGATCGACAGGATTAGAAGCTCCAAAAAGATACATGTGCCTATTATAAAGGTCAATAGGAGTGCCTTAGAGGCTCAAAGGTACTGGGGAAGATTAAGCCCAATATAAGGTAAAAATTACTTCCCTTACCTTAACAAATCTCGAGGTCGAGATTTCTTTTAAGGGGGTGAGGATGTAACACCTCGAAAATTCACGTCCTATAAAGTATTGACACGTGTCATATGTTTGAACGTGTGAAAGAAGGTATAGAAGGACTAAAGTTGACAAACAAGGAAAGTATGTGAATATACGAGTTCTAAATGTCAACAGTGAATAAATATACTTTACAATAACCCTACATGACGTTGATACCATCAGACGAATACATCATGGATCATACGAGGCTAAAAGTGAGAGATTACAAACTACAGGGGTCAAATGTGTCAACATGTTTAAGTTATACCTCTGAGTGACCTTTTGACAAACCCAAAGCTTTGTAACTGTTAATTATGCTCACTAGAATGCGCGATATAAATTTCATAAAGTTTCGTTATCGTATGAGAAAGTTATGATCAAATTCGTATGCGAGGGGTTAAAGCGTCAACGTTGAAAGTTATGACTTTTCGGACAATAACCGAGTAACCAAGGACTTAACAAAAAGGGGTACAAGTCTTGAGGCCCTCATGTGTCAATATGGAGGGTTCAAAGTGCAAAATATAAGTTAGTTGCCCTTTCGAAAAGCCAAGAGCCAATTATGCAAAAACTAGAAAGAATAACACTTCTAGTCAAAGGCTTACGGACCGTAAGCCTTACCCTTACGGTCCGTAAGGGTTCCCCAGCGACAGCAGTTACGTCTGTTTGCTGTTTAAACGCGATTCTGGCCCTTCAAACGATTTTCCTCATATGTGGGCGGACCCCTAAACACCCCTAAACATCTAGGGACACTTGTGGGAAGGTTGTGGTCACTTGTAGACTTACATGTCAACAAATTGTGGTGATTAAACCACTATAAAAGGCCATGAAGTTGCAACAACTTTGATCACACCTTCATCTGCAATTGTGGAGCATTTCTGGAGCTTAGGAGCAGATCCAAGACATTCCTACTCGTGCATAGGACCCTTGTAAGTACCCTTGACCTTCCTCGATTAAGTTTAGCTTAGTTTTAGCTTAAAAGTCAAACCGTCGTAATTAACGGTTGACTTTAAGATTAATCACTAATGGTTCAGTGATTAGTCGAATCAAAAGTAGTTATAAGTTGGTAATTATGTGGGTAATAGACCCTCAAAAGGGTTCCCCCTGATTCCCACTCTAACTAGGTCAAATGTCGGGTCAAACTTGTATTTAAAAAGTCAACAGAATGTGTAAATTACAATTTATGCATGATTAGCAATGTAGAACACATACAACCTGTTTGATCATTGATATAACTTGGTAATTAGTGTAAGAACATGTCTAAACATGTTCAACCCGACAATTTCCTGTTTAGACGCGGTTCGGAACCGAAAGTCGCATAGTTTGACTTATACTTTGACTTTCAGTTCTGACCCATTATGGTATGTTTTAGAAATACCTAAGAGATTCATTTGGACCAGGTTACATGCTAGTATAGCCCTCTGTGATTATACACTTCGGATCATTAGTTATCCAATTAATATGCATGATTCCGTTAATTGCTCATATGTTGACCATTATGCCCTTTTCACCTTAAAACGTGATTTTTGATAATGTAAAAGAGTAGAAACCTTATTTACCGATATTTAAACTTGTATGCAAAGTTTGACATCAGTTTGAGGTGTAGGTTAAGAGTTATGCTCGTTATCGTAAAATGAAGGCTTTATGTTAATAAAACGGCGTAATTAGCGTATATCCTAGTTAAGCCTACTTTTTGATATCAAAATTATTACCCAATGATGTAATATATTATTTTGGGATTTTTGAAGATTTTTAATTAATTTTAGGCTGAGCATAACTTATAGTCGTAGGCTTAATCCGGTAATTGTCGGTTTTGCCCTTACGGGCTATAAAATGAGTTTTACATATCTAAACGACTCCAAACCTTTTGCTACGGATCACATATGATAAATAAATTATTTTAAGCCTTTTGCAAATATAAAAATATCAGATTTATGTATCAAACCCGGAAATGGCCTATAATCGTCGTTTTAAGCGTTTTAAACGCATAGTATGTATTAAAACTATTTTAAACATACAAGGGTTGATACCTACTGATATTTGAGGCAAATTATAATATTTTAACAGTAAGCAAAAGCTGTTTAACTCAGACTTCAGTTGTGAGCTTTACGGCTTATGTGAAATTACCAAAATGCCCCTACGGTGCATAGTTTGGTTATAATTGATAAATTTCACATATACACTTTACCCTACTGTTATAACTTTGTAAAATAAGTATCTTTTCTGATTACATCAGACCTGTAACTCAGGTAAATAATTAAACTCTTTTATAACCTTGTAAATGACCAAACTACCCCTACGGGGCATAGTTTGTGTTTAAATTCGTTTCGGGCATAATAAATGACATCTTACTGATGTTACAACATATATGAAGCATATTAACTTAGGAAACCTGTAAATGGCTCATATAAATACCCGTCACGCTTATTACGCGTACGGTTCGGTTTGTGTAACAAGTTTACATAAATTAGCCGAAACGGGTCAGACCTTATTGGTTTTATCTCAAAATCCAGAATGTGTATGAAATACCCATATTATACAAGTCTTCAAACTTTTCGGGTCTAAAACACATTCTATTCCGGTCTTCGCTTAATCATGCGTTTGAACCGTATATTTCCTTAAGACTAACCGGTCTAAGCTTAGGCTTAATTAAAGACCCGTTAGCATTCTAATTGGTTATTTATACCATCATTCCAGACTAGAGCCTTCCGGTAAATTGTACCTACGCTTACTTAAGTGAATACGACTGAGTTATTAATTCTTGCTAATTAAGACAGGAGCTAGCTCAGGTAAATACTCTTAACTTATTTTCCCTATATGGGCTTGGGTACGGTATAATGATACCGCTTGGTCGGGTATTGAATATTTAATCGGATGGTGATTAAATTATTGAGGTAACCCTGTTTAATCTGTATTGTTTGAAATAAAAGCCTTTAGGGGTTAATGACCATGTCCCGGATATCCTTGACATCATTGTATTATAAAATGGCCACGTCTTAAGCACGGGGTGTAGGCATACACCTGACAGTTGCTTAAGTAATAACGGTATCTCACTCTCTTGTGGGCCTATACTTGTGGCGTGTCTATTAATTTGACTCGGTTTCTACATCAGGCCCTGAACGTACAACGAACATGTAAACCTGTATACAAGATTATAAATATAATTGTCCCAAGTTATAAAAGATTAATTTTGCCTCTGTGCATTTTAATCAAAGTGTCAAAATAATTTGTGCCTGGTGCATCTAAATCAATTTTCTTAAACTCTTTTCAAATGAGCCAGTTGAGTGTATTTACCAGTGAAAACTGACGTATTTTCAAAAGTCTAAGTGACAGGTACAAGTACGTAATAGGCTGGAAGCTGCTCAGGACATTAATAAGGAATCTTGCAAGTTCTAGGCGTCTAAAGTCCGTTGAACAATGTTTATGTTTTAAGATCCGCCTGTGGATCCTTTACTTTCCGTTGTAATACTTGGATATTACTTTTTATTCGGATTGTAATATATTTATCTTTTGCTTCCGCTGTGCATTTAAATATTGTGTTGTTTGACTATTATGTTGCCAACCACGTCACGATACTCCCCACCGGGCACACCGGTGACACGTGGAATTTGGGGTGTGACACTTTATGGATTTTGTATATTACTAGAAAGGAATACGTAAACTAGGACTTGGCAACATAAGAAAACCCTAACTACCTCTCTTCTACTTTCCCTTAACTCGACGGCAGACAACACACCCCATCGGAGCTCTTCTATCTTCGAAACATTATCTCTCGTGTCCTTGTATTTGACCGGTATGTTAACTGGATGTTTATGATTATGATTCTTAATCGATTATTTGCGTAATGATTAGAATGATGATTTCTAGTTTTGTTATTGTATGGTGATCATGTGTGACCTATTGGTTCGTGTGGTGCGATGTTCATAAGTATGGTCTTGTGCTAGACAATTACGATCGGTGCCGATGCTTGAAACTAGATTTGTTTATACGTTGGATTAAAATGATGTTTGTGAATTTCTTAATGATTGATAAATGACGTTTGTGAACTTCTTAATGAGTGATCTGTTATAAGGTTGTCAAATAATAAAAGTAGTTAGAAATGGCAATTGACATTAGGGCCTTGATGATTGTTGTATGTAGCTGTTAATGGTGATTAGGGTCTGCGAATAATTGTTTCAATCTTGTTAATCTTGAGTGTGTAACTGATGGATTAGGTTTCGTGGTAAACATCAGTGATGTTTCCTCATGTTTAGTCTCGACGAAAGACTAATGTTTCGTCGCTACTGGCCTTGACGAAAGGTACATGTTTCGTCACCATCAATCTCGACGAAAGGTACATGTTTCGTCGCAAGTGGAACATTCGCTGATAAGCCACACAAGAACACTAGGGTTCATGATGGCATGTATGTTGATACGAACTCATGCTCCGATTGATATTGACGGGTTCGTTAGAAGGCTGCCAATTAACTAGGGTGATATAATGTTAGCGATTGCATGAAATCTGAGGGTGTTATGATGGATTGATAAATCGGGTTTGTTAGTATAGTTGTATGTCGATAAGCTGATGAGTCTATGCTGCATGTTGGGAAGATGATTGATGATTATGATTGTAAACAGTTTCAATACAAGATTTTGTAATCAAATGACTATTGAGGATTATGAATTATTGTTATATGCATGTTCATTTGAATGAGGATTTGACTGTTAATATGTGTTATTGTGATGTACGAACTTGTAATGTGAAAATACATATGGCCTGAACACTCGTTGTAACTTGTGTGATAATGTGTGCTATACTTGCTTACCACTTGTGGAATATATACAAAGAATATGTGATTCTGTGTAAACAAAACTGGCTGTCATTGGAACCATGTTAGGGTTTGGGGTATCCAACGATAAACAAGAAACTAACCTAACCGAGCAAACCAAAGGTGAGTTCACTGCTCTTTTCTAAGCATGCGTCCCAGTGGTTGGGGACATCTGGTAAACGTTCCGAGGAGGAATGTCGGGTAATGGGTTTGACTAGAATGTTAAACCTGGGTTGTTGGTTAATACACGTCTGTATCTATCACTCAAGTCCCTCCTACCGATTGTTGCTTGTAGGGCAACGGGGTATTAGTTAGTAGCGCTACTTAGGATTGGCACCCTCATACCGCACCGAGAAGGTCGGGAGTGAACTAATGACCCCCATCTTGACCATTGCTTTGATAGAGGCTATGGGGTTTAGGGCAAATAATCTGGAGCCATCGACGGTAAGCGTGTGCTTAACAACAATGCATCTGTGAAACGTTTTAAACTGGTAATTGGTATCTAAACATGTTAACAAAACTTTGAACTCACCAGCGTTGTCTGACACACTTGTCTGCATGCTTGCAGGTCTATAGGTTGATATCATTTGGAACTTGCTGTCTGGAAGGCTGGAGTGGTCATGGGTCGAGATACATGGGATCGCATCACAAGTCTAATGGTTTACTTACGCATGGTTTATTAAACACTTAACAAATGAGTATGCTTCCGCAGTGTACAATGAATTATATACTTTATGATAATGAATGAAAGTTTATTTAAATGTATTTATGAGTTCAATGTGATTGGTGGCTAAGATCCTGGTACGTCACACGCCCCGCGGTGTTTCCGCAAGTTGTATTTCGGGGGTGTGACACTTTCTTTATCAGGTTACTATTTTTCAATCCTAAACGTGAATTATTTTATATATTTTCATTTTATGTATTAAAGTAAAAAGCTTTCAATAGTGAAAGCATGCTAACGTGCACCACCATCTTTTGCTAACTTTTTTTTTCTCTACTCATTTTTATTTAATCAATTTATATTTTAACACCTGAATATTTCTAAAGTTTTAATGCAATCCCCTTAACATCTTTAAAATTATTTTTAACAATTACGTTTCACCCTTTAAACTTTAATAAAGTTATTTACGTCCCAGCATTTTAAATATTTTTCTTATTTTTTCTATTAATTTTCCCTTTTTTTATCGTGCAATTATTTTTTTTTAATTTCTTTTTCCCTTTATAATTCAGTTTAACTTTTACGTTTATACGTGTTTACTAAACGTTGCTACTTGCTTATTTTTTTGTCGTCGTTTCGATATGAACTTGCTTATTTTTTTCTCGTCGTTTGATATGAACTTGCTTATTTTCATCGTATTTTCGACGTTAATTTTTTTAACGGGATGAATTCTAATGTACAAGTGGTTGAAACCATGTCAGGCGAGCCTTACGTATTTTCCACCGCATCATATTTTATTCTAAATGATACCGATCGAACAAACTTCGCATCGTGCGAAGAAATTCCGAAAAGACGTTGTCCGTCGCAAAGCACGGGTTATCATGATCCTAGTTTGAATAAGAAAAACATTCTGTATTTATTGAATTCCACTATTAAGTTTTATCGAAACTGGTTTAAAAAAAAGGTGTCGGTGACAATCAATGGAGATTGTTTCCCACTAGCCACCTCCCCTGCTTGTCTCTTTCTTACTCCTTTTAACGTTTTATATATTCAAAATATTCCATTTTTATGAATCCAAATTTTAATTCTTATTTTTACAAAATGATATTAATATTTACATGTTAAATATAAAAGCTATTGAAATGATATTAATCGTTAGGAGCATATGATGGTTGAGTTAGTGTGTTATCAATATGTTGTCACGGTAAAAAGGTGCAACTACTACGTTTAGCCACCATTTCATCGTATCTACCGTCTACTCTCTTCATATGATGCGTTAGTTAATAGACTTTTAAAGCTCTTCGTATGATCTAGTAGTTAATAGACTTTGAAAGCCTTGTAACCCGTATTAACCCGTATGATACGGAGAAGTATGAGAACTACAATATAACATGACAAAAAATTGAACTGTATGTAAAGGAGCACCGAGTTGGGTTAAGGTTCCACCTTTCGTCGTGTGTGACGAACAATCTACAACCACAACGAGATGACAATCGTGCCATGACCTTTAGACAAAGTGAAAATGTTGCAAAACACCACTTGTATTGCTGAGAGCATTGAGGATCGATTTTTTATTAATATTCATATAATTACACTTAAAACAACTACTTTCTCTTTCTCATTTTTAATTAAGTAATATTTTTTATACCTTTATCATTACCTTTTTTCTCTCTTCCACTCACACCACTTCTAAAAATATTAAAAAATTTATAAAGGGTGAACAATGTTTCCCATATATTTACAGATAAACAGTAATATTTCCGTATATTTTCTCTATCATTCGCTCAAAACCACTAACAACCATTTCTTATAAATATAAGTAATACACTCACACATTTTTAGGGGAACTAATGCGAATGCTCTGAGAAGCAACCACACACATTGGTTATCTCTTATGAATAAGATATGTTAGATATCTTAGTGTAATTGGGATTAACACCAATGACTAAAAGGAATTATGATATAGATCGAACAAGGTAGGAGGTGCGAGAGTGTACACTTGTTTGAGTTGTTACAATTCAAGCACTCGGGCAGAGCCCCGAATGGGGGGTTCCAAGTGGGCAACGCCCCCTTGGATGGGGTCCGGGGCGGCAGCGCCGCCGGAAGCAAGATCCAAGGTACGGCAGCTCCCGACAGGGTGGATGACCGCCCAAGGCCTGATTCCCCACAGGGCCCAAAATCTTAAAAAGAAATTATACGGTCTATATACTTATATAAAAAATGAAAACTAAATGATGAACTCACTCCCTAATGGTGCCCGTATCCACGAGATGCGAGTTCGATTCTCTGTATCTCCCTTTCCTGGCTTGTTTTTTTTTTTATTTTTTTTTATTGTGGCCTTCTATCATTTTTTTAAAGAATCAATACGGTGAACAAGGTGGGCTCGTTGTCAGTTTGACATATTTTCAAAGAAAGGTAAGATAATTTTATACCTTTAAAACACTGTTAGGGGAGGCGGGGTGGTCCGTGATGGCCACCCCATCACGCGTCAAACAATAACGAACACCGCCGCCACCATGTACATAACGCGTTATTTTTGAAGCGCGTTGAAACGTTCACGCGTTGAAAACTTTGAAAAATTCGAACGTTGCTTGCTTTTTGACCGTTATTCAACGGTTAAATTCAATAAAAAAAAAACCTTTAAACCCTTTTATCTATTTATATCTCCATTTTAAACCATTTTACACACACCAATCTACATCTTTAAACCATTTTAAACCCATTTCACACAATCTACATCTTTCTCAAATGGATTTCCCTACGGATTCTGTAGGATCGTTTTACCGACCAAATGAGTCGTTCAGAGGTGTTCTACTCAATATGAAAGGCGGAAACAGACATATCAAGTTCGATTCAGCTAGATATTCACTTTAAATGTCTTTTTGATTGAATTGACAAAGTTTTACAGCACGGTGACACTTCAGCAGCACTTCGGCTCTGGAAACAGAATGTTCAAGACTACTTACAAACGAAATCACACAAGGTATTTATAGGCGAGGTAATTTCGTACGAACAGGTTCACACCAAATCACTTTCATGCGAAATTAGTATTTCGTGCGAAATTACCTGTCCTATTTCGTGCGAAATTATCCTCTTGTCATGTTTTCTCGTTTTGCGTGCCCTGATTTATCTAATACAATACAAGACTCGATACAAGACGAAATCGACAGACGTATGCACTAACAGACTCCCCCTCGGATGTTGACGAGTCTTCAGTGTCGAGTCTTCAACGTCTTCAGTCTTTATCAGTCTTTCTACTCTTTCTGAAGTATCTGACAGTGTAAATCAATCTTCCTCTTCTCTTTTCTTCTCTTTTCCAGGATCTGAAACTGGCTCTATCTTCTCTTGACTACTAGCACCAGTAGATAACCTCCCCTTGAATGTTGATCTATCATCTTCACATTCTTTGAAACACAATCTGATTCTCAAATTTCCTAATTCTCTTGATCAGATCTCTTGATTCCTTAAGTTCATCAGCATCAGTAATACCAAGATCGTAACCTGGCTTCATTTTGCTTAGTATCAGGAACTTGGCTAACCTGCACACATCTCTACCTCACAATAAATTTCACAAATTTAAAATTTGACAAATTTATATATCACATGCAGGTATAAATCAATCACTAAATGATTTTACAATGTTAATATCTGATGAACCACTTGTAAACAAAACATACAAAATTTTTCTTTATTATACAAAGACTCCCCTTCACCAAATGTTCATCATGTTTAGCACTCGGAATTTTGAAAATCAGCTCTCCAATATCAGTTGTCGAAAATCTTTTTGGATTTTTCAAAATATATGCTAAAACACACAAAAAAATCTTTTTGAATTTTTGATATAAAAGAAATGCAGTAATGAAATATTTACAAACAAAAATTTTTGTGAGTTTGTGTAAGAGGATCATATCAGTTTTTGAGACAAAACACCAACACCGTTAAGCTATAAACATTTTAAGTTCTAAACGATTCACTTAGATTGTCAGTATACTGATCCACTTAAATTTTCACACAAAGTTCAACTATATCGAGATACGAGATTAATGTTTTAGAGACTTAAACTTATTCGCGTGTCCCACCTCATAATAAACTCCCGTATCCAGATCCCAATATTCAGTCTTACAGGTGAGTATACCTAGATGATATCTGTAAAGGGTTAAATGCGAGGGCCGTGAGAGCTCAGGCTATTGCTTCCGCAAAATCAGAGAGATGACGGCTTCGAATTTTGGTGGGTTCCCTTTAGAGAATCTTTTCTTCAACAACACATGATTAGCATTTTGCAATGTTTCATCATTTTTTATGCTGAGGGCGGTGCTATATTTCAAGCAAGCAAAAAGTATTATACGGGGACTAGGCCATTGCTTCCGCAAAATCAGAAGTCCCGGGATAATACCCCAGATACCACTAAGCATAAAGACCTAGTATCTCAGAAAGAGGGACCTTTCAAACAAGATTTCGGGGGTTACCCTTATATTCGAGAGATGCTCCCCACAAGATAAGTAAGTTTGAAATTTAGATTTATATCTCGAACACAATCTACTAAGCGTGCAAAAACCTACTGGCACATCATCAGTAAGACCGTTTATCACTTTTTTCTTTCCAATTCTTTAGCATGTTGTGATAGTCCACTGATGTACTATCATTTCCTCTTTTCTCAACAAAACTCATTTTTGATTTTATCATGTTTTTTACTTTTTCAAATTTTCAAATGTTTTTGGATTTTCTGAAAAATCTTACTCCCCCTAAAATACAAAAGCATTTAAACAAATTTGAAAACAAACTGTACAAGGTAAAATGACAACTGTTGTGAATTGCTTCAATTCGCCATCCATTTGGCATAAACAATCAGAACTCCCCCTTACAACAAACTATTTTCCGATTAAGATTTCAAAACACTTAAGTTTGTTTTAATCAAAATGGTTTTTCTGGAAAATTAGATTTGTTGATATTACCACTTGTAAAAATGGGGTTCTGTTCATCATTTTGTTCTATTTTCATATCATGAGTTTATCCCCATAGATAACTCTTTGAATAAAAGATAAATCAAGTTCAACTTAATGACCTTGATTAACTACTTGTAGGTTCAACTTTACCAGATGTAAAATGACATATGACAATTTTAAAAACAACTACCACTTCCAAAATGAAATACCACTTGTAAGAAAGATGCCGATTCCTACTCCACACTTACCAACCTGGGAGTTCCGGCAATTCCACCACCTGTAGAATTTAACAATTTTAGAAGTACTAATTTTTAAGAATGATACCGATTCATGCTCCACGAATACCAACTTGGGAGCTCCGGTAAGTCAGGAGTTTTAAGTAAAAAATACAGACACTCAAGCCTGACCAGCTTTGGGTGTAACCTTCTCAACTTCACTTGGGGTTTGAACATTTCTTTTTTCTTCATAAAATTCTTTCACCCCTTTTGCCTTCCCATTAACCATTTTTCCAAAAATCTTTTTAACATTCCCATTGAATGTTTTCTCAACATCAAATTCTTTCTTTTCAGAATAGAATTGATTCGAGATCTCATTTTTTTCAACTCTTTGTTTGAAATTTTCAGTCCTCAATGGTGGAAAGTTCTCATCATCCATTGGAGGAACTGATTTCTCAACTTTTACATCAACTTGTGGCTCCTCTGATTTTGTGGAATCAGTTTATCGCCAGATTTCACCTCAGATTTCTTAACAACCCACATTTGGTTGTCAAGATTTACTCTTCTTTTGTAAAATCTTCTCTTCGAACATTCAACAACTTCATATGTTGAATTTTTAAAAACTTTGAATTTTTCAGTTGGTGATTCGTTTTTTCTCAACAATCTTTTCTTTAAGTTTAGAAACAACTTCCTGTTTGATGTTGGTTCCCTTAGGACAGTTCCAAGCAATATGACCAACTTCTTGACACCTGTAACAGGTTCTTGTTTCCTTTCTTTGATATTCTCCTTTCTTCATTCCTTCTTGCTTCTTAGCAAGGAATTCTTTGTTTGATTGCTTCCAGAATGAGCTCTTTTCTTCTTCTTCTGAGCTTGCTCCTGAAACAAATACAGTTTTTGATTTATAAATTTTCTCATTTTATGGTTTTTCGGTGGAATAAAACCAAGACCTTTCTTTTTGAAATTACCGTTATGGTTTGGTTTCTTTCGATAACCTAAACCAGAACTGTAACCCTTTTTCTTGTTTAACCTTTGTTGAACTCTTGAGGTGTAAGGTTTGGGTTTTTCAGAAAGATTTTCATCTTTTATTTCAGAAATATTAATTTCTATTAGTTTGAAAACCTTTTTTATCATTTCTGGTTTAACACCTCTTATTGGAAATTCTTCATCAGAATATAATTTGTCTGAATCATTCAAAGTATATGCCACTTTGATTGGTTCGTCATTCAAATTAGATTTTGATAACAAAAATTCTTTATTGTAAACCCGTTTAACAGACAACTTTGGACTTTCAACTGATGATGTTCTCGAACTTTCAGACTCAGACTTTAACTCCGACTCCTCATCTTTATCCAACACCTGATCGGCCACCTTTTTTATTAACTCATACTCATGATCAGTGTCAGACGATGTAAACGTGACGTCAATGTTTTCTGGTAAATCATCAGTTGTTTCAGACTTTAACTTTATATTGACAGCCTTTTTGACTTGCTCCTCATTCGGTTTTTTGGGAGAATAACCTTCCCAGATCGGAGGCGGACACTTGTTATAATTTGCACTTTGTTTCTTACCAGTATCCTTTTCTTTTGGCTTCTCATCTTGAAAAGCTTCAAGACCTGCAACAGTTGGATAAATTATGTCAATCAAATAATCAGAACTAGAATAACTCTGTAACAACCATCTGATTCTTTCATTCTCTATTTTTTCTGTCTCCAACTCTTGCTTCCACTTTGCACTTTCTTCAATGTAAAAGTTGATAGCTTTTTGCTTTGACATCATTACAGCATTTAACATAGTTAATGCATCTTCTCTTTCATAATTTGTCTTTTGCAGACCAGTTAGTGTTCTGTTCAATACATCATATGATTCTTTTACGTAGTTGAGATCGAACAATAACTTTTCTTTCATCTTATCTTGCTCACTCAACTTTTCATCTTTCTCTGCACACTGCTTGCAAGATTCCAAACACTTTAGACATGGTTTGATAACTTCAACAATCTTTTCAATTTCTACTATTTTTTCAACTTCAATCACTTTCTCTGATTCTACAACTTTCTCAGCTTCAATCACCTTTTCTGATTCAACTATCTTCTCAGCGATTTTAACTTCTTCACTTTGTTCATTCTTCTTTGTCTTAGCAACATTTTCACATTTCATCTTCCTATGATCTTTTGCTGCTCGTCTCTCCTTCAGCTTCTCCAATCTATCTGCAAAATAAAATTGAAAACTTTCAGGAGATAACATAGATTTTCCAATGTTTATTTGTGTTTCCTCTTCATCATCACTATCATCAGATGATGATTGATCAAACACTGGCTCTTGAATGATTTGTGCAGTGAGAGCTGCCACTTTGGAATCAGGTGGAATGTATTTGTCCCAACTGAAACCTTCAGCCACTTTCTCATCATCTTGATCGATTATACCATAATATGTTTTTTTATTTGCTTCTACAATCATTTTAGCATGAGCAGTTTGTGGTTCCTTTTGTTGATACGGTTGATAAGCAACTTGTTGATAAATGGCTTTCCGATAGTAATCATTGCCACCAAACGGATTCTTTGCTTCACTTGCTTCTTGATTTTTGCATTCTCTCTTAAAATGTCCTTTATCTCTGCATCGAAAACAAGTAACCTTAGATTTATCAAAACCTAAAGTAGAAATTTTTGCATCCAGAAAGTCATCTCTCCCTGTAATCATCTTGAATTTTTCAGCTCTCCTCAAAACACTCGCAAGACACCATTTAATGTCCATGAGCTCCATTTCTTCTGCATCTATCTGATCGTAATCCTCTTTTGTCAGCATAGGATTTCCGATCCTCCCTGCAACCAATCCCTCATATGAATCCAATATTGTAGCAAGTAATGACATGTGACTTTTAGCAACCTGTTCAGATAAATTTTGACCATTCTGAAGATGCAACGCGATGTTGCAATGTAGCACTTGACCATTACTGCTGTTTGAACTTTGAAATTGATGACTTGAGGTAGAACTCTTTGGATTAACATTCGGATATGAAGAAAATCCACTGCTGCTGCTTGAACTTTGATTGACTGATCCAGATGAGTTTTCAGCACTGAAAGCAGTTTGAACTTTTGGACTTAATTCAACCTTTTGAACACTTCCTTTGTAATACATTTTTACATCTTGTTGACCACCCGGATTGTTCATTCTTGCAATCTTCTTTTGTTCCAGATCTTGACCCTCAATCTTTTCAATGAACTGTGAAATAGTCAACTTGTCATATTCTCCCATGTTCTTCAAAATCATCAAGTATTGTCACACCCCGATCTCCACGTGTCACCGGTGGGCCCGGTGGGGGGAGTATCGTGACGTAGTTGGCAACGTAATGGTCAAACAACACAATATTAATATGCACAGCAGAAGCAATCGAAAATATAATACAACCGAATTTATTATTGTAATATCAAATGTCACAATATTCGGAAGTTTATCCACAGAAGGATCGAACATAAAAATGGAAACAATAGTTCAACAGACTTTAGGCATCTTAAGCTTGCGAGACTTCTATTGATGCTAAGGAGAAATGTCCAGCCAATTACGTATAGTACCTGCATTTAACCTTTTTGGAAAATACGTCAGTTTACACAGGTAAATACATTCAACTGACTCATTTTGAAAATGGTTTAAGAAAATTGGTTTGGATGCACGTGGCATAAATGTTTTATAGTTTGATTAAAATGCACAGAGGCAAGATTAATCTTTTTAACTTGGGAGAATTATTTTAATATTATAATCTTGTGAACGAATTACATGTTACTTGTACGTTCAGTCGCCCGGATCTTGTCCGGGTTAAAGATCAATAGACACACCACAATATAGAGTTATACACTGACAGGTGTACTCCTACACCCCGTGCTCAGGTCGTGGCCATCTCGTAAGATGATGCCAAGGATATCCGGGACATGGTCATTAACCCCCCAAAGGCTTTAAGTAATCAAGACTGTTTAAACGAGCCGATCAAATTAGTCAACTACCCACTCAACTGTGGAGATTTGATGCTCGATCAAGCGGTATGCTATATACCGTAACCCAAGCCCGTATAGGGAAAATAAGTTAAAAGTATTTACCTGAGTAAGTATTAATCACAATAAGCAAAATGCACGTAGCTTTTACTGGTCCTCCTAATCTGGAACGAAGGTTTATAATAACCTATTAGAATTCTAACGGGCCTTTTATTAAGCTTAAGCTTAGACCGGCTAGTTTCAAGATACGGTTCGTACGCACGATTAAGCGAAGACCGGATAGAATGTGATTCAGACCCGACAAGTTTGAAGACTTGTTTAATATGGGTTTATTATTCACATTCTGGATTTTGAGATAAAACCGTTAAGGTTTGACCCGTTTCGGCTAATTTATGTAAACTTGTTACATAAACCGAACCGTACGCGTAATAAGCGTGACGGGTATTCATGAGAGCTATATACAGGTTTCCTAAGTTAATTATGCCTCAAATATGTTGTGACATCAGTAAGATGTCTTTCATTATGCCCGAAACGTGTTTAAACACAAACTAGGCCCCGTAGGGGTAGTTTGGTCATTTAAAAGTTTATAAAAGCGTTTAAGTGTTTAACTGAGTTACAGGTCTGATGTAATCAGTAAATATACTCAAGTTAATGAGTTATAACAGTAAGATAAAGCATATATGTGAAACTTATCATTTTTAACCAAACTATGCCCCGTAGGGGTATTTTGGTAATTTCACATAAGCCGAAAAGCTCAAAACTGAAGTCTGAGTTTATCAACCTTTGCTTACTGTTAAGATATTATAATTTGCCTCCTATATCAGTAGGTATCAACCCGGGTATGTCCAATATAATTTTAATACATACTATGCGTTAAAAACGCTAAATAAGGCGATTAAAGGCCATTTCCGGGTTCGATACTTAAATCTGATATTTTTATATTTCCAGAAGGTTTAAAATAATTTATTTATCATATGTGATTAGTAGCAAAAGGTTTGGAGTCGTTTAGATATGTAAAACTCATTTTATGGCCCGTAAGGGCAAAACCGACAATTACCGGATTAAGCCTACGACTACTAGTTATGCTCAGCCTAAAATTAATTAAAAATATTTAAAAATCCCAAAATAATATATTACATCAGTGGGTATTAAGTTTGATACCAAAAAGTAGGCTTAACTAGGCTATACGCTAATTATGCCGTTTAATTAACATAAAGCTTTAAATTTGCGATAATGAGCATAAATCTTAATCTACAAGTCAAACTGATGTCAAACTTTGCATACAAGTTTATATATCAGTAATTAAGGTTTCTACACTTTTACATTTTCATAAATCACGTTTTAAGGTGTAAAGGGCATAATGGTCAACATATGAGCAATTAACGGAAATATGCATATTAATTGGATATCTAATGAACCAAAGTGTATAATCACATAGGGTTATACTAGCATGTAACCTAGTCCAAATAAAGCTCTAAGGCATTTCTAAAACATGCCTAAACGGGTCAGAACTGAAAGTCAAAGTGAAAGTCAAACTATGTGACTTTCGGTTCCGAACCGGGTCTAAACAGGAAACTGTCGGGTTGAACATGTTTAGACATGTTCTTATACTTATTACCAAGTTATAACAATGATCCAACAGGTTGTATATGGTCTATAATGTTAATTATGCATAAATGGCATTTTAAGTGTCCTGTTGACTTTTTATAAACTAGTTTGACCCGACTTTTGACCTGGTTAGAGTGATGATCAGGGGAAACCCTTTTGAGGTTTTATTACCCACATAAATACCAACTTATAACTATTTTTGATTCGACTAATCACTGGACCATTTGTGATTAATCTTAAAGTCAACCGTTAATTACGACGGTTTGACTTTTAAGCTAAAACTCAATTTAGAAAGGATTAGAACACTTACTGAAGTCCTAAGCTTGATTAGGAAGGACTTGGGTCTGCTTTGAAGCTCCAGAAGGCTCCTCAATTGCAGAATGAATGGTATGATCAATTGTTGCAACTCATGGCCTTATATAGTGAATTCAATCACCATAAATCTTTGACACACAAGTCTACCAACTGACCACAACCTTCCAACATGTGTCCCTAGTGTCTAGGGGTCGTTTAGGGGCCAAGGGAAATGAGAAAAATCGTTTATGGGTCGTTTAGAGGGCTGAACAGGCAACAAGAACATTTTTCTGCATCTGGGCGTCCCAGGCGGCCCGCCTCCGATTTTGTTAAAGGCCACGCGGGCCGCGTGGACCTTGAATTCAGGTTTTACATTTTCTGTTTGTTGCATATTCGACTCTTGGCCCTTCCGAAAGGTCAACTAACCTTTATTTTGCAATTTGAACCCTCTAATTTGATATATAAGGGCTTCAAGATATATACCCACTTTGTTTAGTCCTCGGTTAACTTTATTGTCACCCGAAAAGTCCAAACTTTCAACGTTGACGCTTTAACCCCTTGTACACGAATTTGATCATAACTTTCTCATACGATTACGAAACTTTATGAAATTTATATCATGCATTCTAGTGAGCATAATTTACCGTTACAAAGCTTTGGGTTTGTCAAAAGGTCACTCAGAGGTATAACTTAAACATGTTGACACATTTAACCCCTGTAGTTTGTAATCTCTCACTTTTTGCTTCGTATGATCCATGATTTATTCGTTTGATGTTATAACATCATGTAGGGTTATTATGAAGTATATTTATTCACTGTTGACATTCAGAACCCGTAAAATCACATACTTTCCATGTTTGTCAACTTTAGTCCTTTTATAACATTCTTTCACACGTTCAAACTTTATGACACGTGTCAACACATTATAGGACGTGAATTTTCAAGGTGTTACATCCTCACCCCCTTAAAATAAATCTCGACCCGAGATTTACTGAAATAAGTAAGGGTACTTTACTTTCATCGTGGATTCAACCTCCCACGTGAATTCGGGACCTCTACGGGCATCCCATTTAACCTTTACAATAGGCACGTGCTTCCTTCGAAGCTTCTGTACCTGTCGATCTTCAATCGACAAAGGTTTTTCCACAAACTTTAAGCTCTCATCTATATGCACATCTGTATGCGGTATAACCAGTGATTCATCAGCGAAACACTTTTTCAGATTGCAAATGTGGAACACATTGTGAATTCCACTGAGTTCTTCCGGTAAGTTTAACTTATAGGCAACTGACCCGACACGTTCGATAACCTCGAAAGGTCCTATGTATCTCGGGCTTAGCTTGCCTTTCTTACCAAATCGCATCACCCCCTTCCAGGGTGATACTTTTAGCAACACTTTATCACCTACTTCGAAGTGAAAAGCTTTATGCTTTGGATATGCGTAACTCTTCTGCCTATCGCGGGCAGCTTTGAGACGGTCATGAATCTGGACAATCTTGTCCGTCGTTTCAAAGACTATCTCTGGTCCAGATAATTGGACATCTCCAACTTCCGCCCAACAATTAGGCGATCTACACTTTCTACCGTATAATGCCTTGAAGGCGCAGCCTTAATGCTGGTATGGTAGATATTGTTGTAGGAGAATTCGATTAACGGTAGGTTCTTATCTCAACTACCACCCAAATCGATCGCACATGCACGTAGCATGTCTTCCAAGGTTTGAATAGTACGCTCACTCTGACCGTCTATCTGAGGGTGGTAAGTCGTACTAAAATTCAAGCGTGTGCCCAAAGATTGTTGGAAACTTTTCCAAAAATGCGACGTGTATCTAGTATCTCGATCAGAGATAATAGACACAGGTATGCCATGTAAGGCTACAATCTTATCAACGTATAACTGGGCTAACATGTCGGAGCTATAAGTCTCCTTGATGGGTAGGAAATGTGCTGACTTAGTCAGTCTGTCAACTATAACCCATATCGTATCATTTCCTTTCCTTGTCTTGGGTAACTTGGTCATAAAATCCATCGTTACCATTTCCCACTTCCACGTAGGAAGTTCAGGCTGTTGTAGCAAACCTGACGGTTTCTGATGCTCGGCTTTGACTTGCGCATATGTCAAGCATTTAGCTACATAGGTGGCCACAGACTTCTTCAAGCCTATCCACCAATAGTTTGCCCTTAGATCCTGGGTAGCTGATGGCAATTCTTAATCGTTTCCTAATTAGGGTTGCGGTATGTATGCATAAGCAATATGAACCGTCTTTCTTATTTAATAACATAAAACCCTCATAATATTGAGTCAGGCTATATGAGCCTATGTCTTAAAACCTACTTAATCAAGGTTTCGATTATTCCATAATCAATATGGAGTTTTCACAATACTCCTGCCCACAGCGGGATACAAATCTTAATTCTACCTGCCTTCCAGGAGGTAAGCAGGGAAAACTTATGTGAAGATAATCAAGATGCAAGGAGGCTACAGAGATTTTCCATATCTCAGGCTCCAGTTCATCCATCATTGCTCGTGTCAAATAAGTGACACATTTACGTTATAAGTCCACGAATTCCTTAATCGGGAACATTTACTTGGACAATTCCATTCTGGATATCTTCCTTGAATACTACTAGTCGACTTTAGTACAATATGATCATTGGGATATCTTAGGGGTTCCATGTATTAAACCTCCATACTGATCAGGCATGGAAGTAATCTATGGGACACACTAGGATACGCCAACCCTCATATGGCACTTTTATCAAACATAGTTTGGCATTCGCAGGCGATAGAAAAAAAAAACAATGGGAAAAATAATTAAAATAACATATGTTGTCGTACTCTTTGCGAAGAAAGAGTACTCTTGGATTTTTCGGAAGGTTTTTCTTGCCGATACGAGAAGAATCGGTTACTATGGTTTCCTTGGTAATTTATACCTTGTGGATAATATTAAAGTTTGCTAAGCTTATGGTTTATGAAGATTTATTATTGCCTGTATTAAATCAGGACGCTTAGCAGAAATTATCATTGGTAAATGATAAGGGATGTACTTGATGACATCGTGAACTGCCTCTTGGCGTTCGTCAGGTGAGTTCAGGCATTTCTTCCCTTAGCCTTTCCAGTGTTTAGTCAACATAAGCAAGCCAAGAGTAATTAAAACATAGAGGTAAAATCTTGGATTCTAATACTTAGTCAACATAAGGAGGATAAGTAGGTGACTTATAGTAAGAAGTAAGGAAGTTATTGTACATGTGCTTATATTTAACCAAACATGGAAATTTCACAAACTAGGCACCTAGCTCGGTTGGCTAGGCGCGCGAAAGGGTGCGGCCTAGACCCAGGTTCGATTCCGGGGACGGCCAATTCCACCATTTTTTTTTATGTTTAATATTAATTAATCATACGGATACATGTAATTATGAGGGTTGTCTCATAAGGAGTCTTGATAATTAATTGCTTCTTATCACCCACAATATGGGCTTGATTTTTAAGGTAACCAATCGATTTTTATCAATATATTGAGTCCTTATATTTAACAGAACTAGGACATCGGAAATCTGATTCCTAATGGATATGATAATGCTGAAGCAGTCTCTGAGGTATACAGGCTTCTTACTGAACTTACGTTGCTTCTTATTAGGCCTGTACTTGCTCTTTTTTTTCAGATTTCTGGGAGTTATCCTTCTTCTTTGGTTCATCCTTCATATTTGAAGTGTGAACATAGCTCTCCTCATGAGCAATTAAACATGGTTTTGAATGAGATTTAGAGCGAGAAGCATTCGGCTCTTTGGATTGTCTCATGACCTTTTCCCATGATCCCTCCAACTGCTGCGTCAACCACAGCCTGGAGATTAACTCCATTAATAATGAGGTTTACGTTTGTAGTCTTTATTAACATTTGTTGCATTAATAGTTTTGCGACTGTCGTCTACCTCATCCGAGTTTTCCATACTCGAAACTTGGTACCAATCACCAAGATTTAACAATTATTAGTCATCATCCTGATGACCTGACTTAGATTAGCCACGGCATTCATAAACCGCATGGGCTATCCTATTTCGAACATTCATAGTGAATGTTATTTAAACGTATTTCCATTATATTTAGCCTAGGTCACAAAAGGACCATCAATGGCATTCAAAGTTTGGAACGAGTCCAATATCTGCTTGACAGGGGATCATAATGTCACAACTGTCTTTGGCACACGAATGATCATGAATAGCTCAAAGGCTAGCCTTACAAGACTTTTATTATATATATACCTATATGGCATAGAAGCCTACCTCGATGGACGTAGAAAAATTTGGCATAAAGCCCAGTCATGAAGGACATAAATGATTATACGGCACGAATGCCTTGTCGCAAAGGACATTTAGATATGGCACAAACGGCCTTGTCACCAGGAATGTTAACATCTAATAAGTTAGCTTGTCACGAATGACAAATTATAGCACATAGGCTTGTCATGAATGACTTTAAAATATAACTCGATGGTCTATCACCAAGGACCTTAATTTATTAGCCGCAATCTTATTAGATTAGGGCTTCAAGGTTTGAACGTGGTTCTTCACCTTTGGACAGGGAGTCATAGACTACTACTGTCATCGTCTTGAAAGACGATTCATTTGGCAGAAAAATAAGCCAATCAACATCACTAATGGATGTTTATATATAACCATCGTATCTAAGGATATTAGTCATGATCACATCGATCATATTGACTATTAGGTTTGGGTATAATCACACCATTTTGAACAGGGGATCATAAAGATCACTACTATCTTTGTCTTACCGACATTAGAATAAAGTATAGCCCGTAGGCATTTCATCACGAGGGATGTTAATATTATGATCATCATACCGATGATAATAGTCAGGATCGCAATGATAGTATAGACTATGGGATTTGAGTATAGCTCACCCCCTTGGGCAAAGAATCACAAAAGATTACAATTGCCTTGTCTCAATTGGATAATATAATATAGCCCTTAGGCAAAACATCATTTAAGGATGTTAAAATTTTTAATCATCGTATTGATGATTTTCGTCATGATGGCATTGATCATATAGACTATTAGGCTTGAGCATAGCTCACTACCTTGGACAGGGAATCGTAAAGATCACACTGTTTTTGTCACACATGGACGATATAATATGGCCCATAGGCGAAACATCTCTAATGGATGTTTATAATAGGTTCATCCTATTAGATGATATAAGTCATGATTGCATTAATCATATTGACTATTTCGGCTTGAGCATAGCTCACCACCTCAGACAAGGAATCATAAAGATAACAATGTCAATGTCTCAAATGGACAATATATTATAGCCCGTAGGCAAAACATCACTAAAGGATGTTTAATAATACTATCATCGCATCAGATGATATTAGTCATGATCGCATTGATCATATAGACTATTATGTTTGGACATAGTCCAATATTTTAGACAGGAGGTCAAAGACCATCACTGTCGTTGTCTTATCGGACAACAAGTTTAGCCCGTAGGCACTTTATCATTAACGGATGTTTATAACATGATCGTGTTATGGGATGATATAAGCTGTGATTTCTAAATCACCAGGCTAGATAAGGGAATTGGAAGAATCCAATATAAGGATGATTGTTGTGATTTTCTCGAATCACATTTGTCAAGAGTGCTAACACGTTCTTAAGTGTTAACAAGGATCTGAATCCCTTGAGTAGGTTTCACCATCTTGGCCGCGTAGGCTAGGTTTCACCTTTAAGATTCTTTTTAAAATGCATACTGATAGGGAAGGAAGGATATTTATTTCATTCAGGATTTTTATCATAAATCCTAATTCATACGTTAATAATAGCACAAATGGCCTAGTCGCGTAGACAAGTTAAATTTATAAGCCATGATTTCAGAGAATCGCGGCATTAAGGTTTGAATCAAAGTTCATTACCTTTTCCTGACAGGGAGCTGTAGGCTACCACTGTCTTTAGTCTCAGAGGACATTAACTATAGCCCGTAGGTACTTCCCTTCTAAGGGATGTTTATTACGGAATTGCCCCTTAAGGAAATTCATTAACCATGGTAAACAGAGACCATATTTGGTTAATTTATTAATCATTTATGTTTAGGATTTCTATTATAATTTATCCTAATTATAAAACATTAACAGTTTTATTAGTGGCACCCAATGGCCTGGTCACATGGACATTTATAGATTATAAGCTTATGATTTCAGAGAATCAAAGCATGAAAGTATATTGGCACAATAGGCCTAGTCACAAGGACAATTATAAATTATATGCTAGGATTTCAGAGAATCAAAGCATTTGAGTATATTGGCACAATAGGCCTAGTCACAAGGACAATTATAAATTATATGCTAGGATTTCAGAGAATCAAAGCATTTGAGGTTTGAACCTAGTTCATTACCTTTATCTGACAGGGAGTCATCGCTACCACTGTCTTTTGGCTCATATGGAAATGAGCAGGGCCCGTAGGCATTATGTTACCACGTACGGTTAAAATATGATCATCTCAATTAATGATGTAAACCCAGGATTCAGAGATCATTAAACTGGGTTAGGAATCTTTTGGAGAATCCTATATAAAAATGACGTGTGTGATTTTTAATGAATCACGTCTGCCAGGAGTGTTAACACGTTTTCAGATGTTAACAGGGATTCGAATCTTTTAAACAGGTCTTACCATCTTGGCCAGGTCTTTATAATGACACTCGGCTAGGTTTCACTCTTAAGATTCTTTAAAATAATAATTAACGCAGAGCAATTTCTAAATTGAAATGTTAATAAGGATCTAAATCTAAATTGAGGAACTGCCATCTTGGCCGGTCTTAATATGACCCGAAGCTAGGCCTTGTCCTTTTAGATTTTGCCATTTTATTATAATGGTAGATCTTGCCAAAAAGGAAATGTTATTTTCCATTTATTTAATATTTCTTGTTTAGAATGAAAGTTTAAACTTAATCATTCCACTATATAAAAATAAAAGTATAAAGTTGCCCTAAGCGGGACTTGAAAGAAATAATGTTATCCTCGTAGGGACTGAAAGATAATTATGTCCTTATAAGGACTAATAGGGAAACGATCTTCAGTAAAAGGAGTTTCTTCTTCATTTTATTTCTGAATGCTTTCTCCTTGGATGCTCGTTTCATTCTAGCCGCGGTACGAAGCTCAGCATCTCAGGGCTCCGGGTGTGGAGAACTCCTATTACGGCTTCTTCGCTTGGCGACGTATCCAATAAAAATTTGGAAGTAAAAATTTATAGATTAGGATTGAGAATATTCCTAAGTTAAGTCTAGACTCAGAAGGTCAAGGAATGTGCTACTGTGTCATTGAGATTAAACACAAAAGTTAGTGTTTAATTCACTCAATGTTGGCTCTGATACCAACCTGTCACACCCCGATCTCCACGTGTCACCGGTGGGCCCGGTGGGGGGAGTATCGTGACGTAGTTGGCAATGTAATGGTCAAACAACACAATATTAATATGCACAGCGGAAGCAATCGAAAATATAATACAACCGAATTTATTATTGTAATATCAAATGTCACAATATTCGGAAGTTTATCCACAGAAGGATCGAACATAAAAATGGAAACAATAGTTCAACAGACTTTAGGCATCTTAAGCTTGCGAGACTTCTATTGATGCTAAGGAGAAATGTCCAGCCAATTACGTATAGTACCTGCATTTAACCTTTTTGGAAAATACGTCAGTTTACACTGGTAAATACATTCAACTGACTCATTTTGAAAATGGTTTAAGAAAATTGGTTTGGATGCACGTGGCATAAATGTTTTATAGTTTGATTAAAATGCACAGAGGCAAGATTAATCTTTTTAACTTGGGAGAATTATTTTAATATTATAATCTTGTGAACGAATTACATGTTACTTGTGCGTTCAGTCGCCCGGATCTTGTCCGGGTTAAAGATCAATAGACACACCACAATATAGAGTTATACACTGACAGGTGTACGCCTACACCCCGTGCTCAGGTCGTGGCCATCTCGTAAGATGATGCCAAGGATATCCGGGACATGGTCATTAACCCCCCAAAGGCTTTAAGTAATCAAGACTGTTTAAACGAGCCGATCAAATTAGTCAACTACCCGCTCAACTGTGGAGATTTGATGCTCGATCAAGCGGTATGCTATATACCGTAACCCAAGCCCGTATAGGGAAAATAAGTTAAAAGTATTTACCTGAGTAAGTATTAATCACAATAAGCAAAATGCACGTAGCTTTTACTGGTCCTCCTAATCTGGAACGAAGGTTTATAATAACCTATTAGAATTCTAACGGGCCTTTTATTAAGCTTAAGCTTAGACCGACTAGTTTCAAGATACGGTTCGTACGCACGATTAAGCGAAGACCGGATAGAATGTGATTCAGACCCGACAAGTTTGAAGACTTGTTTAATATGGGTTTATTATTCGCATTCTGGATTTTGAGATAAAACCGTTAAGGTTTGACCCGTTTCGGCTAATTTATGTAAACTTGTTACATAAACCGAACCGTACGCGTAATAAGCGTGACGGGTATTCATGAGAGCTATATACAGGTTTCCTAAGTTAATTATGCCTCAAATATGTTGTGACATCAGTAAGATGTCTTTCATTATGCCCGAAACGTGTTTAAACACAAACTAGGCCCCGTAGGGGTAGTTTGGTCATTTAAAAGTTTATAAAAGCGTTTAAGTGTTTAACTGAGTTACAGGTCTGATGTAATCAGTAAATATACTCAAGTTAATGAGTTATAATAGTAAGATAAAGCATATATGTGAAACTTATCATTTTTAACCAAACTATGCCCCGTAGGGGTATTTTGGTAATTTCACATAAGCCGAAAAGCTCAAAACTGAAGTCTGAGTTTATCAACCTTTGCTTACTGTTAAGATATTATAATTTGCCTCCTATATCAGTAGGTATCAACCCGGGTATGTCCAATATAATTTTAATACATACTATGCGTTAAAAACGCTAAATAAGGCGATTAAAGGCCATTTCCGGGTTCGATACTTAAATCTGATATTTTTATATTTCCAGAAGGTTTAAAATAATTTATTTATCATATGTGATTAGTAGCAAAAGGTTTGGAGTCGTTTAGATATGTAAAACTCATTTTATGGCCCGTAAGGGCAAAACCGACAATTACCGGATTAAGCCTACGACTACAAGTTATGCTCAGCCTAAAATTAATTAAAAATCTTTAAAAATCCCAAAATAATATATTACATCAGTGGGTATTAAGTTTGATACCAAAAAGTAGGCTTAACTAGGCTATACGCTAATTATGCCGTTTAATTAACATAAAGCTTTAAATTTGCGATAATGAGCATAACTCTTAATCTACAAGTCAAACTGATGTCAAACTTTGCATACAAGTTTATATATCAGTAATTAAGGTTTCTACACTTTTACATTTCATAAATCATGTTTTAAGGTGTAAAGGGCATAATGGTCAACATATGAGCAATTAACGGAAATATGCATATTAATTGGATATCTAATGAACCAAAGTGTATAATCACAGAGGGTTATACTAGCATGTAACCTAGTCCAAATAAAGCTCTAAGGAATTTCTAAAACATGCCTAAACGGGTCAGAACTGCAAGTCAAAGTGAAAGTCAAACTATGTGACTTTCGGTTCCGAACCGGGTCTAAACAGGAAATTGTCGGGTTGAACATGTTTAGACATGTTCTTATACTTATTACCAAGTTATAACAATGATCCAACAGGTTGTATATGGTCTATAATGTTAATTATGCATAAATGGCATTTTAAGTGTCCTGTTGACTTTTTATAAACTAGTTTGACCCGACTTTTGACCTGGTTAGAGTGATGATCAGGGGAAACCATTTTGAGGTTTTATTACCCACATAAATACCAACTTATAACTATTTTTGATTCGACTAATCACTGGACCATTTGTGATTAATCTTAAAGTCAACCGTTAATTACGACGATTTGACTTTTAAGCTAAAACTAAGCTAAAACTCAATTTAGAAAGGATTAGAACACTTACTGAAGTCCTAAGCTTGATTAGGAAGGACTTGGGTCTGCTTTGAAGCTCCAGAAGGCTCCTCAATTGCAGAATGAATGGTATGATCAATTGTTGCAACTCATGGCCTTATATAGTGAATTCAATCACCATAAATCTTTGACACACAAGTCTACCAACTGACCACAACCTTCCAACATGTGTCCCTAGTGTCTAGGGGTCGTTTAGGGGCCAAGGGAAATGAGAAAAATCGTTTATGGGTCGTTTAGAGGGCTGAACAGGCAACAAGAACATTTTTCTGCATCTGGGCGTCCCAGGCGGCCCGCCTCCGATTTTGTTAAAGGCCACGCGGGCCGCATGGACCTTGAATTCAGGTTTTACATTTTCTGTTTGTTGCATATTCGACTCTTGGCCCTTCCGAAAGGTCAACTAACCTTTATTTTGCAATTTGAACCCTCTAATTTGATATATAAGGGCTTCAAGATATATACCCACTTTGTTTAGTCCTCGGTTAACTTTATTGTCACCCGAAAAGTCCAAACTTTCAACGTTGACGCTTTAACCCCTTGTACACGAATTTGATCATAACTTTCTCATACGATTACGAAACTTTATGAAATTTATATCATGCATTCTAGTGAGCATAATTTACCGTTACAAAGCTTTGGGTTTGTCAAAAGGTCACTTAGAGGTATAACTTAAACATGTTGACACATTTAACCCCTGTAGTTTGTAATCTCTCACTTTTTGCTTCGTATGATCCATGATTTATTCGTTTGATGTTATAACATCATGTAGGGTTATTATGAAGTATATTTATTCACTGTTGACATTCAGAACCCGTAAAATCACATACTTTCCATGTTTGTCAACTTTAGTCCTTTTATAACATTCTTTCACACGTTCAAACTTTATGACACGTGTCAACACATTATAGGACGTGAATTTTCAAGGTGTTACATCCTCACCCCCTTAAAATAAATCTCGACCCGAGATTTACTGAAATAAGTAAGGGTACTTTACTTTCATCGTGGATTCAACCTCCCACGTGAATTCGGGACCTCTACGGGCATCCCATTTAACCTTTACAATAGGCACGTGCTTCCTTCGAAGCTTCTGTACCTGTCGATCTTCAATCGACAAAGGTTTTTCCACAAACTTTAAGCTCTCATCTATATGCACATCTGTATGCGGTATAACCAGTGATTCATCAGCGAAACACTTTTTCAGATTGCAAATGTGGAACACATTGTGAATTCCACTGAGTTCTTCCGGTAAGTTTAACTTATAGGCAACTGACCCGACACGTTCGATAACCTCGAAAGGTCCTATGTATCTCGGGCTTAGCTTGCCTTTCTTACCAAATCGCATCACCCCCTTCCAGGGTGATACTTTTAGCAACACTTTATCACCTACTTCGAAGTGAAAAGCTTTATGCTTTGGATATGCGTAACTCTTCTGCCTATCGCGGGCAGCTTTGAGACGGTCATGAATCTGGACAATCTTGTCCGTCGTTTCAAAGACTATCTCTGGTCCAGATAATTGGACATCTCCAACTTCCGCCCAACAATTAGGCGATCTACACTTTCTACCGTATAATGCCTTGAAGGCGCAGCCTTAATGCTGGTATGGTAGATATTGTTGTAGGAGAATTCGATTAACGGTAGGTTCTTATCTCAACTACCACCCAAATCGATCGCACATGCACGTAGCATGTCTTCCAAGGTTTGAATAGTACGCTCACTCTGACCGTCTATCTGAGGGTGGTAAGTCGTACTAAAATTCAAGCGTGTGCCCAAAGATTGTTGGAAACTTTTCCAAAAATGCGACGTGTATCTAGTATCTCGATCAGAGATAATAGACACAGGTATGCCATGTAAGGCTACAATCTTATCAACGTATAACTGGGCTAACATGTCGGAGCTATAAGTCTCCTTGATGGGTAGGAAATGTGCTGACTTAGTCAGTCTGTCAACTATAACCCATATCGTATCATTTCCTTTCCTTGTCTTGGGTAACTTGGTCATAAAATCCATCGTTACCATTTCCCACTTCCACGTAGGAAGTTCAGGCTGTTGTAGCAAACCTGACGGTTTCTGATGCTCGGCTTTGACTTGCGCATATGTCAAGCATTTAGCTACATAGGTGGCCACAGACTTCTTCAAGCCTATCCACCAATAGTTTGCCCTTAGATCCTGGGTAGCTGATGGCAATTCTTAATCGTTGCCTAATTAGGGTTGCGGTATGTATGCATAAGCAATATGAACCGTCTTTCTTATTTAATAACATAAAACCCTCATAATATTGAGTCAGGCTATATGAGCCTATGTCTTAAAACCTACTTAATCAAGGTTTCGATTATTCCATAATCAATATGGAGTTTTCACAATACTCCTGCCCACAGCGGGATACAAATCTTAATTCTACCTGCCTTCCAGGAGGTAAGCAGGGAAAACTTATGTGAAGATAATCAAGATGCAAGGAGGCTACAGAGATTTTCCATATCTCAGGCTCCAGTTCATCCATCATTGCTCGTGTCAAATAAGTGACACATTTACGTTATAAGTCCACGAATTCCTTAATCGGGAACATTTACTTGGACAATTCCATTCTGGATATCTTCCTTGAATACTACTAGTCGACTTTAGTACAATATGATCATTGGGATATCTTAGGGGTTCCATGTATTAAACCTCCATACTGATCAGGCATGGAAGTAATCTATGGGACACACTAGGATACGCCAACCCTCATATGGCACTTTTATCAAACATAGTTTGGCATTCGCAGGCGATAGAAAAAAAAAACAATGGGAAAAATAATTAAAATAACATATGTTGTCGTACTCTTTGCGAAGAAAGAGTACTCTTGGATTTTTCGGAAGGTTTTTCTTGCCGATACGAGAAGAATCGGTTACTATGGTTTCCTTGGTAATTTATACCTTGTGGATAATATTAAAGTTTGCTAAGCTTATGGTTTATGAAGATTTATTATTGCCTGTATTAAATCAGGACGCTTAGCAGAAATTATCATTGGTAAATGATAAGGGATGTACTTGATGACATCGTGAACTGCCTCTTGGCGTTCGTCAGGTGAGTTCAGGCATTTCTTCCCTTAGCCTTTCCAGTGTTTAGTCAACATAAGCAAGCCAAGAGTAATTAAAACATAGAGGTAAAATCTTGGATTCTAATACTTAGTCAACATAAGGAGGATAAGTAGGTGACTTATAGTAAGAAGTAAGAAAGTTATTGTACATGTGCTTATATTTAACCAAACATGGAAATTTCACAAACTAGGCACCTAGCTCGGTTGGCTAGGCGCGCGAAAGGGTGCGGCCTAGACCCAGGTTCGATTCCGGGGACGGCCAATTCCACCATTTTTTTTATGTTTAATATTAATTAATCATACGGATACATGTAATTATGAGGGTTGTCTCATAAGGAGTCTTGATAATTAATTGCTTCTTATCACCCACAATATGGGCTTGATTTTTAAGGTAACCAATCGATTTTTATCAATATATTGAGTCCTTATATTTAACAGAACTAGGACATCGGAAATCTGATTCCTAATGGATATGATAATGCTGAAGCAGTCTCTGAGGTATACAGGCTTCTTACTGAACTTACGTTGCTTCTTATTAGGCCTGTACTTGCTCTTTTTTTTTCAGATTTCTGGGAGTTATCCTTCTTCTTTGGTTCATCCTTCATATTTGAAGTGTGAACATAGCTCTCCTCATGAGCAATTAAACATGGTTTTGAATGAGATTTAGAGCGAGAAGCATTCGGCTCTTTGGATTGTCTCATGACCTTTTCCCATGATCCCTCCAACTGCTGCGTCAACCACAGCCTGGAGATTAACTCCATTAATATTGAGGTTTACGTTTGTAGTCTTTATTAACATTCGTTGCATTAATAGTTTTGCGACTGTCGTCTACCTCATCCGAGTTTTCCATACTCGAAACTTGGTACCAATCACCAAGATTTAACAATTATTAGTCATCATCCTGATGACCTGACTTAGATTAGCCACGGCATTCATAAACCGCATGGGCTATCCTATTTCGAGCATTCATAGTGAATGTTATTTAAACGTATTTCCATTATATTTAGCCTAGGTCACAAAAGGACCATCAATGGCATTCAAAGTTTGGAACGAGTCCAATATCTGCTTGACAGGGGATCATAATGTCACAACTGTCTTTGGCACACGAATGATCATGAATAGCTCAAAGGCTAGCCTTACAAGACTTTTATTATATATATACCTATATGGCATAGAAGCCTACCTCGATGGACGTAGAAAAATTTGGCATAAAGCCCAGTCATGAAGGACATAAATGATTATACGGCACGAAGGCCTTGTCGCAAAGGACATTTAGATATGGCACAAACGGCCTTGTCACCAGGAATGTTAACATCTAATAAGTTAGCTTGTCACGAATGACAAATTATAGCACATAGGCTTGTCATGAATGACTTTAAAATATAACTCGATGGTCTATCACCAAGGACCTTAATTTATTAGCCGCAATCTTATTAGATTAGGGCTTCAAGGTTTGAACGTGGTTCTTCACCTTTGGACAGGGAGTCATAGACTACTACTGTCATCGTCTTGAAAGACGATTCATTTGGCAGAAAAATAAGCCAATCAACATCACTAATGGATGTTTATATATAACCATCGTATCTAAGGATATTAGTCATGATCACATCGATCATATTGACTATTAGGTTTGGGTATAATCACACCATTTTGAACAGGGGATCATAAAGATCACTACTATCTTTGTCTTACCGACATTAGAATAAAGTATAGCCCGTAGGCATTTCATCACGAGGGATGTTAATATTATGATCATCATACCGATGATAATAGTCAGGATCGCAATGATAGTATAGACTATGGGATTTGAGTATAGCTCACCCCCTTGGGCAAAGAATCACAAAAGATTACAATTGCCTTGTCTCAATTGGATAATATAATATAGCCCTTAGGCAAAACATCATTTAAGGATGTTAAAATTTTTAATCATCGTATTGATGATTTTCGTCATGATGGCATTGATCATATAGACTATTAGGCTTGAGCATAGCTCACTACCTTGGACAGGGAATCGTAAAGATCACACTGTTTTTGTCACACATGGACGATATAATATGGCCCATAGGCGAAACATCTCTAATGGATGTTTATAATAGGTTCATCCTATTAGATGATATAAGTCATGATTGCATTAATCATATTGACTATTTCGGCTTGAGCATAGCTCACCACCTCAGACAAGGAATCATAAAGATAACAATGTCAATGTCTCAAATGGACAATATATTATAGCCCGTAGGCAAAACATCACTAAAGGATGTTTAATAATACTATCATCGCATCAGATGATATTAGTCATGATCGCATTGATCATATAGACTATTATGTTTGGACATAGTCCAATATTTTAGACAGGAGGTCAAAGACCATCACTGTCGTTGTCTTATCGGACAACAAGTTTAGCCCGTAGGCACTTTATCATTAACGGATGTTTATAACATGATCGTGTTATGGGATGATATAAGCTGTGATTTCTAAATCACCAGGCTAGATAAGGGAATTGGAAGAATCCAATATAAGGATGATTGTTGTGATTTTCTCGAATCACATTTGTCAAGAGTGCTAACACGTTCTTAAGTGTTAACAAGGATCTGAATCCCTTGAGTAGGTTTCACCATCTTGGCCGCGTAGGCTAGGTTTCACCTTTAAGATTCTTTTTAAAATGCATACTGATAGGGAAGGAAGGATATTTATTTCATTCAGGATTTTTATCATAAATCCTAATTCATACGTTAATAATAGCACAAATGGCCTAGTCGCGTAGACAAGTTAAATTTATAAGCCATGATTTCAGAGAATCGCGGCATTAAGGTTTGAATCAAAGTTCATTACCTTTTCCTGACAGGGAGCTGTAGGCTACCACTGTCTTTAGTCTCAGAGGACATTAACTATAGCCCGCAGGTACTTCCCTTCTAAGGGATGTTTATTACGGAATTGCCCCTTAAGGAAATTCATTAACCATGGTAAACAGAGACCATATTTGGTTAATTTATTAATCATTTATGTTTAGGATTTCTATTATAATTTATCCTAATTATAAAACATTAACAGTTTTATTAGTGGCACCCAATGGCCTGGTCACATGGACATTTATAGATTATAAGCTTATGATTTCAGAGAATCAAAGCATGAAAGTATATTGGCACAATAGGCCTAGTCACAAGGACAATTATAAATTATATGCTAGGATTTCAGAGAATCAAAGCATTTGAGTATATTGGCACAATAGGCCTAGTCACAAGGACAATTATAAATTATATGCTAGGATTTCAGAGAATCAAAGCATTTGAGGTTTGAACCTAGTTCATTACCTTTATCTGACAGGGAGTCATCGCTACCACTGTCTTTTGGCTCATATGGAAATGAGCAGGGCCCGTAGGCATTATGTTACCACGTACGGTTAAAATATGATCATCTCAATTAATGATGTAAACCCAGGATTCAGAGATCATTAAACTGGGTTAGGAATCTTTTGGAGAATCCTATATAAAAATGACGTGTGTGATTTTTAATGAATCACGTCTGCCAGGAGTGTTAACACGTTTTCAGATGTTAACAGGGATTCGAATCTTTTAAACAGGTCTTACCATCTTGGCCAGGTCTTTATAATGACACTCGGCTAGGTTTCACTCTTAAGATTCTTTAAAATAATAATTAACGCAGAGCAATTTCTAAATTGAAATGTTAATAAGGATCTAAATCTAAATTGAGGAACTGCCATCTTGGCCGGTCTTAATATGACCCGAAGCTAGGCCTTGTCCTTTTAGATTTTGCCATTTTATTATAATGGTAGATCTTGCCAAAAAGGAAATGTTATTTTCCATTTATTTAATATTTCTTGTTTAGAATGAAAGTTTAAACTTAATCATTCCACTATATAAAAATAAAAGTATAAAGTTGCCCTAAGCGGGACTTGAAAGAAATAATGTTATCCTCGTAGGGACTGAAAGATAATTATGTCCTTATAAGGACTAATAGGGAAACGATCTTCAGTAAAAGGAGTTTCTTCTTCATTTTATTTCTGAATGCTTTCTCCTTGGATGCTCGTTTCATTCTAGCCGCGGTACGAAGCTCAGCATCTCAGGGCTCCGGGTGTGGAGAACTCCTATTACGGCTTCTTCGCTTGGCGACGTATCCAATAAAAATTTGGAAGTAAAAATTTATAGATTAGGATTGAGAATATTCCTAAGTTAAGTCTAGACTCAGAAGGTCAAGGAATGTGCTACTGTGTCATTGAGATTAAACACAAAAGTTAGTGTTTAATTCACTCAATGTTGGCTCTGATACCAACCTGTCACACCCCGATCTCCACGTGTCACCGGTGGGCCCGGTGGGGGGAGTATCGTGACGTAGTTGGCAATGTAATGGTCAAACAACACAATATTAATATGCACAGCGGAAGCAATCGAAAATATAATACAACCGAATTTATTATTGTAATATCAAATGTCACAATATTCGGAAGTTTATCCACAGAAGGATCGAACATAAAAATGGAAACAATAGTTCAACAGACTTTAGGCATCTTAAGCTTGCGAGACTTCTATTGATGCTAAGGAGAAATGTCCAGCCAATTACGTATAGTACCTGCATTTAACCTTTTTGGAAAATACGTCAGTTTACACTGGTAAATACATTCAACTGACTCATTTTGAAAATGGTTTAAGAAAATTGGTTTGGATGCACGTGGCATAAATGTTTTATAGTTTGATTAAAATGCACAGAGGCAAGATTAATCTTTTTAACTTGGGAGAATTATTTTAATATTATAATCTTGTGAACGAATTACATGTTACTTGTGCGTTCAGTCGCCCGGATCTTGTCCGGGTTAAAGATCAATAGACACACCACAATATAGAGTTATACACTGACAGGTGTACGCCTACACCCCGTGCTCAGGTCGTGGCCATCTCGTAAGATGATGCCAAGGATATCCGGGACATGGTCATTAACCCCCCAAAGGCTTTAAGTAATCAAGACTGTTTAAACGAGCCGATCAAATTAGTCAACTACCCGCTCAACTGTGGAGATTTGATGCTCGATCAAGCGGTATGCTATATACCGTAACCCAAGCCCGTATAGGGAAAATAAGTTAAAAGTATTTACCTGAGTAAGTATTAATCACAATAAGCAAAATGCACGTAGCTTTTACTGGTCCTCCTAATCTGGAACGAAGGTTTATAATAACCTATTAGAATTCTAACGGGCCTTTTATTAAGCTTAAGCTTAGACCGACTAGTTTCAAGATACGGTTCGTACGCACGATTAAGCGAAGACCGGATAGAATGTGATTCAGACCCGACAAGTTTGAAGACTTGTTTAATATGGGTTTATTATTCGCATTCTGGATTTTGAGATAAAACCGTTAAGGTTTGACCCGTTTCGGCTAATTTATGTAAACTTGTTACATAAACCGAACCGTACGCGTAATAAGCGTGACGGGTATTCATGAGAGCTATATACAGGTTTCCTAAGTTAATTATGCCTCAAATATGTTGTGACATCAGTAAGATGTCTTTCATTATGCCCGAAACGTGTTTAAACACAAACTAGGCCCCGTAGGGGTAGTTTGGTCATTTAAAAGTTTATAAAAGCGTTTAAGTGTTTAACTGAGTTACAGGTCTGATGTAATCAGTAAATATACTCAAGTTAATGAGTTATAATAGTAAGATAAAGCATATATGTGAAACTTATCATTTTTAACCAAACTATGCCCCGTAGGGGTATTTTGGTAATTTCACATAAGCCGAAAAGCTCAAAACTGAAGTCTGAGTTTATCAACCTTTGCTTACTGTTAAGATATTATAATTTGCCTCCTATATCAGTAGGTATCAACCCGGGTATGTCCAATATAATTTTAATACATACTATGCGTTAAAAACGCTAAATAAGGCGATTAAAGGCCATTTCCGGGTTCGATACTTAAATCTGATATTTTTATATTTCCAGAAGGTTTAAAATAATTTATTTATCATATGTGATTAGTAGCAAAAGGTTTGGAGTCGTTTAGATATGTAAAACTCATTTTATGGCCCGTAAGGGCAAAACCGACAATTACCGGATTAAGCCTACGACTACAAGTTATGCTCAGCCTAAAATTAATTAAAAATCTTTAAAAATCCCAAAATAATATATTACATCAGTGGGTATTAAGTTTGATACCAAAAAGTAGGCTTAACTAGGCTATACGCTAATTATGCCGTTTAATTAACATAAAGCTTTAAATTTGCGATAATGAGCATAACTCTTAATCTACAAGTCAAACTGATGTCAAACTTTGCATACAAGTTTATATATCAGTAATTAAGGTTTCTACACTTTTACATTTCATAAATCATGTTTTAAGGTGTAAAGGGCATAATGGTCAACATATGAGCAATTAACGGAAATATGCATATTAATTGGATATCTAATGAACCAAAGTGTATAATCACAGAGGGTTATACTAGCATGTAACCTAGTCCAAATAAAGCTCTAAGGAATTTCTAAAACATGCCTAAACGGGTCAGAACTGCAAGTCAAAGTGAAAGTCAAACTATGTGACTTTCGGTTCCGAACCGGGTCTAAACAGGAAATTGTCGGGTTGAACATGTTTAGACATGTTCTTATACTTATTACCAAGTTATAACAATGATCCAACAGGTTGTATATGGTCTATAATGTTAATTATGCATAAATGGCATTTTAAGTGTCCTGTTGACTTTTTATAAACTAGTTTGACCCGACTTTTGACCTGGTTAGAGTGATGATCAGGGGAAACCATTTTGAGGTTTTATTACCCACATAAATACCAACTTATAACTATTTTTGATTCGACTAATCACTGGACCATTTGTGATTAATCTTAAAGTCAACCGTTAATTACGACGATTTGACTTTTAAGCTAAAACTAAGCTAAAACTCAATTTAGAAAGGATTAGAACACTTACTGAAGTCCTAAGCTTGATTAGGAAGGACTTGGGTCTGCTTTGAAGCTCCAGAAGGCTCCTCAATTGCAGAATGAATGGTATGATCAATTGTTGCAACTCATGGCCTTATATAGTGAATTCAATCACCATAAATCTTTGACACACAAGTCTACCAACTGACCACAACCTTCCAACATGTGTCCCTAGTGTCTAGGGGTCGTTTAGGGGCCAAGGGAAATGAGAAAAATCGTTTATGGGTCGTTTAGAGGGCTGAACAGGCAACAAGAACATTTTTCTGCATCTGGGCGTCCCAGGCGGCCCGCCTCCGATTTTGTTAAAGGCCACGCGGGCCGCGTGGACCTTGAATTCAGGTTTTACATTTTCTGTTTGTTGCATATTCGACTCTTGGCCCTTCCGAAAGGTCAACTAACCTTTATTTTGCAATTTGAACCCTCTAATTTGATATATAAGGGCTTTAAGATATATACCCACTTTGTTTAGTCCTCGGTTAACTTTATTGTCACCCGAAAAGTCCAAACTTTCAACGTTGACGCTTTAACCCCTTGTACACGAATTTGATCATAACTTTCTCATACGATTACGAAACTTTATGAAATTTATATCATGCATTCTAGTGAGCATAATTTACCGTTACAAAGCTTTGGGTTTGTCAAAAGGTCACTCAGAGGTATAACTTAAACATGTTGACACATTTAACCCCTGTAGTTTGTAATCTCTCACTTTTTGCTTCGTATGATCCATGATTTATTCGTTTGATGTTATAACATCATGTAGGGTTATTATGAAGTATATTTATTCACTGTTGACATTCAGAACCCGTAAAATCACATACTTTCCATGTTTGTCAACTTTAGTCCTTTTATAACATTATTCACACGTTCAAACTTTATGACACGTGTCAACACATTATAGGACGTGAATTTTCGAGGTGTTACAAGTATGTACCCCACTCTTTCTGAGGTAATGCATCAGCTAACTTATCGACCCATTCTTCTTGATCTTTGACAATTTCTAACAAAGACATAGATCGCACTAAGTGGCAATATCTTTCAATCAGCTTCTTTGATGATTCTCCTGGCAAACTTGAAAACAAATCAAATTCTTTCTTTAATAATGCTTTCTTGCTCCTGATCATTTTCTCACTTCCTTCAAACTTAATTCGAAGAGCTTCCCAAATTGAACGTGAAGTGTTATCATGTTGGAGCAAAATGAAAATATCTTTTTTCACAGCTTGCTGTAGCAGACTGATCATCATCTTTTCTGCTTTGTACATTTCTCGTTCTTTGTCCGTAAATTCAGAAATTGTTTTAATAACTCCCAAATCAGTACGAGGTTTAACATATTTCTTTTCGATACATTCCCAAGATCTTAAATGATTAGCTTGAACCCAATTCTCAAATCGGTCTTTCCAACCATAATACTCCTCAATGCCCGTTAGCTTCGGGGTTTTTGCAAAGTTCCAGTTTCGTTTTCCATGTTCATGCTTTGAGCAATGGCAGCCGGAGTAGTCGGGGATGTAGCAAACACGTTATAGAATTCCTCTTCCATGATTCGGTAACAAGTTTTTCAAGAACAGATACTTTCAAGCGAAATTAGATCTTTTCAAACGAAATTCCTCAAGCGAAATAACCTCCTCAAGCGAAATTACCTGCAATACAGCTTCAAACGAAATATGATTTCGTGCGAAAATAACTTGGTTTCAAATGAAAATAGCCCATTTGGTACGAAATAGTAATTTCGTATGAAATATTTCAAACGAAAACTGATTTCGTGCGAAATTAACAGCAATTTCAAGCGAAATTATTCTCAAAATGTAATTTCGTGCGAAATCAAGAGGGTTATTTCGTGCGAAATACTGCTGATGTCATCATCTCGAACTGATTTTTGTCAAATTGATCAGCTTTTAGCTTGTTTTTAGGTCCAATTTTCTCAAGGCTTTGTTAAAACACAATTTCGCTTATAATGTGAAAAATTCAAACCATTTTAACCGTAAAATCTTGTTCAAGTTTGAAAAGAAGGTGTAGAAGTTAGAAAAAATGATGAAATTAAGCTGAATTCGGTAAGAACTCCTCCTCCTGAGCTCTGATACCACTTGTAGGATCGTTTTACCGACCAAATGAGTCGTTTAGAGGTGTTCTACTCAATATGAAAGGCGGAAACAGACATATCGAGTTCGATTCAGCTAGATATTCACTTTAAATGTCTTTTTGATTGAATTGACAAAGTTTTACAGCACGGTGACACTTCAGCAGCACTTCGGCTCTGGAAACAGAATGTTCAAGACTACTTACAAACGAAATCACACAAGGTATTTATAGGCGAGGTAATTTCGTACGAACAGGTTCACACGAAATCACTTTCATGCGAAATTAGTATTTCGTACGAAATTACAATGTAATTTCGTGCGAAATTACCTGTCCAATTTCGTGCGAAATTATCCTCTTGTCATGTTTTCTCGTTTTGTGTGCCCTGATTTATCTAATACAATACAAGGCTCGATACAAGACAAAATCGACAGACGTATGCACTAACAGATTTGATGTTTCCGATGTCTAGCGATAGCGATACCGAGTCGTCTTCCGACAATGAGACGCTAAAATATTTTGTGTCGGTGTATAACGAACTTGATGCCGAGTCGTCCCTCCCAAAGAAGAAGATGGTAGACCGTGATCGTATACGTGCCAACGAAGTGTTAATGAACGATTATTTTGTGGAAAATCCGCTCTACAATGCCGAAACGTTTAGAGATTGGTTTCGTTTACCCAAAGATTCTTTTTAAAGATTGTTGGAGACATCGAAGCAAGCGAGGAATGGTTTCAAGAACGTTACGATGCGAGGGGCAAACCAAGTTTCACGCCGATACAAAAATGCACGTCCGCCATTCGCCAACTAGCGACAGGTAACCCTCCCGATCAATATGATGAATACCTAGCTATGTCGGCCAGAACTTCACGTGAATGTTTGCAATTTTTTTGCAACGCGGTCATTAAGTTGTATGCTAAAGAGTTTTTACGTAAACCGACGAGTCACGACATCTCACGTATTTACGCCGCACATGAGGCTAGATGGCATTTTCCCGGGATGCTCGGTAGCATCGATTGTACACATATCGAGTGGAAAAATTGTCCAAGAGAGTTGCGAGGGGCGTATATTAGGGGAGACATCAAAAGACCAACCATCATACTAGAAACGGTGGCGACGAATGATTTATGGATTTGGCATTCGTATTTCGGTGTTTCAGGTTCAAACAATGACATCAATGTGTTGCACACGTCGCCGTTGTTTCAAACCGTAACGGATGGTACCGCACCTTCCACTCCTTTCTATGTTAACGGTCGACATTACAAACGAGGCTTTTATCTTGTGGATGGTATCTACCCGTCATGGTCTGTTTTTGTGAAAGCTCCCTCATTTCCTGTCGAGCCTAAAGAAACCGTGTTAAAAAATTGCAAGAATCGGCAAGAAAAGATGTTGAGAGGGCATTTGGTGTTTTAAAGGGTAGATGGGGTATACTACACCGACTGGTTCGTGCGATGAACAAGAAAACAATACATAGCATAGTGTATGCATGTATTATATTGCACAATATGATGATCAAAGAAGACGGACGTGCAATATCCCCGGATTGGGTGCCGGATCCTCCTACACAAGTTCAAGTTCCACAAAATATCCAACAAGAATTGCGGAATGAAGAAACTCACTTTCGGTTGAGATACGATTTAATCGAACTAGTAGGTTCTCTAGGTTTGGAGTTTCATGATTCGGACGAGGAGTAGGTTTTTTTTTTTTAAATTGTAGTCTAAAATATTTTTAGTATGTTAAATTGAAGTAGTATGTTTTAATTTTAATGAAATTTATAATTTTAGTGTTTTATTGTTAATTTCTAATTTAAAATAAAAAATTAAAAAAATTTGTGACTGATGAAATTCTATCACTAGTGACCACCCCCACTACATTTCTATCATTAGTGATAGAATATTGGGTGATGACATGGCATGAGTTGTTTGGATATTGGGAGTGATAGAATTCTATCACTAGTAACCACCCCTCTCCCCTTAGTACTTAATTTGTTTCCCCAAAACTATTTTATATATAGATTTTTTTCTATTTATATTCAAATAATCATTTATTTTAGACATTAATAATCAAAGTTAATGAAATGAATTTTGTTTACCAAACTATTTATATCTTTCCTTTCCCTCTCTTCAAATTATTATCTTTTTAGACATTATTGCAATGAATTTGCTTACCAAATTTTATATATTTCTTTTTTGTATTTATATTCAAATAATCAACACATTAATAATTAAAGTTAATGAAAGTAGTTGATTTTCCGCCCGCGCGTTGCGGCGGGGACCCAATGACTGCAAAACACGTGTCAGTGACGGTAAGCAGATACCGAATATCAAAACATAAATAAAAATGTCGTGAAAAGGATAGTCACTCCGTCCTAAAAAAACCGATGTTAGATAACTTAATATATAATAATAGGACCCACACGTCCTACACGTTAGAAATTCGGTTGTTTTCAGTTCAGTTATTATGGTGCTAACACGTTAAAATATAGATGAGCTTGATACCGGTAACGGTACTAAAAGTACCGATCGGGAAAATCATCGAAATTAGGTATCGGCACCGAAAATGCTCGGTACAATACGATATGGTATTTGAAGGTAAAAATCAATAAGTACAGGTATGGTGCTAGACCGGTGTCGAACCGAAAGTAACGATTCTGAAAACGCCAAAAGGTGGGTACCAAATTGGTACCGAAAATGATTTGGTATAGTAAATTTGGTACCGATACGATACCGGTTTGATTACAGGATTTGATACGATTTGCTCATCAATAATCTAAATATCCAAGTTAATTTTACATGCTACAATTCATTTATTGCAGAAAAAGACAAAAAAATAAAGCAAAATAAGTTGTGTATATAAAATCTCATTCAAACGAAACACAGTTTACTTACTGTGTGTATGAAAAGTAATATAAACGGTGCAACTACTTGCATTGCTATGTTGCTACAGGATTTGATGAGCTTGGTATCAACCGGTACGGAAAACACCGTTACCGAAATCCCCAAAAGTGGGTACCGGTACCAAATATATCAGGTACGGTACGACTCGGTACCGGTACTGGTACGACACCGGCATTTAAGGATAAAAACCGATGAATACCGATGTCCAACCGGTACCGAAAATACACCCGGTTTAATAAACCATGATATTACTAATCATTAAATTCAATTTTACTATTCATTCGGTTCCTTTTTTAATATATAGGACAATTAATATATAGGACAATGAATTTTGTTTACCAAACTATTTAAATCTTTCCTTTCCCTCTCTTCAAATTATTATCTTTTCAGACATTATTGCAATGAATTTGCTTACCAAATAATACTCTTATCTTCCCAAAACTATTTTATATATTTCTTTTCTCTCTTCGACGAATATGATTGAATCGTGAGACAAACCTGAGTATTAAAAAATCTATATACTTTGTTAAACACTTAACTAAAAGTAAATTCATTTTAAATTAAGTAAATTACTTTTTTACTCATCAATATCATAAATAAAGTTAAAACTAATTTAAAATTGACCCAACAAAATCCACTTTTTCTACTCGGCTAAATCTATTTTTTTCGTGTATTATCAGAAAATATAAATTAGTATTTTTCTTTTTATCTAAAAATAATAATCTTTTGATGCATTCCCGACTCCCCAGATGTTCACCGACATTGTCAATAAACAAATATAAAATAAGAAGAAAGTATATTGTCAAATATCTATATAAACTCTATATATACACACATGTAGTGATCAGTCTTAAAAACACAGCAAAAACAATGGCAATCTTCCTTTACTTTCTCTTTACTCTTTCAATAACTGCATCTGCAAGTGCTTGTGATAGATGTCTGCATCAATCTAAAGCTGTTCTCTTCACCAATGCTTCTGCTCTTTCATGTATCATTTTCATATTTCAAAATTTCAGCCTTTTTTTAGTTTCTGAAAAAAAAAAATCATTTTTGACATTGACCATCATAATATTTCTTGGATTAATTTAGTTTATTTTTGAAAAATAATGTAGATGGAGCATGTGGGTATGGTTCATTTGCTCCAAGCTTCTACAATGGCCATCTTGCTGCTGCTGTTCCTAGCATCTTCAAATCCGGGTCGGGTTGTGGAGCTTGTTTCCAGGTATGTATTTACAGATTTGACCTTGTTTGGTTACTCTTAAAAATAAAATGTCAGGGTATCAAACGGAGTTCGATTGACCTTATTCAAAAGGCATTGAAACCGTCTCATCGAACTCTACGACGGCGTGAGAATTTAGATTTTTGTTTTTAGATGTTTAGCCTGTAGATTTTAGACTTTTTGTTTACGTCATTGTCTTTTTTCTATATTTGCGTCACCGTGTCATTTTAGAGACGCATTGTGTCTTTTTTTCTTCGACCTTGTGTTATATTTTTCGGTATTGTGTTATATTTTGCGATCCATTGTGTCTTTGTACAATAACTTTGGAGGGTTTTCCAGATTTTTTGGGTTTGCTTCTGAATTAGTGTATAGACATTATTGTATAGTGGAGATGGATATGATCGGATGGTTTCACTGGTTGTAAAATGTTAAGTCTTTGTTAGAACATTGAGTGAATTTTAAAATGTTATTGAGTTTTGAACTTTATTGATTTTTGTCTAAAGTTAGTTATATATATAATAATATAAAAAAGTTTTAAAACTTTGGTGCTGATGATCTTGCAGGTGAGATGCATGGATAGTAAGCTGTGTTCCAAGTCTGGAACTCAGGTTATACTGACGGATTTGAATAACGACACAAAGACAGAATTGGTGTTGAGTAGTAGAGCTTTAATGGCGATGGCTAACAAGGGTATGGAGCAAAAGATATTAAAACTTGCTTCTGCCAACGTGGAATATAAAAGGTACAAGATTCCTTTAAGGGTCCTAATAATCCCACATGGTAAATCTTATTCTCACATTGTGTATACGGGCCGTATAAGGTTATACGGCCGTATAGAATAAAATGAACTGACAAAGCAGTCTTTGTCAGTTTATTTTAAATGTATACGGGCCGTATAACCTTATACTGCCCGTATACACCATGTGAGATAAGCTTTTAGGGTGGCCGTATATAATGCTCGTATAATGTTATACGGCCCGTATACATTTGGTCGTATAACATTATATTGCTCGTATAAATGTTATACGGCTCGTATACATTGATCGTATAACATTATATTGCTCGTATACAAATTGTATACGGCTCGTATAATGTTATACTGGCCGTATACATGTAAAACAAAAAAAAAAAAAACATTCCATTGCATTTATTTTTGTGCAACAACATTCTATACGGGCCGTATAATGTTATACGGCCCGTATACACCTAGGGATGTGAAAATAAGAAAATAGGGGGTGTGGAAATAAGGGGACCCTTCCTTTAACCATGGTTAGTATTATTAACCGACCCAACACTTTCGACCGACATGAGTCGCTACTTTTTGTCGACTCCACGTAGGTTTCAAAGCATGATTAACTATGTAATACAAAGAGTAAAAGCACAAGCTAAGATGGTTCGTGAACTTTATGACAACTAATATAATACTAGACTTGACTATAATATTATTTTTAGAGTTTATCTCACGTAAGTTGCAAGTTTGTTTGACTCGATTGTACCAAAGGAAATGATAGAGCATATTATAAAAGAATATAAAACTAAGTTAAGAGTAATTTAATATAATTATTATTTCATTGTAGCCATTTAACTATAAGTGATTAGTATCATTGTATCAAAGGTCATTTGGTCCATGGGTAGCCTCATGGTTTTCCTTATGAGGAGGTCGTGAGTTGTAGTCTCGTTTAGAGTAATTTAATTTGCTTCGGATAGCGTCAGTGGGTTTTCTTAGTTGTGGGCATAGTTTTAAAAACTGGTTTAAATTGGCTGGATAAAGCGGATGCCGGAACCGTGGCCTGCGTGAATCATACCGGTAAATTGAGGGAACAATAAAGAAGTTGTACCGCTGGTAAATTGGGTTATACCGGTAAACCGGTACCGTGTCAAATGTTAAAATTTGGACTTTTAATCTTTTATGCGCCAAAAAAGTTGAGATTTAGTGATTTACCCTCTTAGTAAAACATAGCGCCCAAAAAGATTACAATAGTGAATTTTTGGATTTTTTTTATTATGGGTAAACTTTTGGAATATTTTTATTAGTCAACCCGGTTGAACCGCCCGGTACAACCCGGTTCAACCGGTTGACAATTTCTGAGCCTAAACTAGTACGATTTAAAAACCGGTTTTCAAAGGTGATCCTGTGTGTCCGGGCTCTTTGCAGTTCAACTAAAAAATATAAATAATTAGCTATTTTGCAGTTTATTTATAAATAGTATGTTTATAGCTATAAATAATGAAGAAAAAGAACAAGTTGATGTATATAAATATAGATCTTGAAGTTCAATTTTTTAGCAGTGTTGTAAAAATCGCGACTAGGCGACGACTAGTCGGCGATTAATCGTTAGTCGGCGGCCAGTAACTGAGTAATTTTTCATTAACCAGTCCATTAATCACTAGTCGGGCCTAGTCGGTCCTAGTCGGCCAGCCAAAAATCGGCGATTCCGGCAAAAACCTGTATATTCCGGCCAAAACCTCTAAATTCCGGCTTGTTTCCAACCAAACCATGTGAATTTTAACAATTAATCTTGTATACTTAAAAAATGAGTTGAGTAAGTGTTAAAACCTAGCTACTTAAAATATTTACCTATAAAAATATGTATATGTATACACAAAACTGAAAATTACATATAAAAAACCCGATCCGATTAATCCCGAATAGTCGCTAGTCCTTACCTCACCAACCGATTAGCGACTAGCGAGCTCTTCAACCTTGTTTTTTTGGGATCATATTATTAGGCATGGAAAAAAAGTATGCTTGAAAGATACTTTTTTATAATTCCCTAAATAGAGAGATGAAAATGGTCGGCTTCAATCTATAAAGTCCAATAGATGTTACTGCTGGTAGTGGTGGTGGGCTCCATTAATGGGCCTAAGAGAATCGTAAGCAACACTAGGTTTTCAAATTTCATTAGTCTTTTAGATTTTAGAAGTAGAGGTGACAAAACCGGTTTTTGGGCCGGTTCAGATTGAGTCAAGGAAAGTCAAAACCGGATTGGCCCAAACCGGTTCGATTTGGAAACCGATTTTAGTGTATTAGTTAACTAGCCAGTTTCAAAACCGTATTCAAAGTTTATAAACTCAAACCGATTTAAAATTGTATATATTAAACCTGAAAGAAATTACATCGAAATAGAAGGTAAAAGGGTAACAAGCTGCCCCGCTACCCCTTTGACGTGTATATATATATATAGTAATGATGCAATATTGAGTATAGAATAATGAATGATATATGTGTAGAGTACCTTGTGATTACAAAGGCAAAAACCTGGGTGTGAGGGTGGAAGAATCAAGCAACAAGTCACATTATCTTGCCATCAAGTTCTTGTATCAGGGTGGCCAGACCGAGATTGTGGCCGTTGATCTCGCCCGGGTAAAAATCTTTGTTGTTATTTTTAAATATAATACGACAACACATGTACAGTAGTCGTCGAACGAAACGTTTAATAACTTATTTGTTTTTAATATAATAGGTTGGTTCGACAAACTGGAGTTTCTTGACGAGAAAGTCGGGTGCTATATGGGAAACAAGTCGAGTTCCGGTTGGGGCAATGCAATTTCGGTTGGTGGTAACATCCGGATATGATCGAAAGACGATCTGGGCCAAGAGTGTCCTCCCGGCTAATTGGAATGTTGGAGTGGTGTATGACTCCGGTGTACAAATTGATGACGTTGCTGAAGAAGGTTGTGGTAGTTGTGATTAGATTTACTGAATATGATGATAATGACTATTCTCGTTTAGGAAAGTCATGTTTGGTGTGAATCAGGTTTTGTATCATTCTCGTTACAGAAAATAAGAATTCAATGTAGAATGTTTTATTCAATTCTATGATAATGATAATTAATTTTGAAGACAAAAGGTGAGAAAGAAGAAGTCAAGATCTTGACCTGTTGAGTCAAGGTCAACGCAGGTAGTAGTAGTATTCTTGTGAATCACCAATAGTATTTTATTTACACTCAGAACACCGATGAACTGAATTAATTAGTATGAGAACAGATTATTTGAAATATCAAAATTATTTATTGAGGATGTTAGAAAACATAAAATGGTAAAATACTTGGTTCTTTAGTGAAAGTATGAATCAGTCAATACTCAATAGGGGTTGGCGGAGTTCTTATTAATTATTTTTTTCATCTACGTTGGTTGAGATTACTTAACATCAAAGATAAGTATCAACAAATATCAACAGTTAAAAAAGGTGTGGGTGTGGAGTACATACTTCTTCCCGTCTCTGAGAATTCTAAAAAAATCCGAAAGACCGTCTCTGAGAATTCTAAAAAAATCCAGAACCGCGGATGATTATATAAAAAATGGGGCCCCAAACAATTCCAGCTTATGTTTGTGTAATGAATTATCGCCCCTTTTTTTTTTTTCCAAAAATCTTTAATATCATTCCACACGAAAAATGGCAATTACAAGGCAATGACAGATAGTCGGGCAGCAAGTTGCGCCGCCACCCCTTTATTTGGTTTTTTTTTATTGGGTGTAATACTAAAGTATAAATGGGCTAATGGGTAATTGGGTAAATGGTAAATTGGTTTAGTTAAAAGTTGGTTTAAATATTTACTGAGCCTAAAATAAATCAAATGTCAATGAGACTATGAGAAAGTGGGCGTAAACTAGAAAAATGTTTTTAAAATTCGTTATCCCGTGCGTTTCGACACGTACGGTGCCACTATCGCCACAACCGATACACAAAAAAAACGTCGTAATATTGCCAAAAGGATATTGACACGTATTCGGTTTGTTGATTTTTTTATTATTAAACCAAAAACAACTAATGATTTTATTATGTTAAGTTTTGAACTAAATAATAAACTAAAACAATCCCCACAATGAGTTAAATAATAACTCGCGGGTGCTAGATCGACTTAGTTATTCTTTTCAACGTTTTACGTTTCGGTCTGATTTCTTAGCATTAACACGCCGCGACGGACTGCGTGGTTCAACGATTTACATCTACTTTTAGTTCGGTGTTATTGTTCCCTTTTTATTTATTTTATTTTTAGGAGCTTTTTGGATGTTGGTGGTCGCTGACAGTGGTGTGGCATTGATACTACCTGGCACGGGTTTACGAATGTTTTTTAACCTATTATGTTTTTTACTAATAATTTGTTTTGAGTTTACCCTATACTTCCTTTACTTAAATTTTTTTATTTTACGTGGATACTTTTATGTACGTGTTGGTATAAATTCGATTTGCTCAACGTAAACTAATCTGAAAGTAAGTTGAGTCAAATATAATACGTTTCCGTTTGAAAAAACATTTTTACGTGCATATTTTTATGTACGTTTCGGTATAAATTCGAGTTGGTCTATGTTTCGAGGTAAATTTCTTTAGGAAACGAATCAGGTCAAATATAATATATTTTCGTGTCTATTTAATGTATGTTTAGTAAATTTTATTTTGAACTGAGTGGAGTCAAATTGTGGTTTCCTTTCCCCCTCTTTTCAAAATCTCTAATTCATCCCTTATGATTACACATGTAAGTTTTTCCTTTATACGAGTTATTTTTTCTATGTATAAGTCGGATCATATATAATACGTTATGATTTTAAAGTATAAACTCGATTTACATTACGTTTTGATCCAATCCAATGTTTTTATATGTTAAATTGAGTTCAATCGGATACGTCGAAATGCACGTTTTTATATGGTTAAACCATTACATGACGTTTGGAATAGTTCATTCGATGTTTGCGATATACCCGTATGTTGATAGTTACTAATGAAAAATCAACCTCATGTTCAACTAGTCAAATGGTAAGTTGCAGTGAAAAAAAGAGCGAAAAATGCTTTAGCATGATTTCAAGATTCAAGGTCTGCGAATGACTCATTCAAATTCCAAGCAAACGCAAATGAATTTTTTTTTATTTCGAATTTTCTAAAATAATGATTTTATATAAAGTTAGTAATTAGTACGTGACTTCGTCCCACAACTTTCTTGTTATCATTTTTGTAAAACCAAACCAGTTAATATCGGATGAAGTAATAATTAAATCTTAAAATTTATATATCACATAAAATTTAAGTAGTGTGTTGTTATGTTATTTATCTTTGAAATAAAACAAAAGATATGTTGTTTTAAGAACACTTTCATTATTTATAAGTTACCCAGATCTTATAATCTAAATAATAAAAACAAATTGAATTTTAATAATCCAAAATATGATTTATTGGTTCATAATATAACCTATACTAATAATTGGACCAATATTCTAAAATTAGTCTAAGAAAGATTTCATTTTTTAAATTAAAATAAAAAAACACATGAAGAAAATTAGAAGTGAAATTGTTGTTGAAAGTTAAGAGTGACACTAACACGGATTATTTTAATTTTATTACTTAAAACCAGTCCAATCACTTAACCGGTGTATCTAGTTCAACACACGTAAAAACCAACCGGTCCTTTCAAACTTATCAACATTCGTCGTAATGAAATATGAATGCATGAAATGATGAAGCATAATCTGTCTGTATTTTCTTCAAATCATGGGCCCATTGCCACTAAATTCCCCCCACTCCATGACAAGTCATTTTACCTTTGAAATTCCACAAAGACTTGACTGATGACTCAATCCTGCCTGAATTTCTTTTGTACGCTCCATATAAATAACTAACAAGCTCTATGAATGTACTTATGTCTAGTTTCTACATGGAGGCGAATCATTCGGAGCTCGAATTACCCGGCTTCCGGTTCCACCCGACCGAGGAAGAGCTGCTTGAGTTTTACCTAAAAAAGATGGTTTTAGGAAATTATACGTTCTTTGAAGTCATTGGGTTTTTGAATATTTACCTCTACGATCCTTGGATCCTACCAGGTAACTTTCCCTTAGTTTGTTACTTATTCTTTTGTCTCTAGTTGGAATATTAAGATACTTTATTATTATTTATTTATTTACTTATTATTATTATTATTATTATTATTATTATTATTATTATTATTATTATTATTATTATTAGGGTAGTGATAGTGTACATTAATTCAAAAGTGTGAGAAATGTATTATAACACTATATACAACACCATATAAACACCGTATAACACCATATAACACCATATAACATTATGTAACACTATATAACAATATATAACACTATACATCTATCATAGGCATGCTATCAGACAAAATATAGTGTTATATCTGTCATATAGTGTTATATGGTGTTATATGGTGTTACATAGTGTTATACGGTATTTATATGGTGTTATATATAGTGTTATAATACAATTCTCACATTTCTGGATTAATATACAGGATCCTCTACAATTATTATTATTATTATTATTATTATTATTATTATTATTATTAACGGTTTATCATTATTATTTCATTTTACAATTTAATACACAAAAAATATTATTTACCATACATTTTCGGTTTTTTGAATTCTGTCAAAATTCATTATAAACCATAAATGATGTATGTTTCAAACGGGTTTAGATTTAATTTTGGATACAATTGGAATGGTTTATAAATTTTAATATCTGGATTGCAGAAATGTCTAAGATTGGGGAGAGAGAGTGGTACTTTTTTGTGCCAAGGAATAAGAAGAATGGTACCGGAGGGAGACCAACCCGAACCACCAAAAACGGATTCTGGAAGGCAACTGGATCGGATCGTAAAATATTTTCTCTATCTGACAGGAAGAAGCATCTTGGGTTGAAGAAGACTCTAGTGTTCTACAAGGGCCGGGCACCCGGTGGGAGTAAGACGGATTGGGTCATGAGCGAGTACCGATTGCCTGATTCTTGCTCGTTGTCAAAGGTAGTGACAAATTGAAATAAATCATTAGTTCTATTTGTGCTAGTTATAGTAGGGGTGGCTAAACAATAAACAATTAAACATAGCCCCCACTAAATGTACCCCATATGAGAGTGATATTATTTTTTAGTGTTGATAAACATATCGCTTTTCACATGGGGTATGTTCAGAAGAGGGTATGTTTAAACACTTTTTTTTAATAAAGAGGGTCCATCATGTTTTGTGAGAGGGGGTACGTTTATAAGCACCCGTTGTATTATCATTTATGAACATTGGTGTATTTACTTTGGCAATTGGCAGGATATAGTGTTGTGTAAAATATACAGAAAGGCTACTTCCATGAAGGTGTTGGAGCAGAGGGCAGCAATGGAGGAAGCACAGCCTCAGTCGTCTCCTAGCTCGATTAGTGGTCAACGTCTTGACTTTTTAGCATCTCCGTCAATGAGCTTCAGCCTTGTAGCATCAAATGCCGATGAGAACGAAGACAGTAAGGAAGCAAGTCTGAAATTACCGATGATTGGGACGAAGAAGTTATCGGAGCTCCGATTACCCAAAATTAACATGGATTGGAGTCAAGATTCGCAGTTACGTAGTCCATGGCTACATGATCTTCTTTTCACTCCTCCCCCCTATGCCAATGTACTTAATTTCCTAGATTAATTGTGTAAAACTATTAAAATGATAATAATAATTGTAATCATCATTATTACTAGCTAATTTTAATAATTAAAACCCATTTAGTTTCATGCTTCACTTGTGGACCAACACTTTTATTATTCCCAATCTAATATTCTAATACATATCTAAAAGAATGTTATCTTTTATAAATATAGCAATGTGTAATTCTGTACAAGTACACAAATCGGGTTTTTTTAAAAACCGGGTCGGGTCCGGGTCCGGGTTTTGTACCAAAAATGTATACCCTATATACCCGGGTTCGGGTAGGGTTCAGGTCGGGTTTTATAAAACCCGGGTATTATAATACCCTATTTCCGGGTTCGGGTCCAGTTCGGGTATTCATCGGGTAGGGTTCAGGTATGCATCGGGTTGGGAAAAAACCCACACCGGGTATTAAAAAAACCCGACCGGGTATTAATGCTTCTTTATATGTTTTAGTGGATGGTGCCTATTGAAATTTTAATGACATTTCTAAATTTAAATTCGATAGTGCTAGATCGAAGGAATAGTCCTGATTTGAATCCTTTTGGATTACATAAACAACAATATATTTTATTTGCTATGTTATGTTTTAACCAAGTTCCATCAATTTTTCATTTTTTTTGTATTAGACAAACACCAATGGATCTTTCCGGCAAATAGAGGGGAATAATGACCAAATACTTCAAATATCATTAGAAACCTAATAATTAAACAAGATTACATCAAAGTGCATACATAATTTTGTTAAATCATAAGAACTAGAAGTCTTAATGCTTGAAAACATAGATAAAAAACATAGATAAAAAAACATAGCTATATAACCGGGTATAAAAAAACCCAGTTCCGGGTATTTATAAAACCCTGTTCCGGGTTTTTAACCATGTTCCATCAATTTTTCATTTTTTTTTGCACCACTATGTACAAGTGATCTTTATTGGGCTCGTGAGAGAAATTTGCGCCCAAAAGGTTAAGTCTCAGCCCAAATTAGTATCTCACCATTCACCAAGAAAAAAATATCTACATTTTAAAAACTTGAGCAAGTCTTTTGTGGTTTTTATTTAAATAAAAGTAAATAAAATTAATGAATTCAGACATGATTATATCTGAGTTCCTCCAACTGATCTCGACTTAGGACTGGCCGCTCGTTAGCTATTTGAGATCGCTTTGCTAATAGATTCAGTGACGCAGCTTTGAAGGGATGGGGGGAGAGGGGGGGGGGGGGGGGGGGATTATTTTGTCTAAAAATCTAGAGCCCCTACCAAGTTTATTGTCCAAAATATTTATACATTATTTTCGTATTTAGTTAAAAAAATGTGAAGAACAGGCTATTAGTAAGTTTTTATAATTGTTTATAAACTTTAAGTAAAGTTTGTTACTATTTTATATATAAATCAAAGTTGAGGGTTTTTTTTTTATGTTTAACTCAAATATATCTAAAGTTTAAACATAAAAATAGGGCATTACGTGGAGGCGAGCCTATCCTTATATAGTTTTTATTTAAAATATTAAATATATATATGTACATAATGATTATAGTTATTATATACAAAATTATGAAAAAAACTAATTGAATACCATACCATACCATCTATACTATATAATAAAAGAAACCACTTTAGGGACACTTGTCATTATATTAGGCCATCTCTTATAGATAATTATTATTTTAGTTTAATCTCTTTTAGTTAATTATAGATAACACTTCTACTAAATATTATTTAGTTTAATATTTTATATTATAGATAACCCTTCTACTAAATATTATTAGTTTAATATCTTATAGATAAATATTATTAATTATGTCATGTGCAAGGTATTTTAATAAATAATCTAAATGAATCTTTAGTGCATAAAAATAATATCACGATCCAACAGTAAAAATATTAGCAAAGGTATTTTAATAAATAATCTAAATCCAACAGTAAAAATATTAGCAAAGGTATTTTAATAAATAATCTAAATGAATCTTTAGTGCATAAAAATAATATCACGATCCAATAGTAAAAATATTATTATGATGGATGATGGTAGCCTAATGTTAAATTATAAATGTACATGGCATGGTGTTATAAACCTAGATAATTTAGACATATTCATACAACATTATTTTACCCCGACAACACACCATGGCGTGATTAGAAATTATTTTACCCATAAACAAACTTGATCATTGAGAATTCTTATTTACTAAAATACCTCTACAAATGCCTATCATGTGAAAAGGATTTAACAATATCTTAGATGGAGTTAGTGTGGTGGACTAAAACCGCAATAAAATCGAAACATTGATATTAAAATTGCAAAACATTTGGATTTTGTAAATAATAGCAATAACCATTAAACCACAGGGACCAAAACCGTAATTTACTCTAAATCTTAAGTATAAAACCACTTATTTCACTCTTCCATATTTAGACCATGCACACTTTACTTTGTTATTTCACTTTACTCCATATTTAGACCATATACTATACTTTAGTTCAATTTCTTTATAGTCTATTCGGTTAGCTTTATACTCGGTATTTCATATCCACCTCCCTTTTTGTAGTGTTATTTGTCACATTTGTAGCGTTGGTTATCGATCCATGATATGAAAACAAATTATGTTATCGATTGAAACAACCGATGATGTGAACATCTATATCTATATACTTACTATATAATAAAAGAAACCAATATGTGACACGTGTTATTCATTGGAGTAATATATTTTTGGGGTTTTCCGCCTTTCTTTTATATTTATTTTTTAGTATATAAATTAGATTTTTTACTGTTATTAGTATTTTTATTATTTATCAAATATATTGATTACTTAAAATTTATATATAAGACTTTATCCAAAATTATATTTATTTAATAATACACTATTAATCCAAAATTATATTTATTTAATTAATATACTATTAATCTAAAATTACATTTATTCAACTTGTGTGATACATAGAGTTTTTAAAGATTTAACTTTTTAATTATTTGGTATATAAATTACAATACACGAGGTTCTTAAAATTATAATATTTTTTATTATTTAATATATTAAATTACATTTATTCAACCCGTCTAATAAATGGGGTTTTTAAATATATATTGTTTTATTATTTAGTATGTAAAATTACATTTTTTCAACCCGTGTAATACACGGGGTTAGCTATATATAAAAACTGCTACTATAAGCATAAATAAAATATTTGATAAATAGTAAGAGAATCATGCTCGAACCTTTACAACAGAGCTTTAAATGAGTTGTGATCGGGCTTTTAAATTAAACAAGCCGAACTTGGCTCAACTCATATATACCACAACTACATATTAGTATATGCTAATATAGACTTTGTGTAACACATACAATATTTTATGTTACATGACATGACAAATGGATATGCCAGGGGTCATGAAACACCATTGGACTCGATTTCAGGTGTAGTTGATCTTTGTATCATATTTCAAAAGGTCATAAAGATTTTTATTCCAATCAACAGGGGAAATTACATAAGGATAGCAGGTAGACGGACAACAAACTGCGCCGCCATCCCCTTCTGAATAGAAAACCCTAATCTGCTAAAAACAAAGCCTCGCCCCTGAGGGGTCGAAAAGTTGCTATGGACCACACGCTGAACTCTAGCTAAGAACCGAACCGCCTCCGGCGCCAAGGAGCCAAACGTGTCAAACGCCAGGGGGACAAAGGCATGCTGATTATCCTCACAAGCTTTCGCGTGTTTTTCCACCTTCTTTGACTCTGCTTTCAGTACCGCTTGCCCCGCCACAAACCCATTTTCCCGGAACCCGGCTAGGGGGGATACACCTTTGAGATCGACACAAGCATATTTCCCGCCCTCCCAACCAAAAACTAGCACGCCAGCCGGGCATAGGGTGGACCTCCCTTCCTCCGGGCCTGTAAGAAAATTAACCGGTGCCTCTTTCTTTGCCGAGATCCCTGCTCGTCTGAGGATATCCATTAACGTGTTTCGAACAAAGTCATGGCGATACTTAAACCCCGGCAACTCTCTGCAGTGTAACGCATGCTCCCCGTATTTATGCAGGCATGCTTTACGGCAGACTGGGCAAGTTTCATTGTTCGGGAACATGGTGATCATCAGATGATACTTAAGGATTGACCGGTACTCCACCGCTGACATACGTTGACCCAGACCTTCAATAGGAATAACAGTTAAGAAATCCTGAGCGTGAGGCCTCTGTAGGCATTCAATAACGGCTTTCTGGCGGGGCGACAAATGAAAAATCTTCTCCCAAACTTTGTGCGATTCGACAACAAAGGGCATTCGCCAAAGTTTTCTGTGGCTTTTTGGGGGCGGTGTCCCTGTTAGAGAAACCGCCGAGATCAAAGTCAGGGAGAGATTCTTGCAACCGTTCCAAGGCGCTGGCATAATCCGGGTCCGTGTTAGCAACCCCACTGTTACGTAAGATGTGGTCCTGCAACTCCCAAGATTGAGACCTGGAAGCCACAAAGGCATAGCTAGCCACATCTCGGGCCGAGAGAAGGCCCAACCCACCAAGCCGCATCGGCAAGGTCGTGATCCGCCACTGGAGTTCATCATAAAAAGGCCCCCCACATACGACAATGTCTTCTATTGCCTCCCGAAGACCTTTATCAAAACGTGAAACAACATCATCCACAAAGGGGGGCTGGCAAGTTCGCAAACCAAATAGCAACTTTGCAACTCCCATACAAGATCTAGGCAAGAGAAGTTCGCTTTGAGGATCCCGCAACAAGGGAAGGTGTCCCATAACGTCAACCGCACGCGTTGCCCTCTTAGCCGCTAATCCACTAATAAAACTGGCATCACGGCTGACTGCCCCTCCTAGCAGTTTGACACCTCTCTCCGGCCTCCCAATCTCACTGGGAAAAAGCCCTGTCCGGACCTTCACCCCGTTGAATGTCGGCCAAAATACCTTAGTTTTTCTAATATTAAGCCGTAGCCCCAAGGCTGGACCCTCCGAACCGATGTTGTCAAAAGGTTAAAAAAAAGTTAGCGAACTTGAAGGTTCCGTTCTTTCACATTGGATTTATGCCCATGTCTTTGGCCTTCGGATCTATCTTTGCCCCGTATTTACAAAGTATCTATATTATAGATTTATAGGCAATCAACAATAGTATTCATATTCTCCAACCGATTTGGTCCATCTTCCAATATCTTTTTGCATCTTGGTTACGCTAGGTGGCTTAACGCTCCTTTAAGAAGTGCCACCACCCATTTCGCCCTAATTTCTAAGACGTAAAGGTCCAAAACACTCTAGTTGTGGTATCAATGAATACGTTCCCTAATAACATTATCTAGTACTAGTTTGATTTCAAGCTTCGTGTTTTAGTTCTTCATGTAAAAATAGCTATTAGATTAAAATCTTTAAAAGTTCTACGTGACTTGTTTTCAACATCCTTTTTATTTTCAAATAAACAACTCCCAGAACATAATGTGTTTTCAATTTTCTTTTTGTTATCCGATAAACCAAAGTCTAGATTTATAATGTAAAAAGAAAGGAATAAAAGTCTATTAAGAATAACACTAAGAATTAACTTATGTCACTTTCTCAATGACAGAAATCAGTTTATTTTCTACAAACCGGCTCCTAATACTTTCTTCTACACGCCACGATGCTATATAGAACATTTTCCCTTTTCGAAAACTGGATAAATATATACGTGTTTTTAGCAATGTGTCCGTCCCCTACAATAGATATCATGAATGCTTTAATACAAGCAAACTAGTAACATATATCATGTGGACAAACCTTTGTTAGGACAAGTGTCAGGTCACCCACAATGGTCCCTCCAAGGATGGATGGCCTAATGTTAAGTCATATCCCCATCGTTTATCTGCATGGAGGAATGACCATGAGTGCCACCCAATTTAAGTCATATCCTTGAATGATTTTCTAGGGTTTGTTTATAATTCACATCCGTTTATTTTTAACATATACATGCGGATGGTGTAGTCGTTAGGGACATTCCAATGACAAGGTGTCTTCCTGATATCCTAGTAGTGGAGGACTCAAATCCTAATAAAAGTAGATTAGGATTTAAAGCGGTTATTAAAAAAACATGCTATGGTTTAAAAAATAAACTAAGAAAGTGGAATCCACGTGGTTGCCTATGTTTGGTCCTCACATTACTCTTCATGAATAGTAAATTTTCTCATATCAATGTTACATATATTAGTGATAATAGAAAACTGATATGAGATAATAGAAAACTATAAGGAGCATTACGAGAGCTCTAATAACTTCATTTCAAAGCTAATTTTACAATAATGCTAAGATAAAATATACCCTATTTTCACACCGAAAGAATAAAAAAGAGCACACAAATTTGACATTCCAAACTAGCTTTTCCATGAACTATTTACAAATTTTTCTTTCAATTATATATATCTATGGAACCCATTAAGTCTAACCACCATCCAAGTCAATATTCACCGTTGGATCATGCTGAGATGAAATCTCAGCCGTTTAAGCTAGCAAAAATAACCGATCTAATGAAGGTTATTTGCAGTTTTCTGCTGGTGGTTTTGCTCCAGAAATTTAGGCCCATGATCTCCACTCCTCTTGCAAGTTTTCTCCTTATTTTTAGACCCATTATCTTCAAACAAACCCATACAAATTTTATGTCCAATTAGAATGCAACAAAATAAATTAAAACAAAGTCGGCCCAACTTTTCAACAAGTAGTGGGGATAGCGGCTACGTAACTTTCAAGCATAATGTGTATAAAATACGTAGGGAGCATGAAAACGTATTTCATTTTGTTGGTCACATAACCAAGACAAACACTGCATATTTCTCACAAGACATATTTCGTGCTATGCAGTACCTATTTTCAACAGCAGAGTTTGCATGCAAGGTAACTCTGATTTTCTACATGGTGCAGGATTTAAGTGTATGATCTAAAAGTGGCAATATATATATATATATATAGGGTAAGGTTATTGTAAAAAAAGGTTAAAAGTGTGAGAAAGGTGAGAAATATTGTGGAGATGACATGTGTCCTAAATTTAAATTAATTCAAAAGGGTAAACAAGTAATTTTATCATTAATTCAATTAATTAAAAACTTTCCATAACCGTCACCTTAATTATAGGAACTTAATTTTTTTAAAATATCTCTATAAACACCATTCAGCAAGTATATAACACCATTCAGCAAGTATATAACACCATTCAGCAAATATATAACACGATTCAGCAAGTATATAACACGATTCAGCAAGTATATAACACCATTCAGCAAGTATATAACACCATTCATGGACTAAACATATGATCCAAACATATTTTTTTCTCTATATAAGTATAGCAATATGGTACTCATATTAAAGATAAAAAAACGCTCGTTATTATGGTGTAATTTTTTTTTTTAAAATTACGTATAAAAAGTTATTGACGTTTAAAAAAGACGGGGGGGGGGGGGGGGGGGACATGTGCATTATTGTTAGTTTCTTAATTTAAAAATGTTAAATTTACCTATATACCCTTAATCTAGAAAATTAATATGTTTAATAGTAAACATTATTTACAATTTTGCCATTATGATCTCAACCATTAGATCAAAGATCTAATGGTGTAGATTCTTTCTTACCTTTCTCACAAAAAAACCCTTTTTTACAGGAACCTCTACATATATATATATATAGGGTCGGGATTTGGAGAAAACGGTGAAAAGTGTGAGAACGATTATGGATCGTCCGATCAAAACAATCCATGGCTAGATTGCGCGGTGGCGTTTTCGTAAATAACATCAATATTATTAGGTGGGACACGCTTCATTAAGGGTAAAAGGGTCTTTTACCCCTCATATTCAAAACACCATCAAATGATAAAACGCCAAAAAAAATAAAATAAAACGTCATTAAAAACAAAACGCCAAAAATTAAAAATAAAACGCGTTGAATATTACAGGAAGATGAAACAATACAAATAACTGAATTTCAGTTATTAACATTTATTAGAAGAAATTCTCTCCTAAATTACGCGCCAAAAACATCATTATATAAACAAACGTAAAACATAGCTTCCATAATCACTTCAATCTATCCATTTTCTGCAACAAAAAAAAAATCATTAACCAAAAACGCCAACTTAAACAAAACGCCAAAAATGGCAACAATTGTTTTGTGGAGATACACTCTGGGGATCAGGCGATACGTCCTCCATTTTGACAACAGAAGAAGGGTGTATGTTAAGACGGTCAGGGCAATTCTGAAGATGGAAGAAGAGATACAGAGGCAAATCTTATCCATTGGCATCGCTCTAGACAACGAATGCTATGAAACACATATGCTTATGAAAGCATTAACCAACAAATTTGGACCAATCAAAGGAGATGTGAAGCCAGACTCTGTCATGACATCATGGCGTTTTGATGATGAAACAAACATGGTGACGGTTACATACGACAGCGGAGAACAGGAAGTCTACTGGCTAGAGAACATCATGACAAAGCAGCGACTGGGTTTCATGGAAGAATTGCATAACGCCACTTGTACCAACACAGAAATAGACTCAAAATTGGAGTTAATGCAAGACATGTTCAGGTGGAGGCTTCAGAATCTTCAGGAACAAGAAGCTAATGAAGGTGAATGGGATGACATGGATGAAGATCAAGATAAAGACTCCGAGGAGGAAGAAGATGACACAAATGATGGATACTATTCAGATAAAGTATATTCTGACGAAGGATTTTAATTTTTTTTCTTATTTTTTTCTTCTTCTATGTAATCTTTTTTTTAAGATAATTAAATGATATATTTATATCTTTATCAGCAAAACGCCAAAATAATACTAAAAATGGCTAACCCTAACAAAACGCCAAAAATAACAAAAAATATTTTTCCTGCTTAATATTTTATTTACTCCGTTATTGTATTTTGTCATGTTGGTCTGCATAAGGCCATTAAAAAAAGCCAAACTTAGAAGATGGGACATCTATAACCTATAAAACTGATAAAAGCTGATCAACACAGTAAATACAAAAAACAGTAACTGAAAAGACAGTTACTTTATTACTATCACTTATGACAAAAAAAAGTCCCGCCTAAACTAGGCGCCAAAAAACTCCTATAAGAGAGGGATCTATACATAATGAAATTAATCACACCCAGAAAAACACAAAAACGCCATATCCTCTAGAAACCACTCCCTTTAAAACACCACAGATGTCAAAGCTTTCACTGAAATGGATCCTTTTTCCGAGGAGGTTAACTCAATGATATTTTGCTGGATGAGATGGACAAATATTCAAGAAAAAGATACTGATGACAGTGATATGCCATCATGTGAGCTTTGTTCTTGATGATTATAGGCATGGAAGAAAAGGTTCAAGACAACTATAAAATGCTATTTTGGACTCCATTATTACAAATAGCATCAAACAAGAGTTGATCTTCAATGACATGCCACCAAACAAGAATATCACACCAAAAAACAGGATGCCACTAAGCAGCTTCTTTTGAAAAAGTCGGGGTTTATGTAGGAAAGTTGGCATCTAGATAAAGTATTAAAAAAAGGTTCAAAACGCCAAAACAAATTCAAGAAGATAGAGACTGATGACAGTGAGGGTTCTGAAGTTTTCAACCGTCTGCAGAAAAATCATGAGTCTTACAGGCCAAGACAGTGCATCGCATACAGCGAAGAAGCAGAACGGGATTTCAGCCTCGTCTATAGACCAGCTGAAGCTGCCGAACACTCGAAGTTCATTCCAAAGATTGCTCTAGCCCCGCTATCAAAAGCGAAATTGCCTCCAACAATGGGAAAGTTCAACGGTCTCACCGACCCTGACGATCATATTCGAGTATTTACAAGCGCTGGTGTTATGGGAGGATGGAACATGCCAACGTGGTGCCATCTGTTTATCCAGACTTTCACAGGGGCTGCTCGCGCCTGGTTCGACAACCTTCCGCCTGGAAAAATCACGTTATGGGTCGACTTCAGAACCTAATTTGTAAACCATTTCAGCCAGCAAAGACGTTATCAGCGCGATATGTCTGAAGTAACGGAAAACTGGCGGAGAGACAACGAAGGGCTAGAAGATTTTATCACTCATTTCAACAAGGAGTGTTTGGAGATTGGTAATGTAAGCGAACAGTTGATGCACGCTCACTTCAAGAAAACAGTTCGATGTGATAGTCTAATCAGAACTATCACAGAAAAAGACGGTATGCCCAAAGAATGGGACAAACTCATGGCAGCCGACAAGATAGTAGAGCAAACTGAAGAATCGTTGGCTGGAATAAAAAATTCTTACACCGAATATAATTTTTCCAAGGGAAGCCCGCGCGACAACAACAGGCGAAACAGAAACAGGAACCCTGGATGGAAAGCAAACCAGTCCAATGGTTATAAAGATAAGCCTCGCTTTAAAGAAGACGTGTGAGACACAATTGATCGCATCAGTTATCGAAAGGCAGTCAGGAACGAGAATCGAGAAAAACACTGGACTCCGCTCATTAAGACACCAACAGAGTTGCTCATGACGGAGAATCATGACTTCAAGGCACCAAAGCCTATGACAAACAAGAAGGGGCAAGACCCGAACCTGTACTGTGATTTCCACAAGGATACAGGTCATCTGACGGATGACTGTATCAGTCTAAGGCAAGAAATCGAGAAAGCGCTGAAAAGCGGAAAGTTAAGCCATCTGCTAAAAAATGTGCGCAAGGAGACGCGCCAGATTCAGAGGAATGATGATGGAAACCAGAAGAAGGTCAGGCGCCTAGAGACACACATGGTCAATGGACAAGATACAGTGCGAGAAGCAAGGGCAAGCGCCCGTTTGAACCACCATGGCAAGAACAACAAGTCATCTTTCCGGTCGTGCGCGGGGGTCCACGCGCAACGCGCCCCGTTGTCATTACCGGCATCATTGGCCACTATGAAACAGAGTACATCTTCATTGATCCAGGAAACACAACTGATATCATTTACGAACAATGCTTCAACCCGTTTGACGATGAAGATAAAGCGCGCCTCGAACTTGTTGATTATCCTCTATCGGGATTCTGCAATGAGACGATCTTCCCATTAGGCCAGATCAGTTTCCCCATCACGCTATTTGATGGGAAACATTCAAGAACTACAAACATCAACTTCATGGTAATGCCATTCAAATCAAGGCATGATGTTTTTATTGGGAGAGAAACCCAAGGAGAAATGAACATGGTAACCTCTACGCCCCACTCAGCTATTGGTTTCCCAACCGAGACGGGGGTGGCGATTATCTATGCAAAGAAAGAGGTGATGGCAGCTGAAGACGCGCGCCCAGTCAAAGCAGCAAAAATTTCAGCAACCGAGCCAGAAAAATGGGTCTTGAACCGCAAGTACCCAGAACAGACGGTGACGATAGGCCATGCAATCTCACCAAGTATCAGGACGCACCTCAAGCAACTACTGTTCAGGAACATGGATATCTTCCCCTGGACTCCGGCCGACATGACCGGTGTCCCGCGCGACGTCATTGAACATTGTCTGAACACTTATCATTCCGTCGAGCCAAAGGTGCAAAGAAGGCGCAGCCTAGGAGTGGATAAGACTAAAGCCATGAATGAGCAAGTTTGTGAACTGCTAAAAGCAGGTATACTGAGGGAGGTGCGCTACCAATGTTGGGTCGCAAACCCTGTTATGGTCGAGAAGTCTACCGGAGGATGGCGAATGTGTGTCGATTATACAGATCTCAATAAGGCATGTCCAAAAGATTGTTATTCGTTGCCTGAGATCGACAAGAAAATAGACTCTCTTGCGCCATATAGGTGGAAATGTTTTTTGGATTGCTACAAAGGGTATCATCAAGTCCAGATGGCGTTGGAGGATGAAGATAAGACAGCTTTCCGCACTGACATTGGAATTTTCTGTTACACAAAGATGACCTTCGGGCTCAAGAATGCTGGCGCAACCTAACAGCGACTGATGGACACGATATTTGCTGAAGATATCGGGAAGCACAACGAAGTATACATTGACGATCTTGTGATCAAAAGTCCCGAGGAGGACCAGATGTTAAAAGACATAGAGAAGACGTTTAATTCTCTAAGAAGCGTGAACATGAAGCTGAGTCCAGCGAAATGTTCTTTTGGTATGGAGGAAGGCAAATTTTTAGGCTTCGTGGTTACAAACGGCGGTTTCAAAGTCAACCCCGAAAAAGTTCAAGCTATTGAGTGGATGTCGTCACCGCGCACGATCAAAGAAATGCAAAGGTTGGCCGGCCGCCTAGCCGCGCTTAATCGATTTTTATCAAACCACGTTGCAAAATCTTACCCTTTTATCAGTACTTGGCGCAACTGCATGAAAAAGCAAGAGTTTAAATGGACGCCAGAAGCAGAAGCAGCCTTCCAACAAATGAAGGAGTGTTTGATCAAGCTCCCAACCCTAACCGCGCCATTCGAGAAAGAACCACTCATTATGTACTTGTCTTCTTCGGACAAGGCAGTTGGGTCTGTATTGTTGGTGGAAAAAGACGGAGTTCAGACTCCAATCTACTATGTAAGTAGGGTGCTCACGGATCAAGAAACACGATACTCAACCATGGAAAAGTTAGTGCTCGCGCTGCTACACGCCTCCAGGAGGCTGCGCAGGTATTTCACTGGGCATGTAATCACTGTACTCACTAACTTCCATATCGGCACGATCTTGCAAAAACCAGAGACGTCAGGTCGGTTGGCAAAATGGGCAATTGAACTGGGGGGGGGGGGGGCATAACATCCTGTACAGGCCGTGCCCAGCTATCAAGGGCCAAGTGTTAGCAGACTTCATCACTGAGGTCCCAGAAGAAAAGATCAAAGCTTGTGAGGTTGTTGATATTCCCATCAAAGACACATCAGATGAACTGTGGTTGCTGTATACTGATGAAGCTTCAAATGAAGACGGCGCAGGAGCAGGATTACACCTTCTTAGCCCAGAAAAGCATGAGTTCACCTATGCCATCAAGTTGGATTTGAAAAATACCAACAATGAGGCAGAGTATGAAGCGTTCTTGGCAGGCTTGAGCCTAGCCATCAACAGGCGCATGTTGACTCTCTCCTGATCGCGAGTAAAATTAATGGATTGTATGATGCAAAGGGCGAAGTTATGGCCATGTATTTAAAGCAAGCGAAAGAGTTGCTTCAACAGTTCAAAACATACAAGGTTGTTCATATCAACCGATCAGAAAATAAACCAGCAGACGCACTAAGCAAGCTTGCTTCAATGGCTTTCCAACATCTCACCAAAGATGTAAGAATCGAAGTCTTAAAAAACCCATCTGTTTTGTTGCGCCAAGTTAATGTAATTGAGATAGGGCTACCATCATGGATGAGCCCTATCATTCAATATCTTCAAGAAAGAATTCTCACTGAAAACAAAGCAGAGGCCAGGAAGATACAGAACAAAGCGTTGTTCTATGAGATGAATGGTGGAATTTTGTATAGAAGATCCTTCTTAGGGACACTACTGCGTTATGTGGACCCTCAAGATGCAAGTTACCTAATCAGGGAGATTCACGAAGGCATCTGCGGCATTCATGCGGGCCCGCTCATGGTCGTAGCGAAGATAATGAACTGTAACACCCGTCTTGTTTTTTATAAGAATTTAGTGTAAATACGCAAGATTATATATAAAACGGTACCTTACTTCAAAGTAAGTACAAAATTTAAGTTTCAAAATGATTACATACTAGATGATTTCTTAACTAGTTCCACCATTCCAAAACATGATTAGCAAATTGTTTACATTATAAACATTGTCTAAACGAGGTAAATCTAATGTGGAAGCTTCAAAAGATTGTGTTCGGCTCGAGAGCATTGACTTGACCATCATCCACGTACTTACAATACCTAAAAGCTGGAGATTTTTAACAAAAATTAGTATTAGTGTTCTTAGAAATATTGCACAATCGTAACTACGCTCAAAAACGGATTCGATTAACTAAAATATGCAAAAATTTTAACAAAATTCTAGGCTCTACCGTAACTTACGGTAGCTACCGTAAGTTACGGTAGCCGCTGGATAACTTTGGTCTGCCGTAAGGCAGTAAAGAACTGCCGTAACCTTTTGTTCTCTACCGTAAGTTACGGTACGGTAGCTACCGTAACTTACGGTAGATCTTGTAACTTTGTGGTTTTGACCCATTGATTCATTTCGCCCCAACTCGCATGGATGGGATTTCACTTCTTAATAAGAAGACCCAAATCATGGGTTCCTTATTTTCTACACCCGCGCTCCCATCACCGGTTTGCGTATTTAGTAAATTACTATCCATCACTCGGGTTCGAAATCTACGAGTAAGGTACCACCGTTACTCGGTTTATACCTTTTCTTAATGACCCGTTAGTTTGCCCTTAGGAAAATAATCTTTCAAGCAAACAAACTATCAAAATCTCGTATTCTATTATTCATATCATTAACAATAACAAAGGGGCCAAATAACCATATTAACGAAGCGTTTAGTTACATACTAATTAATTATCCGACCCGTTTGGCTCATCTATGGAATCCACCATTATAATGACAACCAAACGACTTTTAACCACTTTTCACCTATTCATTCAAGTAACGAACCTTGTCGTTTCAATGAACACAACCTTTATTTTACAACACTACTAAACATATTCTAGTTATCAAATTACTCAATGTAACGAATCGAGTTACATACCTTCAAAGTGAACCCTTCAAACGCAAGTCGCCACCGGCTTGTCCGCTTGATGCTCCGGTGTCCTTTCCTATAGAGTCCAATTATGACATATTTAGAACTCTCTTTAAATCATATATCGCATAATTTGCCGAAACATCGTAATTATGCGTTTTAACTTAAATTCTCAGTTTTAAGCCTTCTTTGAGGCATTTATACAAACACTTTATGGGAAAAATTTTACATGATTTATTAACAAGTTCATAACTTGTCATATAGCCCAGATTTTCAACAATCTAACTATCTAACATGAATATTGACTTCTATAATTCTGAATTCACTTAACAAAGCTTCAATTACACTAGAACCACCACGATAATCCTAGTGTTTATCAAGTTTCACAAAACCCACTTATCGCCTTAGGTGGTGATTATGAATTTCACACAAAATAGGCACAATTTCGTCAAGTAATCGACTAGGGTTTGTTCCTAGACATTATTTCATTCTAAACAACTAACATGCAACATCAAATTTCAGATTTCTAAGATTACTTAGAAATCTAACTAGAGATTCTTCACAAAATTCACATACCTTATGACTCCCCTTTCAATGGAGATCACGAATTTGTGTTTGAGACTTGTTTTAGAATGAATTTGAGCCCTCAATTTGGTGAATTTATGGAAGAACTAGGGTTTGTGGGAGACCCTGTGTCGCCCCCTACTCCTAATCGACCCACACACACTTTTTTTTGTGTGTTTTGGATTTTTATTTTGTTTAATTAAATCAAGTTCCAGTTTTAACACGTTTAGTCCCTCTACTTTCGTTTTTATTTTATCTCAAGTGTTTAACCCATACTCAAGCCACTAACTAACTAGGTTAGTGTTATTCCTAGTTAGTTTATTTTAATTATTTATTGACTACTTATTCGAAATTAATAATTTATATTTTCGGGGTATTACAAGTCGCTGGTTACTATTGGCCAGGGATGCATGTTGACGCTCTGAAGGAGTTGCGCAAATGCGGCTCCTGTCAAAGGCACGCCCCAAAAACCCTGCGCCCGAAGAATGATCTCATCCTAGTCTCCACGGCCTGGCCTTTCCAGCAGTGGGGGATTGATATGGTGGGACCTTTCCCTGAAGCTCCTGAAGCAGTGAAGTTCATAATTGTTGTCGTTGATTATTTCACTAAATGGGAGGAGGCCAAAGCCCTCGCTTCAACTACTACAATGATGGTGCGCAAATTTATATGGGAACACATCATTTGCAGATTTGGTCTCCCACTCAAGATTGTAACCGATAATGGCACCAATTTTGCTTCTGAAGATCTTCAAGAATGGATAAAAGAGATGAATATCGAGCACACTTTCTCTTCCGTTGCGCACCCTCAAGGCAATGGTCAAGTAGAAAGTGTCAACAAAAGTATCGTCAAAGGGATAAAGGCCCGCCTGGGCACCAAGAGAAGAGGCTGGGTAGATGAGCTCCCTAACATCCTGTGGGCTCATCGAACCATGCCAAAAACAGGCACTGGCGAAACCACTTTTAGCCTGGTCTACGGTTCAGAGGCGGTTATCCCAGCTGAGATAGGCCTCCCCTCGCCGCGCTTATCAGCAGTCAACAAAGTTGATAACGAGGCAGAGCGCCGTCTAGACTTGGACCTGCTCGAAGAGAGGCGCGAAATAGCAAGAATGAAAGAGGCCAAGTATAAAACGCAGTTGGGGAGGTACTACAATGCAAGAGTGCGCATTTGTACCTACACTCCAGGGGAATACGTTTTCAGAGATAATGAAGCTTCCAATGCTGAACTCCCCGGTAAACTAGCACCTAAGTAGGAAGGCCCATACTTAATACATGAGGTTCTAGGAAAAGAGGCATACAAGCTGCGCACCCTGGATGGACACATCATCCCACGCACGTGGAACGCGCAACAACTGCGCAAATGCTACATGTGAACACTCTTGGCCATGCGCCTTCCCACTTAGTTATGTTGGCTATGTGCCTTTTATCTACTTATGTTGGCCACGTGCCTTTTTAATTACCTATGTTGGCTATACGCCCCTTTTTTCCATTTCAATGATATACGTTGGCCTAGCGCCTGTTTCTATGCTACTTAATGCAAGCATTGACTATGCCTTGTTATTTATCATCATGTCTCTTACGTTACAAATGCATGTTAAACTTCTGATTAGCACGAAAACACTTCAGTAAATTACGAGCTCTTAAGTTATGCCTCCAAGGTCCTCCGCGAGCATAGCGTGAGTCCGGGCAGTAACACTCATACACGAGCCACACTTATATTTATTCGAGCTAATTTAACCAACGTTTCTAGCAACAATACAATAATTGTAACTTGACAAACAGAAAGCAAACGTAACGTTATATTCCAAAAAGCGGGCCCGCGCAACGATTACATAAAAAGTCAAAAACAGAAATTACAAGGCACCAGCCTGCAAACACTATCTATTTGTTACCACCACCTTCGCCATCTCCATCACCATCGCCATCTCCGCCGGCTGTTTCTTCCTCATCTGTTAACTCCACAGTTTCTGGAGGATCGAGGATAGTCTTCAGCCATGCGCACCAATCATCGTGCTTTAGCGTTTCGGTGACCAAATCTATAATAGGCAGAGAAAGGTGGTCATAGACTTCTTCAGCGCGGGTTAGCATAGCATCGGCCTGATCTGTTACCGAACAGTGGGTGGTGTCAAACTCCTGGCCAAAGGCCTCTTCAACATGATGAGCACACTCTAGATAACCCTCGCGATGCCTAACTGCACGTGAGGCATCTATGAGCGAGGAAACAGCCATATCCATCTCAGAAGCATTTAGAATAGAGTTGGCAATCTATAAAAAAGAAAACAGATAAGAACAAAACAACAACAAATAAAACCTAAGGTAAAAGAGGAAGAACTCACCGCAGCCACTCCCCTAGTGCGCATCCATTCGGAGTCGGAAACTAGAGTGTCCACGATTGCTTGAGCTTCGACATAGTTGTTCTGAGCTATGTTAATAGCGGAAGTGCTAATTTCTCGCGCCTCGTCGGCCCTCTGTTTGGCGTCCTCGGCGGTTGAAGCTTTCCCTCTTTCAGCTTCAAGATCAATCTCTAAGGACTCACCCTTGTCCTGAGCCTCATGCAATCGACACTTTAACTCCGCAATTTCCACATCCTTGGAAGTTAAATCCTTATCTTTGCTGGCCACCTGCTGTGACACCTGTGTCACTTCAACCATCAAACAAATACCAAACTAATGAAATATTGTATTTCATACTTGGTATTTGTATAAATATGTGTATTGTTTGCACATATCAATTCTTGTTCGATTTCGAGCTTTAAATCGCTTTCTGGAAGGTTATACACGAACTGATGCGTAAATATAACCAGTTTAATGCAACAAACACTCCGGAACAGTGAAATAGGCTTAACATACCTTAAATAACCTTTACATAACTTAGAAATAAGTTTTGGATGGTTTGGTGTGTCGAAATCAAGTTTATTCGCTTACAAGGACTAATTTCGACAAACTGGGAAAGTATGCCGATTCGTACTGTAACGAACATTCTGGAACATGATCATAAGTTAAAAATACCCTAAATATCCTTTACATAGCTTAGAAATAGGCTTTGAGGGGTTCGGTATGCTAAAATAAACTTTATTGATCAATAGGGACTAAAAGCGTCAAAAAGTGCATAAGTTTGCATTTTCACGCATATCTTACGTTCTGAATATATCCAGACATCCAAAATTTATGTCATCATTAAAATATTTTATTTTAGTGATTGGCATGATAAAAATTCAATTCGTCGCTTAATTTGGATCGTTTTTGCGTTCGTTACGACTTCCGTCGTAATTAACCGAACAACGCAACCGTACGACCAAACGAACCGACACCCGAGATTTTTTTGAGCATATTTTAAGCTCCCTATACTTTAAATTCATTTTAGAGCCTTGAAATGGGGTTAACGGGGCTTAAACGTGTCAAAAATGCATCGAAAACCAAGTTTTTGGCTTGCAGGGGCTAAAACTGTAATTCTGTCAAAGTTCTTAGGCCTGGGGCGTAAGACTAAGCCCAACCTTACGTGGGGGGCGACAGACCTGCAGGTCAGAAACATTGAATCTGGACTTGGGACTTGATTTTGATGGTTTTAAACACTTGTTTTGAATACTATTTGCTCATTTTAGCTTGTTTATCATGTCCCCATGGTTTCTAAAACCATTAGCCCACATGTATGGCCAAGATCATTCCCTCTTTAACAAGAAATGATCTTAACGATTTAGGGAAAAGTATAAATACCCATTCCATTCATTTGTTTTCCTCACCCTTGATCTGATTTCTCTAAGTTGAAGTTATAATACTTCATACCTGAGATTTTAAGATCAAGTTCTCCCTAGCTTGGACCCTTTGTAAGCTTCTTTCGTTCTTTTATCGCTTTTCAAGCGTGAAAGTCAAACAGTGTTTGACTTTTTGCTTTGACCAGTCTTTGGTCAACATGAAGTTCGTTTGAACTTCGCAACGTGAGCATAATCACGATGGTTATAGTCCCAAGTGACTATACCTACTGATTACCACGTTGATTAGGTGTAGTGACGAGTCATAGTTTCGGCCAAAATGCGTATTTAAGCGTATTTTGTAACCAAACTATTTTTGGGTATCAAAACCGTTTGTTTTGATATCTAACTTGTTTTCAAACCTCGTTAAACATGTTTTAAACATGTTTAGCTCGTCACTTTTAGATTAGTGCTTATGTAGAGTCGTAAGTCAAGCGGTCTAAACAACCGCTTAGACTTTCGAACTAGACCCGTTTGGTCGATCATTAGGATCCGACCAAACATGTTTAGCGACCATAGTTGTATAGGGAATAACCTTCCGGGGTTATACCTTATGGTCACTTCGTTTAAGTAGTTGTATGATAGGTAGTTTATATGCCTTAGGTAAATGACCAAAATGCCCTTTTTATGCATAAATTCATTTTAAGCATATGTAACCTAAATTTTTACATCTAAACTGATTAGGCAACATTATTAGACTTGTTAAGGCATATAATACTTGTCATAGGACTAGTTAGGTGTTCCGAACGCGTTTTACGCGAACGACGCGTTAAAGTAGCGTAAGCTACCTAAACGGGTCGTAATGGGTCGTAAGCACTTAGGTTAGGTTTCATTTTAGTATGTAGGCTTTGTTAAACCATATCATATGAGTTCCCACACTCATTTGGTTTATGAGACCTCATCCTATCCGATCTTCCGATTTAGGTCCAGTTTATTTACATAGTTATCTATATTAGGTGCCGTTTGATTCTGTGCTCCCTCTAGCTTTGCTTGGTTGTTATTCAAGACCTCAAAGCAATCTCAAGTGAGTACATAGTCCCCTCTTTTACTATTTTCAAATGTTTTGGGGTGAAGCATGTGTACCTAATTGTTATGTGTAACACCCCGAAAAATATAAAACTTTATATTAGAATTATAAAGTATAAATAAACGAGAAATTACTAACTAGAAATTTTTAACCTAGTTAGTTAATAGATTAGAAATAGCTTATGATGGGGTTAAAAGCTACTAAACAATAAGTAGAACAAAGTTGAGGGGCCTAAGTTGTCAAAATTGGAACTTAATTTGTTAAAACAAATGAAAATAAACCAAACACCCCCAAAAGAAGGGTGTGGTCGATCAGAAGAAAGACCAGGTCGACACCCCCCAAGCTTCAAACCCTAAATTCACTAAAACTCTCAAATTGGATGTGCAAATCTGGTCCAAAACGAAATCCGAGCCTAGAATCGTGATCCTCATCGCAAGAGGATTAAAAGGTATGTAAAATCTGATGAAATCTCTAAACTTGAAAATCTCATGATTTTGGAAAATCTGAAATTAGATGTTGCATGTGAGTTATGTGGTTAGATTAGGGATGATATAGTGTCTAGGAGTGAAACCTAGACAACTACATGTGAAATCATGCTCAAATTCAGGAAAATTCCATGAACACCTTGAAGGTGGGTTGTGGGTTTTACAAGATAATGATGAACATTAGGGTTTAGAATGATTATCCTAGTGTAATTTGATTATAGAAAGTGATTTCAGAAAGGTATGACGATTAAAATGCTATATGAGGGCTTTATTGATGTTAAGTTAGCTAATTAGCAAACTATGAACTTGAATACAAAGGATATTAAAATTCTGCCTTTATAGTGTTTGTTGAAATGCCTAAAAGAAGGCTTGAAACTGAATTGTTAAGTTAAAAACGCATAACTATGATGTATGACAAAGTGTGCGTTATGTATGTGAAACCAAGAGTTCTAAACATGTCTTGAATTGAACTCTATAGGAAAGGATACCGGAACGTCGAGTGGACAAGCCGGTGGTGATTTGCGGTTGAAGGGCGTACACTAAGGTATGTAACTTGACCCGTTACATTAAGTAAATTTTGATAATTGTAATGTGCATAGTTGAAATTTAGAATAAAAGGTTGCTATGAGTTAAAGCGGTGATGTCGCTATATTGAATAATTGGTCAAAAGTTGGTTAGAACTCGTTGGTAGTCGTCATAAGGAAGGAATTCCGTAGACGAGCCAAACGGGTCGAATAATCAAGTAAGGCATGGTTAATGCTCCGGATTATGACGGATTGATCTTTGATATTGGATATTATATAACATATTAAAGGTACGACATTTTAATGTATTGGTATCCTAGAAAACTGAAATCCGTGAGTTGGGTTTTAGTGTAATGAACAAATCAAACAAAAACATAAATCTCCAGGAACTACCGTAAATTACGGTAGTACCGTAATTTACGGTAGATGTCAAGAAGTTACGGTGGTTCGCCCCTGTTTTACGGTGGACCAAATGTTTCCAGGACTCACCGTAACTTACGGTGACACCGTAAGTTACGGTGTAATCAGAAAAACTTTAATTTTTTTTATTTAAAATTGATGTTGGATAATATGTTTATGTCTTATATACCAAAGTTAAAACTAATGTTTTAATGGTTTTGACCCTAGGTGTCAAGGTGGACCTTACGGATGGTGGTCGAGCAATGTTGAAGAACCGAACACGTCTTTTGAAGCTTCCGCTATGTTTTTAATCTTACTTAAACTTTGTTCATGGGTTGTAAACAATTTCTTAAACAACTTTTGAATGTTCCAACTTAGTCATTAGCTGATTAAGGTTTATGATACTTGTGAACTTGACTTATGAAACTTACTGAAATTAATATCTTTTGTATAAAAATGTATAAAATTAGTCTTAAATTCAAGAAATTTTGAGGTTGTTACATTATGTTCATGATTTCAAAGTATAATTGATTATACATATTAGTACTTATCTTTTGACAAACTGAATGATTATTTATGATTTAAACATTAATTTTTCAAAGATTATAAAATTAATTGTTGGATTGTACTTATTTTATATGTTCACCAGACCGATTGGTAGTATGATATAGCGCTATAGGATTTGACACCCCATTCCTGTTGTCATGGAATGTCAGAAACCGATATTTTATCCAAATAGGGATTGCCTTTGTGGTATTTCTATAGTCTCAAAGGTGTATTTTGATGCACTAGCTTTGGTTGAATTCTTAAATCACACTTTTATTGTATATTTAGTTATACTCCCAAAAGTATAGTTTGATATGCTCTTATGTGTGATATTGTACAAAACCAACATGTATATTTTATTAATTATTAAAACATAGTTTGATATGTTATTTATAAAACCAAAACATAGTTTAATATGTTATTTATAAAACCAAAACATAGTTTAATATGTTATTCATAAAACCAAAACATAGTTTAATATGTTATTCATAAAACCAAAACATAGTTTAATATGTTATTTATAAAACCAAAACATAGTTTAATATGTTATTCATAAAACCAAAACATAGTTTAATATGTTATTTATAAAACCAAAGCATAGTTTAATATGTTATTAATAAAACCAAAGTATACTTTTGATATACTACTGAAAAATTATTATTTTGACGACTAAAGTATATTTAATATACTATCTGTTTAATTATTTTGGAACTGAAATATATTTTAATATATTACTTATTTGACTTTCTTAAAACCAAAGTATATTTATATATATATATTATAAACCTTTTTATCAAAATGTTGTTTTACAAACAACATATTTTATACAAACTCATTTTAATTAATTAATTTTTTACTTATGCATTATTCTATTATATCATCTGATTTCTTATAAATTTTTGTATGATTTATAAAAGAAAATATTTTAAGGTTCATGACTATTTTTGATTAAACATTTTTCTCCAAACTTATAAGTCATGAATCCTATTATAATAAAACCTATGTATCTCACAGGCATTTTTATGCTGACGTACCTATGTTTACACATGTTTTCAGGTGCTGTTATTTGATGATTGTTGATACATGCTATACATAGGATGGACTCGTGCCTTAGCGACTTTAAAACTAGAAAGATAATATTTGTATTTATCTGATTTGTAATAAAACAATGAGTTCAATAAATCAATAAAACGAAATTATTTAATCCATGGTTGTGAAACAATGATTCTGTTAGAACACTCCCCGACGTTTCTGCCACGTTTTGTTGTTTTACGTGGTTGGGGTGTGACACCTACGCCTTTAACTCAGCCTGCGAAGAATGAGAACGAAGACTTCAGCAATATTTTGACAACCCATCATGGGTTCGCGCCCTCTGCCTGTTAACCTCACCAGGAGGGAAAGAGTTTAAGTAGCAGTCACGGCAGGAAGCAAACTCCATGAACGTGTCTTTTTTGCTTTAAGCCCCATGGAGCTTGGTGAGGAGCATCACCGCGAGCTTTCTCGGTATAGGTCTTGTAATAAATATCCCCTAAGGTGTCCTTAGGACCTATCGGAGTTTGTGGCATAGAGCTTTAGCTCCCCGCACCAGCTTGATCAGCCTCGAAAGCGCCTGCGGCGCCACCAGAGCTTCCAGCACCTGCTCCACCCGCAGCAGCAGTAGTTGTAACCTGCTTAGTTTGGGGGGGGGGGGATATCAGGCTGCGCAGGTTCCGTTGGTTTAACAACCTCGGGCCCCTTTCCCCGGGTAGCTTCTTTTTCCTTTTCATGAAGGGGCTGGTCAAGCCCCGTGATACGCGTGACCTCAGGGTCCTGCGCAGTAACACCTGCATCAGCAATAGCAGTCTCGGTGACCTGCTCTTTCTCTTTCTCTTTTTCTCTCCCTTTCTCCTTCTCAACTGTCCCCTCGGTTGTCTTGGGAGTCTTGATTATAAATTTGGTTTTCTTTGGCGCTGGTTCCTTTGGGCCCTTCAACTCAACACCCTTAGTCTTCTCAGGGGCCTTCTTCTGGGCCTCTGCAGAAACTAAGTGTTAAAAAGAGATGTTACTAAAGTAAGACAAGTATTAACATCATCACACTAACCTAGAGAGAATTTGTAAAGGGAGCGCAGTTTGTTCTGCTTCCCTATCACTGGGGCTCCCCCAGTCTTCTGCGCCGCTTTAACGCCCGCAGCAGTCTCATCTCTGCTTCTTTTTCTGCTTACCAACTTGGCAGCAGGTTATTCATGTTCTTCTTCGTCTTCTTCATCAACCGCGATTGAAGAAGGATTCGCACCAGCATCAAGGTTCCTTGAACCCGCGCTCCGAGAGCTTTTTGAGCCACCAGCGCTGGTTTTCTTCTCACCTACACGGGACAAACCCTCCAGTGAGTCACTTCCAATAACGTAATCTTCCAGGTTGCTCTGCCGGAATCGAAGAATACCTTTATCAGAAGCTCCAGCAGTCGCGCGGCTGCTCCCGCCTTTCTTGCTGGTCGGTTCGGCATCTATGGTTATCACCTTCTTCTTCTTCTTCTTGCTCGTCTTCTTATTCTTTTGCTCCGGGTCTATGCCAAGGTCGCGTAACACACCTGAAAAGATGTTAGACCAGGAACTTAGCTCCCCATTTGATGACCCTATAGACTTCTCGCTGGAAAGATAAAAAATCACTTTCCTAGCGGAAGTCACAGCACGCAAGGGCCTGGGGTTGGGTAGATGTGCACCTTCGGTTGCAGTGGGAGGATTGACAAAGGCTCCAGCAAATGAATAAAGAAAGTGGCCTTTGATCCGCTCATACCAATAAAGCTCCCCTGATTCCAGCAGGCGAACACCCATAGATCCACTAAAGGTGCGGAAAGCAGCTTGATACAGGTGCGCCCCTGCAATCAAATTCAATAGATAAGCGCAAGCAAATCACAAAGGAACATAAAGAAGAAAAATAACACACCTCTATCTTCAAACTTCAGAATCGGAACCTCGTTGCTAGTCTCCGGCCACTTATCGCTCATCTGCGCCGCGACCAAGACATTCTCACCAAAAACCTGATTTGGTGTTGCAGTCAGCTTCAAATACCAGTTGTCTCCCTTGAGGATAGCAAGTTCTTCTTTCTCAATCGCATCCGGCTCACGGAAGATCATCGCGATCGGAATAACTTCTTCTCTAATGAAGAAAAAACTTCTGCTTCCAATCATGGAAACTCTTTGGAGGGTTTAGAAGAATCTTCTTGGCAGAACCCCGGTTGCCAAAAGAGTAGAATCCTATGTTCCTAATCAACTGGTAGAACACCCTAAACTTCTCAACTGTAGGCTCTATCCCATGAGATCGGCACAGAAACTCGACGTGTCACACCCTCACCATGCCGGGTGGACTCATCTGGGATATGTGGAAACCGTAGTAATGGAGTATATGGGCCATAAAATCCGTCGCCGACAACCTGAAGTTTCCTTGAAGGAAAAAGTCTTCGAAGAGGGTAATATACCCCGAAGGTGCATCGGCGGCAGTCTGACCCTGCCGGGGATATTGGGCATTCCACTCCGGTCAAAACCGGAATCCACGAGTAATCTGCTCAAACAAACCCTGATCCCACTTGAGGACAGGGAGGGGACCCTCTTCAACTTGAGTCTCTTCTTCAGCCATGAGAACATTTGAATATATGAAGATCTACTCAGAAACTTGAAGAATGTTCATGAAAAACTTGAAGATCTGTTGTGGAATAGTTGAAGATTTGAAGAAATCTTAACTGCTTGAGAGAGAATAAGAGAAAGCAAAGAAGGGTTTGTGAATTCTTTTCTCCTCTCGTCGACTATTTATACTCATCGCATTTAATGCGATGGGTAAACGTGTCGGATTCACCTCGTGCGTAACCAATCACGAGGCCACGTAAGGCGGGATTCTCGGGATGACGATTACCACGCGCGCATGGGCCTCACTCGCCTGACAAAAAGCCGAACCGTCAGTGACAACATGATGATAGCCGTGTCAGCAGTCAACTCAAACGTCGCCGTCAACGACATTTACACCAACCTGTCAGAATTCAAAATTCGAGGTTTTTCCCGCCCAAAGTTACTATAAACTTCATGCAGAAGTGACCAAGCCGCGCAACATTCATGATTACCCAATGAACCTGCGCGCTTAGACTCAGAAGCAATAGACTACCAACAGGCAAGCCTGGTAGGCGCGCCGTAGTAGCTGACAAACACTTACACGCGCGCCACCTACCAAGGCCTAGCAAGCACTTTACAAAGCTAGCACATTTTCTTTTTTCTAAGCCCAGAGCTCCAACCATTTACTTCGCGCATGGAGCAGCACTGGACTGGGGGGACTTGAAGGGGTATGGTCCCAAAATGACGCGCATACCATATTAGGTCGCGTGCTGGACCATACTCCTTACTCAGCAAGCTGATCAATCTTCAGACCCGCACGGGTTGTTCAAGGAGAACCTGGTTTCGCGGGAGATCCAAGCAAGAGATAACATCAGTTTCCACACTTGTGTTCTGAATAAGAGCCTTCAGCCCCTACAACCCTGCGCGGCTAGTTACGTGTTCAGCAAGGGTCGCGCAGGAGTTAGGGCGCAAGGCCACTTCAGAGAGTACAAAAGGTACAAGTGGCAGAAGAATAGGCCAATCAACATCCTTCAGGCTATGCTCTATCATGCTCCACGATCGTATGACGTGCAGGAGACAGAGAGTACACAAGGACGTCGACGTGGCACCAATTAGGGGGCGGCGACACCTGCCCCATGATCTCCACTTACCTGCTGATGGCAGAGGGACAACAAGGGCGACAACTGGGACACGTGGCTCCAATCACGGTGCGCCAGCACCGGAGATCTTCTAGAAGACACTAACGGTTGATACCATTGAGACAAGGAGGATATTCCCTGTTTGTCGCCTTCCGGCCCAAGGCCCATCAGCCCATCTTCTCTTACACCTCTCCGGCTATAAATAGAGACCTCCATGCACAGGTTAAACATTCCATTCTCTCTACTCTCACTCTTAACACACACTTATTTCCTCAAAGCGGATACTTATTCTCACGCCGGAGTCTGGTTAAGAGGGAAACCCCCATATTCCCCTCTTAACGAGCTAATGGTGTTTCTGTTTTGCAGGAAGAACGGATCAAATCGGAGCTCAGGAAAGTTTAAGAAGATTAACCCTCATGTTTGAAACATAAACCAAACTAATTAACCCTAAAATTAGTTCCGTGTTTCTTCATATACTTAATACCAAAACGATTTGCGAGTCAATCTGCAACTCCAAATTCTTCAACTTTATATCATAATCACCCACTAAATTCACATCTGATTCCATTTTTATTTGCATGCAGGGTTGGCATGCTCAACGACCTAGGTTTTGGTAAGATTAGAAAACCAATCATTTGAGTAAATTCAGGAGCACAATTCTCTTTTTTTTACAACTCATCCTATATTTGCCATGTATTTAAATACCCTCGCATAAAGACTTTTGAGAATGCTTCACCAAGGGCAGAGCCGTTCCAACATTTTTGGAGACCCTAAACGAAACACAAAGTGGGGGCCCTTTAAATTTTTATAATTTTTTTTTAAAAAGGTATGCAAACAACAAAAAATATAAACAAAAAGCCCTCTTCCTTTACCCGGGCTTGAGACCCAAAAATTATAAACTAAGAAGTTTCAAATGAAAATCAAATTTAGTAGATGTTGCAAAATAATAGTTTTAACTTTAATAGCTAATCCAAATATATATACACACCACAAAATAATAGTTTCAATAGCAAATCAAAATAAATAAGTTTCGATAGCAAATCAAAATCACAAACACTAAAGATTAAAATCGCAAAACTGAATTACTTTTTAGGGCTTAGCAATCATCAATATATATACACAATACAAGATTAGTAGATGTTGCAAAATAATAGCCATTACTCTTTTGAGACTTGCGAATCCACAATTGAGATAGATAGTTGAGACATCTAACAAAAGACTTTTTATTCATTTTTAACAACCATCTGTACACATCGTTGTCTCTACTGAGCACTAGAACAGCCAAATTCACCCAACAAAAAATAGAAACAAGCCATACAAACTCACCCTACATATGCAAACATTAAATACGTGTTGAGGGCAATCATATTTCACATCGATAGCTCAACAAACGCCGCAAGATATATGAGGGTAATCATCCGATCCCAATTTTGGGATACACGTGCGCGCGTTGAGGGTTGGAGGCCGCAAGAAAGATTTCCCTTTTTTACAAATAGAGCTGTTAATATTTGGGCCTTACACTTTGTTTTTGCTGGCCGAAACTAATATAGCATATGAAACAAAATATAAATTCTGAGGCCCTTGATTTTGGAGGCCCTAGGCCTTTGCCTAGAGTCACAAGCCCTTGGGGCCGGCCCTGACCAAGGGTGAACTTATCTTGGCACGGTGGGATATATTATCACATAAAAACATTTAAACCATGCCACATGTTGCCCCCTTGCTACCATATATGAGTGTTGATACTTTCATTTGAAGTGGTATGACACACTTTTACGTTTTGGTAGCTCATTAATTACTTTTTTCATATTGATATTTTCATTTTAAGTTGTATGAAACACTTTTAACGTTTAGTAGTTCATTAGTTACTGATCTTTGTTGTTTTATGTTTCTTTTTATGAAGTCGCTCATTGTTATTACTCATAAGTCAAACTGAGTTATACGTTGATCTTAAACAAATATAGTTTTTTTAGAATGCAAAGGTGAGTAGTTATGTTATTATGACATTAAAATACGTGTCCACCGGACGGGTATTAAACTAGTTATTTGATGGGATGGAACAATAGTTCATATTTTTACTTAAAAATCCAATAAAAGATCATTGTGTCATACACATAAATATATCACTTCACTTGAAGATCCACGTGTTGATCATTACTACAATTAACATATAATCCAACAGAAAACCAAGTCATTATGCCATAACTAATACTTTATATTAGGTGATCTTTAGTAGAATAATTAGGTATCGATTCGGTACCTACTTATTGGCGCTTTTAGTACTAGTACTTTCGGTTCAGTCTAGCACAGTATAGGTATTTTATCGAATTTTACTTAAAATACGGGTACCAAAAATTTTTGGAAGTGATCCTTTCGGTACCGGTACCGAGCTCACCCCTAATCTTTAGTATTTTTTTAACGTATGTAGCTCTTTAGCCTGAATAGTTAATAGATCAAAGATGTTTGCCTACATTTAAAAGTCAAGCTTTACTGTCTTATTCTTATCACGTACATTCACTCGCTTTTGATTTAATAATTAATCTTTTGATTTAGTACTAAGTATTACTATATCATCTTTGTTTTCTAAATTTTATTATTTAAGTTTAATAGATTTTAATGATTACTTGGTTAATAGTTCAAATTTATACCTAATATACACTTAGCACTAAATTAAATATTTGCTTTTCTAAAAATAAACAAACAAATAAATAGATATATAATTTATATTTAGGTTTAGCAATTCAAATGTAATATTTGGTATTGATATTTTGATAATTTAGTATTTAAGATTAATATTTTAATTTGCAAAAAATTTTCAATTTAAATATGTCAAAAATAGATATTTTGTCATTTAAACTTTCAGTAACACTTGTTTTTAATCTGGCAGAACATAGAGCTAAAATAATTATAAAAGGCGTAAATCATGAGGTTGTGAATTTCTGACACGACGAAATCTAACATGAAATTTGCAGGTTTGGGTTTAGTTTAAAATGTAAATGGGTTTGGGTGTAACATCTTGTTTTTTAGTATAAATAAAATATAGTACTATTTGTTGTTTAGTTACACATATATTCCAAGTATTTTTAAGCGATCTATTAATAGGTGAAACGATCGTATGAGTTGTCAAATAATGAATTAGACGTTTAAGCTTATCAAATGTCATTTAAGGATTTAAAACAAATAAACGACGAGTTATACCTAACCAATATATGTATGTTAAGTGGTTTCATATGTATTAACCTCAATTATATCATACGTAGCCAATTTAAATATTAATAAAATACTCCATTTAATGCCACATAATATTCTCTCCTTCAACCTCACACTTTTTTTATTTTTTTAATACAAACAAATTTTTTTTTTTAAATTATAACTCCTATAAAATCTCAACAAATCTAAAAAGATAAATACAAAACTAAAACAAAATAGATTTAAATAAAAACAGATAGAGATTATAGTAACTATATAATCAATTTACTCCCAATATCAATATCATTCAATTCGATAAATGGTTTGATTTTTTTTTCTTTTTCAATAAATAAATCATAATCATATATAAGAACTCTGTAATAATACAAATACAAAACAATATTAAAACTAAAATAACAAAACGTCTAAACGTGGAAAGTGGAAAGGTTTTCTTACTTTTAGTTACCTTATATATATTTTTTCCAAATTGTTTCATACATTATTATGTTAATCGTTTTTACAAATAATAATATTTTTATTGTTCATGCTATAAAATAATATTTAATAATAATATTTTCTTTATACATATTATTAAAATAGTAAAAAAAGAAAAAGAATCATATAACATAGTAAAAAACGAATAACAACCTTATAACATGTACACATACTTATAATTTTATTAATAGTATAACTTAAGATGCTAAAATTAGTAGCAGATTATATAAATAAAGTATCAAATTATATTTGTAATATTATTTAATACTTATGTTGGTGTAATAAACATGTGTATTCAACTCGAACAATACACAGGTTTCAAAAAACATAACCTTTTTTTGTTATTAAGTACTGGACATTACATTTACTTAATTTGTGTAGTGAATACACGAGATTCTAACATTGTGTGTATATATATAACTCATTCAATTTAAAAAAAAAATTACAAACAATGGTTGTTGTGACTGTTGAAACTTACGAGAAAGTTGATGATGCGGTTTCTTTAATCGATGAATTAAATGCTTTTATATTTATAAACTTGGTAAAAATCACAGATATTGATCATACACGATACAAAATCTATTTGGGCATTTGAAAAAACGTCTAAAATTATTGTTTTATAATTTAAATATTCATTACTAACTATTTGATTCTTTTATTCAATCATGTAAAACACAGGGTTATAACCTATTAATATAGTTGTTTTTTACATATATTTAATATGAGTGTATATATAATTACTTAAAATATAATATATGTATAATAAATAAGTGTTGTAATATAATAAACTAGGATATGCCCCACCCGCGTTGCGGGGCGATAGCCGAATAATTCTCAACCAATTAAAAAAAGACTATTATAATTTTGCTAGAGAAAAAAAAACCGATGATAAGACCGTAATTTCGGGCTCAGGGAAAAAGTGTAATTTTTCAGGACTAATGAGCCAGTGTTAGCCAGCTCCTTGACATGGAAAAAATTAAATCGAGTAAACCAATTAAAAAAAACCTTTATAGTTTTGGTAAAAAAAACTAAAACGATGGGAAAAACGTAATTTTTAACTGAGGGCGAAATCATAATTTTAATTCGGGGATAAATTGTAAACTAAATGGACCAACGGGGGGAGTGCCAGAAAGCTGCCGGCATGACAGTAACTTTACACTGGGGGCAAAATTGTAATTTCACCAGGGAAACAAACAAAAATGATGGGCAAAATGTAAATTTAAGTTGGGGGTAAAATCGTAACTTGACTGTGAGAAAAAAAAAAACTAATGGCAAAAATATAAATTTATACGGGGCAAAGTCGTAATTTTGAACCGAGGGCAAAATTGGAATTATTAGCCGGGAGCAAAGGCGTAAATTTATTTTTAAGTGGGTGTAAAAACATAACTTTGAACCGATGGCAAAATCGTAATTTTAAGGGAAAAAAACTAATGTCAAAACTGTAAATTGAAACGGGTAAAAACCGTAATTTTTAACCGGGGACAAAATTGAAATATTTAGCTGGGAGCAAAAGCATAAATCTATTTTTAAGCGGGGGCGAAAACATAATTTTTAACTGATGGCAAAATCGTAATTTTAAAGGGGGATAAAATCGTAAATTTGTTGGGCCAATAGGGGAGTGCCAGGCGTAAATTTATTTTTAAGTGGGGGTAAAAACATAACTTTGAACTGATGGCAAAATCGTAATTTTAAGGGAAAAAACTAATGGCAAAACTGTAAATTGAAACGGGTAAAAATCGTAATTTTTAACTAGGGGCAAAATTGAAATATTTAGCTGGGAGCAAAAGCGTAAATCTATTTTTAAGCGGGGGCGAAAACATAATTTTTAACTGATGGGAAAATCGTAATTTTAAAGGCGGATAAAATCGTAAATCTGTTGGGCCAATAGGGAAGTGCCAGGCAGCTGTCTGGCACTATTATCCCTACCGCCCATTTAGCCCAATGAAAGCACACTACTATTACCGTGTCGGCGGCCGACAGTAGTTGAAAATAACTTTATACATATGTGGTAAAGTTGAGTTTAATATAATATAAAATAATTTGTTATGATATAGAGATATATTGATACATTGAACTAGATGAACCCCACTTGATACATTGAATTAGATGAACCTTACAGAATCAAACCGTGCCACGTATTTACTTTGATTACACCTCACTTTGTTGTGGATTAAGATCACTTATTTTGCTGCCATTTGGAATTCATCTAGATTTGTTGTTGAAATAATATAAAGGTATTGAGGGTAGATTGGTAAGGGAACCAATCAATATATATGCATATAGCTTGCAGTTCTAGTCCGAAGAAAAAAAAGAATAAATAAATTAAAATTATTTTGTGTAAGCTAAGGCGAGAGAATGTGTAGATACCAGTGACGCCAAATTACGGTGGTGGTGGTGTCAATAGATAATACGTATACGGTAGTCAGTCAGTAGAGGTGAAGCAAGAAAGACTTCGAGATTTACACATATCAAAGTGGTGTCCAATGAACAACAAGGTGTTAGAAATTCTAATCTAGCAATAAAACACCATCAGCTAACCAGGTGAATACATTTAACTGTTCTATAAATTTTGAAATGTTTTATATTTTGAAAATAGCATGAGTTTGTGTTAAATATATTTTTGGATATGGTATTCTATGGATATCATTCAGACCATAAGTGCACGTATAGTTTGATCAAATTATAGACGTGTAACAAACCGTAAAACCAGGCATGAAGTTCGTTAAACGGGCGGGAGCTCGCTGAATATGTAGATTACTAGTATGTTTTAAATATATTTAATACTACTTAGGCTGAAAATGGGTTAGTGTCTTTTTGATGTTATGCGTGAGCTTTTCGCTGACGTATTATTTTCAAAACGTTGTCAGGTAATCATGATTGATTGTGTTTAGCAAGGGTAGATGCTCAAAGGATTACGACTCCTTAGACCATGTGTAGTGGGACGTTTTTTTTAAAAAAAAAATTAAAAAAAAAACGTCCAAAAACGCCCATGCCCCATTACATAGGGCGTTATTTTAAAAAAAAATAAAAAAAAGCCCATTTGGCGTTGTTTTAAAAACGCCTTCCCCCACTTTCATCTTCCAATCATCTTTCATCTTTCACCTCCTTGTCCAATAAGATTTTTAGGTTTTTTTCTTTATTTTATTTAATGCCCCAATAATGCCCAATAATGTCCCATCCCCACTACACCCATTTTAGAAAACGCCTAATAACGCCCCTTTGCTGACTGGACTGCCACATGACGTAAAATGCCCTAGGGTTGGGGCATTATTTTCCCCTTCCACTACACATGGACTTAGGCATGATAAAACCTTGTGGCATGAATTTGGTAAAATTGTCCAGAAGCGAAAATGATGCAAAAGATTACATTTTGAAAAGAACATTTTGTATGAACAAGGGGTATTTAAATCCCCGTTTATGAAAAATATTTTATCCAACTTACGAGTTGTTTAATACAAAAGAAAGGCAAATGTTTCCGCTGCAATTACTCAAAACAGGTACCATCCGATTGGTCGCACACCCGGGGTGTGACATTGGGTCAGTTTTGAGTTGAACCCATGAAACCGTTTAGCTAAATAGGTCGGCTTTATGTCAAACTGACATGTCCGTAGGTTTAACCCGTTTAACCCATATTTTTTCCTTAATCTATTATATATATATATATATATATTATAAAAGAAATCAATGAAAGGACATTTGTCATTATTCTAGAGCATCCTTAATTGTAGATAGTTACTATTTAATTTAAATTTTTAAATATTAATTAAATTAATATAAAACTTATCAACTCTAAATTATTGGCATAAACTTAACTTTAAATAGTAAAGTTTTATCTAAACTAAAACTTCAAATCGTAAAGTTTTATCTAAACTAAAAAATATTGTTTCACTTAACAGTAGATAAACATGCATATTATTTGTTGTTAATGTTAATTATATTAAACAACTTATTAATCAAACCAAAATTTTAAAATACTATTAACCTAATTTAAAAAAAAAAACATTTTGATTTAGAAATATTTTTTTATCAATAGATAAACCTGTGTAATACATAGGGTTTTTAAAGATATACTATTTTTTATTATTTGCTATATAAAATTAAATTTATTCAACCCGTACAATACACAAAGGTTTTTTTTAATATAACTTTTTTTATTATTTAGTGTATATAATTACGTTTCTTCCACCCATGAATACACAGGGTTTTTTTTAAATATAAATTTTTTATTGTTTGGTATATAAAATTACATTTATTCAACCCGCACAATATACGAGGTTCTTAAAGATATATTTTTTATTATTTAATGCATAAAATTATATTTACTCAACACGTGTAATAAATGAGGTTTATAAAATTATATTGTTTTTTTATTTAGTATATAAAATTACATTTATTAAACCCGTGTAATACACGGGGTTCTAACCTAGTATATTTTATAGAGTAAACTTCAATTTTCGTCCCTGTGGTTTGCTGATTTTAACACTTTCAGTCCAATAGTTTATAAATTACAGTTATCATCCATTAGTTTCCTGATTTTAACAGTTTCAGTCCATTAGTTTCCTGATTTTAACAGTTTCAGTCCATACCAGTGTGGACTGAAACTGTTAAAATCAGGAAACTAATGGACTGAAACTGTTAAAATCAGGAAACTAATGGACTGAAACTGTTAAAATCAAGAAACTAATGGATGATAACTGTAATTTATAAACTATTGGACTGAAAGTGTTAAAATCAGCAAACCACAGGGACGAAAATTGAAGTTTACTCTATTTTATATCATAAATTAACATTGGCTACTTATTAACATTGGTTACTTCATGACAAAATCTAAAACTTAAAAGAGGAATTAACAAAAAAAAATAGTTAACTCTTTTGTTGTGAAAATGTAAATTTAGAGTATTAATATACCAGAAAAAAATTCAGGTTAAATGGGTCGTGTTCAAGTTAACCACTAATATTTGTGTCGTGTTTAGGTTCTTATGTTCGACACATTTTTTACGTTTCGTATCAGGATAGACCCGCGAAGACAACCTGCTTTAACACCCCAACTTGATACATTCCAAAGATATTATTTTCTAACACACAAGTTAAAAACAGAAACGACACTGGCAACCCCACTCCATCATCAACGCATAACATTCAATCTACCTTTGTGTGTGCCCATACTATATATTAACTGGAAACCATATTTTATTAGAGTCAGTGTATAAACAGGTGATATCCGAGTCTACATTGCCTGGAGATCATGGAACCCATATTTGTTGGATCGTATATATAATATCAATACATTACTAGATAATATATTAATATTAGTCACATGTCCAGTACTCCAGTGTGACAATATTTTATATGCATTGCCGCATTGGAATCCATATTATATATTGGATCGTATATATAAACAGGTAAGGTGATATCCGAAATCATGGATAAGAAGCAAGTGGTCATCGTCGGAGCCGGAATCAGCGGCCTCCTCGCCTGTAAATACTGTCTCTCCAAAGGCTTCAACCCTACTGTATTCGATTTAGAATCGGACATTGGTGGCGTATGGGTTAAAACCATCAAGACCACAAGGCTCCAGGCGCCGAAACCTTTGTATCAGTTTTCTGACTTCCCATGGCCCGAATCTGTCGTCGACGTTTTCCCTACCCAACAACAGATGCTAGAATACCTCCGCTCATACGCTACCCACTTTGATCTCATGCCCCACATCAAACTACAATCACGTGTGAACAGCATCAGCTACGACGGACCATCATCGCAGGCATGGTCTCTCTGGAATGGCATCGGCGAAATGCCTTCATCTATAGGCAAGTGGAATGTCAGTGTCACGGACACTAGAACTGCCACCACCCAGGTATGATAACGGATGCGTTAGGCATCATACTAGATTGATATCATTTCTAAACGTATCTTTGGATACACTACACTGGTTAAAAACTCATGTATTACACGAGGTAAAGTAATTAAAGAAAATATAAATAGTTAGTAATGAAGATATAGGATTATAAAACGATATTTTTGAGATATTATATAATATTTGACTCATTGAATTGTGTCACATGAAACAATAGTTAAATTATCAAGTAAGAAATCTATTCATATATAATCACCAGGTCTACATTGCCGACTTTGTGATTCTTTGTTTGGGACGGTTCAAAGATGTACCAAACATGCCTAAATTCCCTGTCGGAAAAGGCCCAGAAATATTTCGAGGGAAAGCCATACACTCCATGGATTACGCAGCCATGGATGACGACAAAGCTGAAGCGTTCGTGAAAGGGAAGAAGGTTGTCGTCGTGGGGTTCGGGAAAACAGGACTCGACATCGCAAGGGAGTGCGCATCCATCAACGGTTGGTTTTTGGTTGCATATATAGGTAACCTTCCTCTCTACTCGATCAGTTATCTTAACTTAATTTCCTATGTTTATTTTCAGGCCCGGAATATCCATGCACGATAGTTTACCGGCGTGATCATTGGAAATTACCGGACTGGGCTCCATGGGGAATCCCTTTGCCGTATTTATACTTCAATCGCTTCTCGGAGCTTTTAGTTCATAAACCAGGAGAGGGTTTTGTGCTTAATCTGCTGGCTACATTACTTTCACCTCTAGTAAGCCTCTCAACAACTTCCAGAATTGTCATTTAAAACTTTACATGTAGTTTATTAAGGGAAAAGTACCAAAATAGGCGTTCATGTTTAATGTACTGGCTAAGCCTTCTAAACGCCGGATGAGGCTTAGGTTTCGGCTAAAAAAGCTCTTAGTTTGGCTAAACGCTGGCTGAAGCTTAGGTGACATTTTCTGATTGGTTGAAATAAATATGAACTTCTTAAAAAGAATGCCTATATATTATGGTAAATCCTTGGTCAACGATGTCTAGATTGGTAATTTTCCCAATTACTAATACATGACAGAATTTAAAGAACTAAAAAACCGTATTGGTAAATGATAATTTTTGTGTGTTGAATAACTGAAAACAAGATGTCTTTACTCTTTATAGTCTTTAATGGAGAAATTAGAATAGAAAATGATAATGATAGAGCTAACCAACTAATGATAATGATAAAACGTTAATAATTATCATAATATTCAAACACGATTTAGAATAACAAGTAACAAACTAACATGAATATAAATGATAAACCAAACAATAATGATAACTATAATAGACAATAAACTCGCCAACAATCGTTTTGTTTGACGATCACATCGATCTATCAGCGTTGGGGAGTCTCAAAGTTAGTGGAAAGCTACATAAAAAGCAAGCTTCCTCTCGCCAAGTTTGACATGGTGCCACAACATAGCTTCGAAAAAGACACCCGCTCGTGTTTGATTCTATACATGCCAGAACCCGACAACTTCTTTGATGCAGTTGAAGAAAAAAGCATCCAGTTGAAGAAATCCCAAAGTTTTAGCTTCTATGAAAAGGGGATTTTTATCGACGAGGACAACACACAAATAGAAGCAGAAATCGTTATTTTTGCTACAGGATTCAGAGGTGTCGAAAAGCTCAAAGATGTATTTGAATCATCGACATTTGGTCACTTCATCTCAGGATCGCCGCGAGTCCCCCTTTACAGGTTAGTCCATTCTCTTTCTTTTTGAAGATATATCTAATTTCATAAAAGTGCCAAACCAACAAATTACAAACAAATGGCAGGTAAACAAAGTGTCAATAATAGAATAGATCAAACGTGAGAGATAAAACTAGACTATTGATATGATTATTAATGCTATCAGGGAATGCATTCATCCACAAATACCACAGGTAGCAGTAATTGGATTATCTGAAAGTCTTTCCAATATGTATATTTCGGAAATGAGGGCCAAATGGGTGGTATCACTACTTGAAGGCGCGTTTAAGCTACCGAGTGTTAACGAGATGGAGAAAAATATTGCAAGATGGGATGAATACATGAAACAATCAACTGAGGAATATCATTATCGGTCGTCGGTTGGTGCTTTAGAAATTTGGTATAATGATCAATTGTGCAAAGACATGGGAATGAACCGACTCAGAAAAAATGGACCCTTCGCTAACCTTTTTGAACCGCATGGTCCCTTGGACTATGTAAGCCCCTAAATCATCAACCCATTTTCTATAACTACTATCTAATCTACCAAAATCCAAATAAGTTTTTCAAACATCAGTATGGATTTTGGTAAAATTAAGTGATTCCTAGATCCCGTTCTCGTTTAGTATTTATGTTGATGTTTTGAATTGTCTTTTATTATGTAATTTACCTTTACTTATCACAATAAAGCTTTACTAGTAGTAAATTGTTTAGGCGTAAAGTAGATACATACGTTTATATGTGTCCGGTTCAAATCAAGCTTAAATGAACGGACCTATTTTTATATAACTATTTGTCAGTATAGTGATAGCATCAAATAAAAAATTGATTTTGCTTAAGTAGACTAAGAAGGTATCTTTGTTTTTTTATTTTTTGAATCAATAGCTAAGATTAATTTGGGAAAAAAATGATGTGCAAGGAAACTTTTGAAAAGAGCCGCTTATATATTTACTAGGTTATCACCCGGGAGCTTCCCGGGCTGGAGAAAGTTATTAATATACTTTTATTTATGATTAATACATACTTAAAATGATACAAAATGTATGACATATTAATGTGTTGGCTATAGAGTTATAAAGTTGCAATTATATATCCAAAAGAGTGTATTCTCTCGCGTTCAAACTTCGCTTACCAAATGTAGTCTTTTTTCAATGTGAGTCAGGTTTTTTTTAAAAGGCCAACATAATATCATTAGAAATCTTGCGAGTAGCAAGCACCAATTGTATAGAATCCTCAAAAAAGAAACATATTACAGTACATGGAGGCAATCCATTAGCCATAGTACAATACAAACCCAAAATAAAGTGCCAAGACACAGCCAAAAAACTATTACAACTTATTTCGATCTATTTTTTACCCTACGGATAGCGACGGCTTTGACTTCTTCAATCACTTTTGACACCGATACTCTATGTAATATATACCTAAAGAAATAGATAACAAAAAATTTTCAAGGAAATAAAATCAAACTGATATACTTCTATAAAGTAAATAATTAGTGTCAAAAAAAAGAAATCATGAAAGTAAAGTTGTACATACCTTATATGCTGGCAATAGTGATGGTGTTTCAAGACGCGGTCGCTTGAATGCAGGTTAAACTAAATTTTCTTCACTGATGATCCAACGTCCTGAATAACAAATAACAAAAAAAAAAAAAAAAGTTCAATTTGTATAAAGGACAAATTAGACTGCGAGCACATACACATGATATATAAGTATCATTTTCCAAAGTCCAAATATACATATATTCTCTATCCTACATAGAAACCGCTCATATATGTAACTGGAAGGTGAAACAAAACCACCTTACGATCTCCTACTCTATGCATATACACGAATTTCTTTCCGCAAAACTCGTTAATAAGAACAGTCGTTTTCATGGCAAAGGAATTTTCATTAGGATGTTTGCAATTTTCCAGTAAGTAGTCAAAGAGAGGGAAATCAGCTTTAGAGTTATTATGGTTGCTGGTTACATTGCAGCTGTAATATGTGTGTCCTCATGCTGCAGTCCTGCAACTATTTTCATTCAACTTCATATCAGATCATTCATTCAACTCTTTATAAATCTTCGAATAAAAGCCACACAATTACAAATTCAATATAAATATTTGAATAAAAGATATTTAGGGCTGATCCCCTTTTCAGCTTATGTCATTTAACTTCACACTACACCATAAACAAAAATGAACAAACTACCTTACATTTTTTGACAAACTAAACCTACTTCATATTTCCTAGATGAGGGCCCTCTCCTTAGGGTGAGAGGGGCACTCCCCTAAGAGGGGAGTCCCCTCTCTTACGCACCTCCAATCAGATAGTGCCACGTCAACTCCCCTCTTAAACTCCCCTAACACCTCATTTTGATGGCGGCACTCCCCTCTTTAGAGGAATTGGGTTTTTATTTATTTTATTTTTTTTATTTGTTGTAAAATTATGCATGTTTATAAATTAAAAAGATATTAATAAAAATAAAAATTAAATAAAAGACATTTCATTAAATTAAAAAAACAAAACAACCTAGAAAAATAAAAATTACATTCAAACTAGAAAAATAAAAATTACATTCAAACTAGAAAATAAAAATTACATTAAAACTAGAAAATAATAATTTTAGAAATCGCACGGCCACCCGTACTTGTTAGCGATGTCGCGTTTTCGGGCGAGGATGAACGGCAACATATTTGGCGGAGCATCGTCGTGCGGCTTGATGAATATTTCCATATCTCGATCGTAATTGTAGTTTTTCATCGTCTCGCGTTGTTCCGCTATGAGCTCGAGAGCCTGCGCCTCTCTTTTCTTCCTCAATTCAACCGCCTCCAATTCAATCGCGTGCTTCCTTTCTTTCATGGCGGTGTACTCTTTGAATTGTTCTGCCAACTCGGCCGAGCTTCCCTCGGACGATGTCGCTTGACGCTTGTCTCGCCGTTGTGCTCTTTGTGGCGAGGGGTCTTCGTTCATATCGGGTATGGAAGGGTCCACCTCAACGGGCTTTCTTTTATTTCCCGAACCTTCTCCTTCCTCACCCAACAATGGGACTTGGGCCCATTTGTCGTGTTTTCGAAGGACCTCCCACGCCTCGACATGTTGAAAACCGTTCGGATATCTCTCTTTAAATTCTGTTAAAGCGACTTTCATCACGTCGAGATCCTTGACTCCGCTTCCTCGTGTGCGATCCTACATGTTAAAAAAATATAAACTTAGTAAAGAAAAATAAAAAATATACAATGTTAAAAAATATAATTTTTACCGCTTGTTGGTATATGCCGTTGAAAAAGCTTATTTTTGTGTGCATTGGGCCCCATTTAGACCGTACTTGATGCACGGTCCAGTTACTTCCACCGACGGTGGCGTTAAAATGATTTAAAATCTTACGCCAAAAACTATCGCGGTTTTGTTGATTGCCCTTCTTTTTGTCGGTAGAGCAATGTACATACACCTTCGCCAACGCCTCTTCTTGGACCTTTGTCCATTTTTCGCTCGTCATTTTTCCCTTTTTTTCCCGAGCGTCATCTTCTTCGTTGCCCAAATCTGCATCCACATTATATTCATCGTCCTCGTCGCCCAAATTTTGAGTTTCGGGCACTACCTCATCGTCCTCGTCGTCCCAAATAGGTAGAGGACGTTCAACATTTTCTTGGACCGATGGAACTTGTGGGGAACGAAAACCATATGGGTCGAAGGCGGGGGAGTGAGGAGGAGCATCCATTGATAACAAATTTTGAAAACCATAGCCGAAATTGGGTTGAAGGTTGGTTGCTTGAGTGTTGTAAAAGGAGGGGTGTGAAGGTTGTTGGAAAAAAAACGGGGGTTGTGAAGTATATCCGAAAGAGGGTTGTGATTGTGCACTTGCACCGCTCGAACCACCACGAGACGGTTGCTTGCCCCGTCCCTTAGTTTTTTTCTTGGCTTCGCGGGGTTGGTTCTCCATTGCTCGGTTAGAAGTGGGTGTGGTTTGAGAGTATAAAAAATTAAGTGGGTGTGGTTTGAGAGTATAAAAAATTTAGTGAGAAGTGGGTGTGGTTTGATGAGAGTGTAAAAAATTAGTGAGAAGTGGGTGTGGTTATTTATATTTGTTTAAAAAGTGAATTTTATTTTTTTTAAAACCGACCGTTGCAAACATGACCGTTCCTCAAACCTTGTGCCAACTCCACGCGGTGAACAAGTGCCGAAACCACTCCCCGATTCGGGTTCCCGCGGTGATGGCGGCGGTGATCCCGATCGGGGAAAGTGGTCACCGAACCCACTCCCCGAGTACGCCCCGGACACCCTTAGACTTGTATGTCAGCCGTATCCTTAGAGCTGCATTTTAGCACCAAAAAGTCAAAGTCTTGATATCCCCCATTGTTTTATGTAGCAAAACCGCTTATTGTTTAAAAACCTTTTCGTTTCAAGGCCTCCATAGACACCACATCGAGGATAAAATATGTGAATGAACCGGGATTTTTTTTTACTTTTTAAATATTAAAAGCCGAATTTTTAGGCATTTTAATCGACCAATCAGCTGTAATCTTCACTAATTTCATCGAAAAATCTTAAATTTGTTAATAAACCCCTAATTTTGTTGGAAAAAAAATTCTAATACGTTATCGCTAAACATCAAATAGCGCTCGCTATCGCTACGTAGCGTATAGGTAGCTTGTCGCTATTTACCACTATTAACAACAATGTACAAGATTCTTGTACTTTGTCATCTGTGTCTGTACCATTCAAGTTATAGTCATATTCTTCGATCAAATGGCAAAAGATACAAAAGAAACTAATCGGATAGCTACAAGTTTTTACCTTTCAGTCATTGATTTTGTTGTGAGTCTAAATCCAAAAGGAAAGAGCGGATCGTTATGTGGATCGCCTATGTTCATAGGGAGTTGGTCTACATTTTTAAACCAAGTTCTTGAAAGTTTACCGGTAAATCCATGGTCTCCGAAAAGAACATCGGCCACACCTTGGCATTCAGTGCCGGGCAACCAGGCTGCAACCAAAGCATCGATAACAGACATATATGGTTCAATCACAATCGCGACCTTTTCCAACATTCATCCATTTTCCCGCCAAAATGAATCCTGAGAAGCCCTAAGAACGTGCCACATCAGCCCAAATCTTCTTGTTTATTATATATAATAGATAAGCCATAGATTAAATAAGCAATGGTGACATCTAAACCTCTAATATATTGATTAAATTCAAGAAAACATTGCAATAAGTACAGATTCATAATTTGACAAAAAAAATGATAATTTTTTTAACATTATTAGAGATATTTGTGGAACCTGAAGAGTTGAAGAATTTGAAGCCAAAGAACAAACAGGGCATCTCCACTCTGGAACATATTCAATGCGGGTCAAAATAGATCTTTTTTTTTTCAATACGAATGAATCAAAATTGGACAGGCTGGCGTGCAAGCAATTTCCGTCTTCTCGTTTCTTGAAATTTTATAAATGTGATTAAAGGTGTTCTCTTTTCTTGACCTTTGTTAATATGATTAAAGAAACTAACTTTATATTTATTTATACTCACATTACAGAAGTAAGAACAATACCTTCAATAACTCCCAGGAGATGAAAGTCCAGCTTACGCCTGATCACAACATCATACAGTATCACTTGTTCTCATCATCGCTAGCCTGACCATTTTGGAGACCCTAAGGGGGAAAAATACGAGGGCCCTTTTCCAAATGCCAATGCTATAAACCGTCCTTTATTGTAACTTGACTGACATGAAGATCGAAGACATATATCCTGGTTCAAAGAAGCAAGTTAGCAAGAAATCTGAAATCACATCCTTAAAAAAACGAACCACCTTATTACCATCGATAAATCGCCCGTTCGTGCGCCAGCACAACACCCTTTTTTTCTAATTATCCAAACCTCTCGGTTGGGTCAACATTGTCGCCCTCCTGCACTACCCACGGACGCAAAATAGAAAAGGTTAGAATAAAATTACCAATTGTTTCACCTCTAAATGTCCCCAAAGCCCACCCAATTCATTCTCTTGATCACCAAAAGTTTTCATAATTCAGTATGTACATATTGAACAGATAACATCAAAAAATCAAGCAATACAGATCACAGTAAATGAAAATGCACCTCCCAAAAAGCAATATCACAACGCACAGAAGCTTATTTATATCAATTTCCATCAGTGCAAGAACCCAATCAAGTTGAAGCAAAATCATATTGCTGTGAAATAAAAAAGACATACTTATAAGATTTAATACGAAAGTGAAGATTTAATACTCATTTATATCAATTTAAAAACCAGCGTCGTCGACGGATAACCTAAAATACATACCAGCATAAGACGATGTGAAACACAGAAGGAGGCGCGCACCGCTCCGATGAGCACAAAACCAATATTGTCAGGCCAAGAAAGATAAAGGATGTCGTAAAACAATAATAATACAAAGCCACATAACATGTGTGTACTACCGATGAGCACAAAAATGACAAAGCTTCTACCGTTTCTTGATCCTGCAAACCAGTTCGGCAAACACTTTTTAGAGAATGTTATTAGATTTTTTAAAGCTACTTAATACCAAATAACGCATTACCTTTCCTTTGACGGTTATGATGAGAGGCCCAGCTCTAAATTTATGATAACACCATTGATTTTATTTATAAAAAAGATCAAGACAAAAAGTCAGAAGACTATAAAGGTCAACTGTCAGAAGTTGATTAAATTGTATTTGTACCAGTGTAGATATCAGGAAATTGATCATTAGCAATCTTGGATAGAGGCTGAGCAACTTCTAACTGTAGATATAAGATTATTAACGAGAGTGATATTGGGTGTTGAGCCATGAATTTTGTATCATCTTTTCTTGGCAAGCAAACGGAACCCATTTGTCAAAACCAAAAGCTTAGAGAGGGGCTAAACACCCTGCAACGTAAACTCGTTAAATATCAACAAATATACTAATAAACCTGAATTATTAATGAAATTACAAAAACCTAATCTCTAAACCGTACAGCAAATCATCAAACATCATAACCAAATTCACAGCTAGCATGAAATTAACGAATATCTTAACAAAAATCTACCACATTGGTCTTTTGGCTTTTACAAATTTCTTTACTATTATAATTATTATATAATTTTATTTATACAACTATTATAAACAACATATACTAAAAGAAAAATTAATTTTCCACATTCTGAACATACTAAAATAAATCACCAAGTAGTACCACAACATATTTTTTTTTATGAAATTAGTTTCTTTGATTTTGTATATACCTGAACGAAGGACAAAGTATTTATGTATAAATGGATCAAATAAGCTTAAAATAGTTTCTTTGATAAGCTAAAAAAATTACCAAATACGTGCAAAATCGAGGCAAGTAAAAACAATCGAGCATCAATAACACTACGTCATTGCATCAATCGTGTGTCGTAAAACCCAGATAACTTGTAGAAATGGATCGAATAATGTAACACCCCGAAAACGGGTTTGGTAATTAACCCACGTTAATACTAAAAGACGGGTAAAGTGTCGCTAGTAGTAAAAATAACCCGGTAAATATTTGGGAATTAATAAGAAATCCTAATATTAGATACAAGCGAAACAAAGTTTTGATGAATTGAGTTTATAAGAGCCCGAGTTAACGGGACTTAAAATAAAACGGGTTATAACTCCCGGAACCCACTAAATAACTAGGAATATCAACCTAGTTAGTCTAGTGTCTTAAAAATAATGAGGAACTTGATGTAGTAACCTTTATAAACTTGGATAAAGTTGAGGGACTAAAATGGTTAAAGTGGGAAAATGGGTTTTATTAATTAAAATCTAAAAACACCAAAACACACACCATTGTGTGTGTTCTGGTCGTACAAAACACAGAGCCAAGAAGAGCTCTTAAGCTCAAACCCTAAAACACAGAAATTCATCAAATTGAAGGAGCAAATCAAGTCCAAATCAAAATCTGAGTATGAATTAGTGATCTCCATTGAAAAAGGAGTCACGAGGTATGTAAATTTCTTGGTAAATCTCTAGTTGAAATTCTGAGCAAACCTAGAGAATTCGAATCTAAGCTTGCATGTATGTTGTTTGGATGAAATTAGGGATGAAACTATGTCTAGTAGTAAACCCTAGCCATGTAATTGTTGAATTGATGTTCATTGTTGTGAATTCATAATCATACACTCATAAGTCAAGTGGGTTTTGGTTATGTAGAAAAGATGATAATATAGTTGTGTTAGAAATCATCATAAGTGATAGTAGATGCAAGATACTTGAACAAATTTCAAGTTTGAGTATTTGATCATACATGATAATGGTTGAATCTTGATGTTAATCTTGGTAAAAATGACTAATTGTGAACTAGTTAGCAAACGTGTAGAATCATGCCCATTAGGTGTTTGTTATAATGCCTAAATGAGAACTAAGTGTTGATAATGTGCCTAATTGAGTCTTGTGAACTTGATAGTGCAATCATATGTGTTAATTGGTGATTTGACTTTTAAATAGTCAAACCGATCATTAATAAGATCGAATGGTATTTGTGATAGAAAATATGTAAGATGGAATGGTCATAATTAATGATGACTAATATAACCGTCTTACGAATTATAATGATAGTTTGACGCTTGACAAGCTAGGTGGAGGCTTGGATAGGAGGCGGGTCAAACGAAGCAAGAATGGCGGAAAAGCATAATTCGGATGCAAGGTAAGTATAGCTTACACTAGTCTTAAATTGTGGAATGTTTTCTTATCATATAAATATTGAATGAGATATCTAAACGATTGAAATATGATGTTCCGTCGTGTAGTCGAACGGAACAAGCAAATCAAAGATGATAGAAACCATAATAATGGTTAAAAAGAAGTAAATCGATAAATTGGTCATATTATGTCGAAAGAAATACACGGTTTATAATTAAAATTCCCGTACGGTGTTAAACGGGAAGAGTCATGTAGAGGAGATGATAATAAATATCATTTCGCAAAGTTAAATGGTCTTTTCGGCCAAACGGGTCAAAAGGTGTAAACAACACCTTTTGACTATATAGACTAATGATTCTTTTGTCGAGTCATATGCTTACAGGAATAGATATCCAATGGATATTCGCATCGTTCTTAATTAGCGAATATAAAGCAAGGTAATAAAATCAAGTCTATTTGTTGATCCGAGCCAGGTACGTTTATTTATGATGTATGTAAAAGCGCTAATTTGGTCGAATAATCGGTGATAACCCTTCATTGTAAAAGAAGGACCAAAATCGACCAAAACGCCCTTGTAGGCTAAATTGAACAAACAACCCTTAGAGGTTGTTTGGAAAGGAGTCTTATGATTAAACAAAAGTTTAGAACGAGTATAGGTAGTGAAAGATGTAATTCTTGGGCTAAAAGACTCCATATGAGTCTTTGCCGTAAAATGATATTTCAAGGGAAATAAATCCGGAACACATAGATATCTACTTTAAATCCAACACACATTTAGTTGTGATGGAAGAGTACTAGATAAGAAATATAGGTTACAACGCTAGATTTGAATAAAAGTGAAATTTGAGTTTAAAAGTGCTTAAATTATCCTTAACGGGTCATAATAAGCATACGAGCGAAAACGGGTTTAAATTGTGTAATAAACCTATGATTAGAACTTAAAATGGTAGGTAACATTAAATTAAAGAGATGTATGTGATATAGAAGTCAAACAAATACGTTTGTTTGATAAAATGCGTACACGGGTCAAATTTTGGTAAAAGAGTAATAAGCCGAAGACTTAAAGGTCTTAATTTTTATCAAGCCGGATGTCGGATTTTAACTCCATATGATGGAGAATCAAATTACAAACATGTAGGAAGAAACGGTAGGTTAAACGGATAAGCGGTTTGAAAGATACGAAAGATTTCGTGTCAAATTACGACGAAATAGAGAATCAGGATGCAGAGTCCACCGTAATTTACGGTCCCACCGTAAATTACGGTGGAGTTAAATTGTTTACGGTGTAACTGGTCTGATTTACGGCAGAAGAATGGAAACCCAGGGGCCACCGTAATTTACGGTCCCACCGTAAATTACGGTGGATATAATTTTCTTATATTTTGTTTTTCATTTGGAAATCAAATGTTTCCCGGACATTGTTCGGACCTGATTTAAACTTCGTAAGACTAAAGCATTTCATGTTTATGAAATGTAGGTACGCCTTGGATGCCGGAAGACGATCAAGCTCAGCGAAGAACCGAACACAATAAAGACACACGCTTCCGCACTTTGCCACGTTGTAAAATTTAAACAACAAATTTGATCATGTTACCTAGAATAACTTATGAATTGTAAAAGTTTAAATAAACCCGTATTTTTATAGTATGTGTAGCCTTAACTACACATCTAATTGTTGGTATTCACACGATAAACGTTAAATAGAAACTAGGGTGTTACAAGTTGGTATCAGAGCCTTGGTTTAAGAGATTCGAGTATGGTTGGGAGGAACCATGCTTGGACTTAAACCTTATGCTCTTGACAAAGAATAGTGTTCGGTTCGAAGCTTGATCGCAAATCCGGTAAGTACAAGTACGTTATTAGTTAGTATGCTTAAGTGTTGTAAACAACACATAGAGCTATCGTGTGGTATACGTTACCCCAATTTAAATGATTGTTAGGGTTGACGAAAATACGCGCGTTGACGTGTATAGTAGAAAATGCCTTGTATTATAATACGGGCGATTATTGAAGTTGACTTTACTAACTTTTGTGAATGTTTTAAATGAAGGACACTCGCGTTTGAAGACGACGAGAGTCAAACAAATTATGGATATGATGATGGAACGGTCCGGGGTACGACAGAAAGAGCATACTCATTAAGGACCAAAATCGCGTAACGGTCGCGAACAAGACTAATGACAAGAGAAGCCCGTTAGGGCAAGCATCACCAGGTGCACACTTTTAAATTTAATCGCACGAGTCGTTATATGCAACAAACACGTAAGTAATAACGGTTGCATACACATATGACAGAACTTGGAAAACCTGATTTCCAAGAGAAATTTAATAGGAAATGTGTTATTCACAATGATGAATAACAAATGAATAACAAGACTTGTTTATATAGAAACTTGGACGAGAGTGATCATCCAAGCAAGTATTCTCAATACAAATCCTATTGAGAAAATTTATGATCACATCAATGAATGCGAATAAATGTTCATAAAAAGGGACATTGTACATGTTCAAGGATAAACGATTAAAACTAATAATTGTTAACTAACAATTAAATAGAGTTTTACCAAATGAAACCATAAACATGGAGACAATTTGAGGAGTTACTTACATGGGACGTGATGTGGTAATTATAATAAGGTCACGCGTACCACGTGTTGATCGCTTACTCTGGCCAAGTAAGTAGTGAACACATGATAGCATGAGCTTCTTATAATGAGCGCAGTTATGTCCGATGTGGTAATGGCGGGGTGAATGGGACTAATTAAAAAGTACCCAAATGAAGCAGATAAGCAAGATATTTGAAAATAATGTAAACGCACAACCGAGTGACGGGAGCGTGTTACATTAGGATAATGAGCCCGAGTGAAGGGACAAACAAGCATGTAAAATGATTTAGACAAGTATTGGGAGGGAGTGTACTTACACTCGAACCCATAAAACGCAAGCATGTAAAATGATTTAGACAAGTATTAGGAGGGAGTGTACTTACACTCGAACCCATAAAACGCAAGCATGTAAAATGATTTAGACAAGTATTGGGAGGGAGTGTACTTGCACTCGAACCCAGAAAATGCAAACATGAAAAATGATTTAGACAAGCGATGGGAGGGAGTGTACTTACACTCGCACCCGGAAAATGCAAATATGTCCCTTAACGGGTCATTTTTTTTTTTTTTTGTAAAACGTCGAACTTAAAGACAAAGTCAGAATATAAAAATGAAGCAAGGTCTTAATGCATACCGGGAGGATTGCAATAATAACGACCTTGGTAAAACACCCGGTTGATGGGTAAGAATTAAACACATGCGTAAACCGAGAAACGAAAACACGAATTTAAAGTCAAAGGACTCGGATCATGAGTTACGACTAAAAGACCATAAAATTTCGTAAACAGAAAATTCTGATAATTATATTCAACTATTTTGAGATTGAACGGGTTGAATAAAGTATAATGCTTGAAGGCGTAAGTAAGCGCAAGCCGGATAACGATAAGCTTGAGACAAATGAATTTCAAACGTAAAAAGAGTGCTTTGACACCAAATATGTATTTTAATAAGACACGAGCAAAAAGAATGATCTACGGGATCCACATAACCTTTAGGATTATAAACAACGAGAGAAATATGGACTAAAACGACCCACGGGTCATGATTAGAAAGAAGTTATAAGGACTTCGCCTTAAAGAGGTGAATGTCTAATCAAAAATAGCCCATAAGGCTAAGTGATAAAACCTACGGGTTAGATGGAATAAAGCGAGGAAATCAGTTAAAAATCCCCGCATACAAAAACTAAGACTGTAAAGGATTAAATTACGGACTGTCAATATCCCAGTATGGATGATTGACACGAGTTAAAGAAAAGATCCAAAAAACTAAAACTTCGGTTTTAGTAAGAAGTAATGTTTTTACAAACATAAATTCTGATAGGAATTTAAATAGTAAGCATGAAAGATACAAGTCTTGACACTGATAGGCGCAAGATGATATATTCGAAAAGTGATATTCTCAAAAATGAAAGGTTGATACAAATTAAACATGATGTGACACGATCACGGTTAGGAAATGTAATGTGAAGTAAAATCACATTATAACCAAGCGAGTGATAAAAGTAACTGAACTAATAAGACTAGTTAATGAGACCGGTTAAGGTCATCAATTCAAATCAAGAAATTTGGTTTGCTTGTAAGCGGTAGATTCGGTATAGCTGAACCGAATAGATAAATTGAAAACAAAAGAATTTGTTGCTAAAAGTGAAAGATTTCACTAAAGATCTTAAACGGGTCAAATTAACGGATTCATAAGGAATTCGAGGGTATATGAAAGCGATGGATATCGCTAAGTTAACTGAACTAGTGGAAATAACGAGACTACGTTATGTCGAAGTTACATCATGTCATATGACATACGTAGAGGTCCGGTAACCAAAAAGACATTACCATAATTTTCTGGTAATGATAACAATTGGTTAAAGTAGGAGTAATGCTTAAGAGATTATTCAAGTCAAACGCATTGGGTTTAGAAAACTCAATGAACTAGATAAGCAAGGTTTCGAGGACGAAACCTCTTTAAGGGGGGTAGACTTGTAACACCCCGAAAACGGGTTTGGTAATTAACCCACGTTAATACTAAAAGACGGGTAAAGTGTCGCTAGTAGTAAAAATAACCCGGTAAATATTTGGGAATTAATAAGAAATCCTAATATTAGATACAAGCGAAACAAAGTTTTGATGAATTGAGTTTATAAGAGCCCGAGTTAACGGGACTTAAAATAAAACGGGTTATAACTCCCGGAACCCACTAAATAACTAGGAATATCAACCTAGTTAGTCTAGTGTCTTAAAAATAATGAGGAACTTGATGTAGTAACCTTTATAAACTTGGATAAAGTTGAGGGACTAAAATGGTTAAAGTGGGAAAATGGGTTTTATTAATTAAAATCTAAAAACACCAAAACACACACCATTGTGTGTGTTCTGGTCGTACAAAACACAGAGCCAAGAAGAGCTCTTAAGCTCAAACCCTAAAACACAGAAATTCATCAAATTGAAGGAGCAAATCAAGTCCAAATCAAAATCCGAGTATGAATTAGTGATCTCCATTGAAAAAGGAGTCACGAGGTATGTAAATTTCTTGGTAAATCTCTAGTTGAAATTCTGAGCAAACCTAGAGAATTCGAATCTAAGCTTGCATGTATGTTGTTTGGATGAAATTAGGGATGAAACTATGTCTAGTAGTAAACCCTAGCCATGTAATTGTTGAATTGATGTTCATTGTTGTGAATTCATAATCATACACTCATAAGTCAAGTGGGTTTTGGTTATGTAGAAAAGATGATAATATAGTTGTGTTAGAAATCATCATAAGTGATAGTAGATGCAAGATACTTGAACAAATTTCAAGTTTGAGTATTTGATCATACATGATAATGGTTGAATCTTGATGTTAATCTTGGTAAAAATGACTAATTGTGAACTAGTTAGCAAACGTGTAGAATCATGCCCATTAGGTGTTTGTTATAATGCCTAAATGAGAACTAAGTGTTGATAATGTGCCTAATTGAGTCTTGTGAACTTGATAGTGCAATCATATGTGTTAATTGGTGATTTGACTTTTAAATAGTCAAACCGATCATTAATAAGATCGAATGGTATTTGTGATAGAAAATATGTAAGATGGAATGGTCATAATTAATGATGACTAATATAACCGTCTTACGAATTATAATGATAGTTTGACGCTTGACAAGCTAGGTGGAGGCTTGGATAGGAGGCGGGTCAAACGAAGCAAGAATGGCGGAAAAGCATAATTCGGATGCAAGGTAAGTATAGCTTACACTAGTCTTAAATTGTGGAATGTTTTCTTATCATATAAATATTGAATGAGATATCTAAACGATTGAAATATGATGTTCCGTCGTGTAGTCGAACGGAACAAGCAAATCAAAGATGATAGAAACCATAATAATGGTTAAAAAGAAGTAAATCGATAAATTGGTCATATTATGTCGAAAGAAATACACGGTTTATAATTAAAATTCCCGTACGGTGTTAAACGGGAAGAGTCATGTAGAGGAGATGATAATAAATATCATTTCGCAAAGTTAAATGGTCTTTTCGGCCAAACGGGTCAAAAGGTGTAAACAACACCTTTTGACTATATAGACTAATGATTCTTTTGTCGAGTCATATGCTTACAGGAATAGATATCCAATGGATATTCGCATCGTTCTTAATTAGCGAATATAAAGCAAGGTAATAAAATCAAGTCTATTTGTTGATCCGAGCCAGGTACGTTTATTTATGATGTATGTAAAAGCGCTAATTTGGTCGAATAATCGGTGATAACCCTTCATTGTAAAAGAAGGACCAAAATCGACCAAAACGCCCTTGTAGGCTAAATTGAACAAACAACCCTTAGAGGTTGTTTGGAAAGGAGTCTTATGATTAAACAAAAGTTTAGAACGAGTATAGGTAGTGAAAGATGTAATTCTTGGGCTAAAAGACTCCATATGAGTCTTTGCCGTAAAATGATATTTCAAGGGAAATAAATCCGGAACACATAGATATCTACTTTAAATCCAACACACATTTAGTTGTGATGGAAGAGTACTAGATAAGAAATATAGGTTACAACGCTAGATTTGAATAAAAGTGAAATTTGAGTTTAAAAGTGCTTAAATTATCCTTAACGGGTTATAATAAGCATACGAGCGAAAACGGGTTTAAATTGTGTAATAAACCTATGATTAGAACTTAAAATGGTAGGTAACATTATGTCACACCCCCAAAATCCACACGCGGAGTATCACCGCTTGGAGGCGTGACTGACCAGGATCAAGCCATCAATCATATCAAACATAGTATTAAAGTGTAATAGTAAGAAAATATAAATCATCTTGACATGACTGATGTCCAAAACCAAACATTGTTTAAGTAGCGGAAGCATAATAATGAAAACCCAAATTAAGTTATAAGTTCAATTATTGTCTACGATCCGTATCCCACAACGACCTGCTCCTTCCTGTGCAAGCTCCATATGTACCTAAGGTCCTGCAAGGCATGTGAGAGAGAGTCAACAACTAGTTGAGCGAGTTCACAGTTAACAGTTCAGTAATAGTATAGCGTGAGTAGTAGTATGTTCGTTCGTTACAATGTATCGTATTAGTTTCCATCGCGGCCAATGTCCTTGGCAGGTGTGCGAAGATGTTGGGGAAGGTCTTTCCCCAAGTTTTCTAGACTAGGTTTGTTCGTATCGCGGCCAATGTCCTTGGCAGGTGTGCGATGATGTTGTACGTTTAGTTCGCGGCCAATGTCCTTGGCAGGTGTGCGAAGGCAGTCATAATATCGCGGCCAATGTCCTTGGCAGGTGTGCGAAGATCGTTCAATAAGTGTTACTAGTCTAGCAGTAGGTTCTGTTATCTATGTATGTACAGTAATTATCAAAACCCCATTCCCCCCTGGGAATCCCATGCCTTGGCTTGTGTGAACTCACCTTGGTTTGCTCGGCAGATAGATAAAGGGTTTCTTGAACTATGAGTGGTCAACCGCGTCCTAATAGGGTTACCATACAAGTCAGGTTTTGACTCAAGTATAACTAACAGGTTTCAAGCACGTATAGATCATGGCAACATATTAACAGTCAAACAATACATTCAGCGTGTGCGTTTTTAAAATAAGCCCAATAGCACTTGGCCCAACATGTTGTGCGGTTGGCACAACCTTGTGCGACCCACATCATGTTGTGCGATTCACTTAACTACCCGGCCCAAACATTAACAGATCACTAAAACATTCTCGGCCCAATTAAACAACACATAATTAACTTGTGCGGTCCAGATTGGGTTGTGCGACTGACATTGGGCTTGATCGGCCCAACCAGCATAACAACAACTAGCTTGTGCGACCCAGGTACCCTTGTGCGACTGGGGTCCTCTTGTGCGAACAGGTCATCTTGTACGACCAGATGACTTGTTCGACTAAGCTCCTTGTGCGAGTGGACCCTTTATGCGATTAGGGGTCTTGTACGATTGTTTAACAAACTTTCGTGATTTTAGCAATCAGTTACATCTATTCCAATTAATCATGTGACCACTTTAATAGTTTCCATAATTTGCATAAAGTCAATCAACAACAAACAATAACAAACTTAGCAATTATTCGATCAAAACATGGTTTTTATCTCCAATTCATATGAACTCTATCATAATCAACATGAACAACATAACCAATATCTTATAAATCGTATGATTCGGTCCAATTACTAGCATACATACTAACTTAACAATTGCGCATATCATCCATATATGAACACACACATCAGCCGATTAACAAACATGAAGCCGATTAGCATATATACAAATCCGATTTAATCATACAATCTCGGCATCTTACAAATCTCGTGTAGCATCAAATCACATGAACCGAATACCTAGTATTATCAAACAATATTACTAGCATAAAACCCTAGTTCATACATGACAAGATCACCTAGCATGGCAACTAGATAACAATGAAATACTAACCAGAAGTGTGATTACGACAAGCTTGATCGAGAGAAACGGCTTCGAGGGAACAAGGCTGCCTTCGATTCGGATTGAGAGAGAGAGTGTGTGTTCTAGGGTTTGTGTGTGTGTTAGGATGTTTGGTAAAAGTGTGAGATGGTTACAACCATCTCATGTGATAATCGACTAGGGGGATGGGCCGAACCCAACTTGGGCTATCCATTGGTTTCGATTACAAAGCATACGGCCCAACTAACTAAGCAACCGTTTCGCTTGTGCGGTTGGATCATATTATGCGTTTGGGCCATTATATACATACATACGTTACATAACACAATGCACATAATCATAACAAATCATACATTAATCAATTAATATAGCTCACATCAGCACGTATCATTACACAAGGTAGGTTCGAATTACGAGTTGTCACATTATCCCCAACTAAAAAGAAATTTCGTCCCGAAATTTGGTACGCACTCACTGGGGAAGCTAGGTAAGTTGTATTGTTCACTGGTTTTCCTGGGGTGTCACATCCTCCCCCCGTTGATCTGGAATTTCGTCCCGAAATTCCGCAGTAGTAGCTTCAGCCTCAGTAGTGGTTGCATTGGTTCCGAATAACTGGGGATATTTGAGTTCCATTTGATCTTCGCGCTCCCAGGTGAACTCTGGGCCGCGGCGGGAGTTCCAACGAACTCGTACAAGAGGGATTCTCGTGTTCTTGAGGACCTTAACATCCCGGTCCGTGATTTCAACAGGTTCCTCGACGAAGTTCAACCGTTCGTCGATAGTGAGTTCCTTCAAGGGAACTACGTGGGTCTCATCCGACGTACATTTCTTCAGATTCGACACGTGAAAGACATTGTGAACTGCACTGAGTTCAGGTGGTAAGTTCAATCTGTAGGCCACTTTGCCTATTTTCTCGATGACTTCGAAAGGTCCGACGTATCGTGGATTTAGTTTGCCGCGTTTTCCAAAACGAACCACACCCTTCCAGGGTGAAACTTTAAGTAGCGCTCGATCCCCAACCTGGAATTCGAGTAGTTTCCTGTCTAAATCAGCGTATGCTTTCTGACGGTCACGTGCTGCCGCCATGCGTTGTCGTATTTGTGCAATCTTTTCTGTAGTATCCACTACCATTTCTGGACCTGTGATTTGGCTTTCCCCCACCTCTGCCCAACAGAGAGGTGACCGGCACTTACGCCCGTACAGTGCCTCGAATGGTGCAGCCTTAATGCTGGTGTGGTAGCTGTTATTGTATGAAAATTCCACGAGTGGCAGATGCTTTTCCCAGCCGTTGCCAAAGTCAATCACACATGCCCTAAGCATGTCTTCGAGAGTCTGGATGGTACGTTCCGATTGCCCATCCGTTTGCGGGTGATAAGCTGTGCTCATATCTAATCGTGAGCCAAAGGACTTGTGCATTGCTTGCCACAGTTCTGAAGTAAAACGAGCGTCGCGATCAGAGATAATAGAGGTTGGCACTCCGTGCCTCGAAACAACTTCCCTAAGATAAACGTCTGCTAGTGTGGAGAACTTATCAGTTTCTTTGATTGCCAGGAAGTGAGCAGACTTAGTGAGTCGATCCACGATCACCCAAATAGTGTCATTTCCGCGCTGGGATCTAGGTAAGCCAGTAACAAAATCCATGGAAATTTGCTCCCATTTCCATTGTGGTATCTCAGGTTGTTGGAGTGGTCCTGACGGTTTCTGATATTCTGCCTTGACTCTCGCACAAGTCAAGCATTTGCTAACGTATGTGGCTATGTGGGCCTTCATGCTAGGCCACCAGTATGTAGTCTTGATGTCGTGGTACATTTTATCTGCACCTGGATGTACCGAGTAGCGAGACTTGTGAGCTTCATCCATTACCAGCTCGCGTAAGTTGCCGTACAGTGGGACCCAAATGCGTCCTGTTACGTAATAGGCTCCATCTTCCTTCTGTTCTAAGCGTTGCCTTGAGCCGCGTAAGGCTTCTGCCCTGACGTTTTCTGGTTTCAATGCTTCCACCTGAGCATTTCTTATCTGAGAAGGAAGACTAGACTGTATAGTGAGTTGTAGAGCTCGTACGCGCTTAGGCGCAGTGTCCTTCCGACTTAGGGTATCAGCCACCACATTGGCTTTGCCCGGGTGATACCTGATCGAGCATTCGTAATCGTTCAGCAGTTCGACCCATCGTCGTTGTCTCATGTTTAGTTCCTTCTGTTTAAAGATGTGCTCGAGACTTCTGTGATCAGTGTAGATAGCACACTTGGTGCCATACAAGTAGTGTCGCCATATCTTAAGTGCAAAAACAACCGCTCCCAGCTCTAGATCGTGTGTAGTGTAGTTCTTCTCATGAACCTTGAGTTGGCGTGAAGCGTATGCTATAACTTTATCCCGCTGCATCAAAACACAACCGAGACCCTGGATAGATGCGTCGCAGTAGACCACGAAGTCGTCTGTGCCCTCTGGCAATGAAAGGATAGGTGCACTACAGAGTCTATCCTTTAAGTGCTGAAACGCTAACTCCTGTGCGTCTCCCCAACGATAAACCACGCCCTTCTGCGTTAGTGAAGTAAGAGGCTGAGCAATCTTGGAAAAATCCTTGATAAATCTCCTGTAGTAACCTGCCAATCCCAAGAATTGGCGAATTTCCGTTGGCGTTCGAGGTGCAGGCCAGCTCTTGATTGACTCCACCTTGGATGGATCAACGTGAATCCCATCCTTGTTCACTACGTGGCCCAAGAAATGGACTTCGCGAAGCCAGAAGTCACATTTCGAAAACTTAGCGTACAACTGTTCCTTTCGAAGAAGTTCCAAAATAAGCCGTAAGTGTTGCTCATGTTCCTCCTGACTCTTCGAATAAATCAGGATGTCGTCGATAAAAACAATGACGAACTTGTCGAGATAGGGTTTGCACACCCTGTTCATAAGATCCATAAATACGGCAGGCGCATTCGTTAGCCCAAAAGGCATGACCATAAACTCGTAGTGGCCGTAGCGTGTTCTGAACGCTGTTTTGGAGACGTCCTCATCCCGGACTCTCAGCTGGTGATAACCTGACCTTAAGTCTATCTTGGAGTAGTAGCTCGACCCTTGCAGCTGGTCGAATAAATCATCTATGCGCGGAAGAGGATAACGATTCTTGATCGTCACCTTGTTGAGTTCACGGTAGTCTATACACATCCGGAACGTACCGTCTTTCTTCTTTACGAATAACACTGGAGCTCCCCAGGGCGAAGAGCTAGGACGTATAAAACCCTTTTCCAAGAGTTCTTGTAGCTGCTTTGACAGTTCTTCCAATTCAGTTGGAGCTAAACGATAAGGTGCTCGAGCTATAGGTGCTGCTCCTGGAGCGAGCTCGATCTGAAATTCAACTTGACGATGAGGCGGTAACCCAGGTAATTCCTCAGGAAACACTTGAGGAAAATCACGTACTACAGGAATATCTTCAATCTTTTTCTCTTTCTTCGAGGTATCTGTAACGAGTGCTAGTATAGCAGTGTGCCCCTTGCGTAAACACTTCTGAGCCTTCAAAAAGGAGATGATGCCACCCACGACACCACTCTTGTCGCCTTGAACTTCGAGAGGTTCCTTGCCCGAACGAGGAATGCGAATAACCTTTTCTTTGCACAGGATCTCCGCTTGTTGTTGAGATAACCAATCCATACCAATGACGACGTCAAAGCTACTCAAGGCTATAGGAATGAGATCAATGGAGAAAGTCTGGCCAGCGAGGATAAGATTACACCCTTTAACTATGTGCGTGGCCTCTAGGCTTTTACCGTTAGCTAATTCTACGACATGTTTGGTGTTTAAGAGAGTTGGTGCACGTTTTAGCATTTCACTAGCTTTTAGAGACATGTAACTTGTATCCGCACCAGAATCAAATAGTACAGTAACATAAAAGTCGTCGAGAAGAAACTTACCCATAACCACGTTGGGATCATTCCTGGCCTCACCCTGACCGATCACAAACATACGGCCTCTAGCACCATTGTTGTTGTTGTTTCCACCGTTGTTGTTGTTCCCGTTGCCCTGATTGTTGTTGTTGTTATTGTTCTGGTTCTGGTTTAACTGAGGGCAATCCCGCTTGTAATGACCTTCAGCCCCACACTGGTAGCATCCCCTGTTTCCCTGCTGCTGCTGCTGAGGCTGGTTTCGTGGAGCAGGTGGTTGTTGTTGCTGGTTCTGATTTGCTGGCCGTACGCTTCTACAATCCTTAGCCTCATGACCCACCTTGAGGCATCGTTGACACTGTTCCCTGCGGCATCTTCCACTGTGGTGTTTGTTGCACCTTCTACACCATGGGTGAATTCCCCGATAGCCACTCTGCCCCTGACCACCTGATGATTGCTGATTCGGACTCTGGTGGTCATTTGTTTTGCGTTGCTGAGCTTGAGACTGAACAGTAGCTGAACCCTTGCTAGAATCCCCCTCCCATTTCCTCTTATTGTCGCTGGGAGTAGCAGGAGTAACCGAAGTGGTAGCAGTAGCAGTAGCGCTGATGCGTTTGGGCAACCTGTTTTGCTCCACCGCCTGATCAGTGAGACGGTGAGCCAGCTGAACAACCTGCTGGTAAGTGGCATGATTTGCTGAAGTCACATGACTTTGAATCTCTGGCACCAGACCCTTAAGATAAAGTTCAATACGCTTGTCCACCAGAGTAGGACACAGTAATGCAAGTTCATTCGATCTCTTGGTATACGCTTCGATCTCAGACCCCGTCATCTTGAGGTTGAAAAACTCGACTTCCAGCTTATGAATATCATCTCTACTGCAGTATTCCTCCTTGATCATCTCTTTGAAATTGTTCCATGGGGTGGCGTTAGCAGCAACCAACCCCAGGATTTGGACCTGAGCTTTCCACCATGTGAGGGCTAAACCCTCGAGGGTACCGGTAGCATACTTCACCCTGCGTGCCTCAGGGCATTCACACATCTCAAACACAGACTCCATCTTTTCAAACCAGTGCAGGAGACCTACGGCTCCTTCAGTGCCGCTGAAAGTGGATGGACGACAGTCCATGAAAGTCTTGAAGGTGCAAACAGGTGCTTGACCTGCTGTGTTAAGAATTAGGACAAGTTTAAACACGAGAGTTGATTTAAGAATGTAGGATCTAAGGATCCTAGTGTGAGTTGTAACTGCAGGGTATACCTCCTGCTTGTGCGGCTGCAACGGCCGCAGTGACTCGTTCGTTAATGAGGGCCGTCAACTGGTCCTGAGTCATGTTGATACGTCCAGACATGATCTTCATAGTAAAGATAACGTAAGTGAGATAGGTTCGCGAATTGTGCGATGACAGAAGGGAGTGAGCACACGAGTATTCTCAAGCAATAACATATAGCAAGTTCTGTGATCTAAGCATACCACGAGCAAAGTTCTACGTAGTTCTAGCATGTAGGTAATGTAACATAAATAGTAATACCTATGGTGTTGAGCCTTGCACGTGGAGCGAAGCGTCGTTGTGGATCGTTGTGAGCACTGTTCTGGTTATAGTCTGGTTTTAACAAAAATCGTTTTCCTTTTATTAAAACCAAGTTCTCTATAACCAATGGCTCTGATACCAATCTGTCACACCCCCAAAATCCACACGCGGAGTATCACCGCTTGGAGGCGTGACTGACCAGGATCAAGCCATCAATCATATCAAACATAGTATTAAAGTGTAATAGTAAGAAAATATAAATCATCTTGACATGACTGATGTCCAAAACCAAACATTGTTTAAGTAGCGGAAGCATAATAATGAAAACCCAAATTAAGTTATAAGTTCAATTATTATCTACGATCCGTATCCCACAACGACCTGCTCCTTCCTGTGCAAGCTCCATATGTACCTAAGGTCCTGCAAGGCATGTGAGAGAGAGTCAACAACTAGTTGAGCGAGTTCACAGTTAACAGTTCAGTAATAGTATAGCGTGAGTAGTAGTATGTTCGTTCGTTACAATGTATCGTATTAGTTTCCATCGCGGCCAATGTCCTTGGCAGGTGTGCGAAGATGTTGGGGAAGGTCTTTCCCCAAGTTTTCTAGACTAGGTTTGTTCGTATCGCGGCCAATGTCCTTGGCAGGTGTGCGATGATGTTGTACGTTTAGTTCGCGGCCAATGTCCTTGGCAGGTGTGCGAAGGCAGTCATAATATCGCGGCCAATGTCCTTGGCAGGTGTGCGAAGATCGTTCAATAAGTTCAGTTCGCGGCCAATGTCCTTGGCAGGTGTGCGAAGATCGTTCAATAAGTGTTACTAGTCTAGCAGTAGGTTCTGTTATCTATGTATGTACAGTAATTATCAAAACCCCATTCCCCCCTGGGAATCCCATGCCTTGGCTTGTGTGAACTCACCTTGGTTTGCTCGGCAGATAGATAAAGGGTTTCTTGAACTATGAGTGGTCAACCGCGTCCTAATAGGGTTACCATACAAGTCAGGTTTTGACTCAAGTATAACTAACAGGTTTCAAGCACGTATAGATCATGGCAACATATTAACAGTCAAACAATACATTCAGCGTGTGCGTTTTTAAAATAAGCCCAATAGCACTTGGCCCAACATGTTGTGCGGTTGGCACAACCTTGTGCGACCCACATCATGTTGTGCGATTCACTTAACTACCCGGCCCAAACATTAACAGATCACTAAAACATTCTCGGCCCAATTAAACAACACATAATTAACTTGTGCGGTCCAGATTGGGTTGTGCGACTGACATTGGGCTTGATCGGCCCAACCAGCATAACAACAACTAGCTTGTGCGACCCAGGTACCCTTGTGCGACTGGGGTCCTCTTGTGCGAACAGGTCATCTTGTACGACCAGATGACTTGTTCGACTAAGCTCCTTGTGCGAGTGGACCCTTTATGCGATTAGGGGTCTTGTACGATTGTTTAACAAACTTTCGTGATTTTAGCAATCAGTTACATCTATTCCAATTAATCATGTGACCACTTTAATAGTTTCCATAATTTGCATAAAGTCAATCAACAACAAACAATAACAAACTTAGCAATTATTCGATCAAAACATGGTTTTTATCTCCAATTCATATGAACTCTATCATAATCAACATGAACAACATAACCAATATCTTATAAATCGTATGATTCGGTCCAATTACTAGCATACATACTAACTTAACAATTGCGCATATCATCCATATATGAACACACACATCAGCCGATTAACAAACATGAAGCCGATTAGCATATATACAAATCCGATTTAATCATACAATCTCGGCATCTTACAAATCTCGTGTAGCATCAAATCACATGAACCGAATACCTAGTATTATCAAACAATATTACTAGCATAAAACCCTAGTTCATACATGACAAGATCACCTAGCATGGCAACTAGATAACAATGAAATACTAACCAGAAGTGTGATTACGACAAGCTTGATCGAGAGAAACGGCTTCGAGGGAACAAGGCTGCCTTCGATTCGGATTGAGAGAGAGAGTGTGTGTTCTAGGGTTTGTGTGTGTGTTAGGATGTTTGGTAAAAGTGTGAGATGGTTACAACCATCTCATGTGATAATCGACTAGGGGGATGGGCCGAACCCAACTTGGGCTATCCATTGGTTTCGATTACAAAGCATACGGCCCAACTAACTAAGCAACCGTTTCGCTTGTGCGGTTGGATCATATTATGCGTTTGGGCCATTATATACATACATACGTTACATAACACAATGCACATAATCATAACAAATCATACATTAATCAATTAATATAGCTCACATCAGCACGTATCATTACACAAGGTAGGTTCGAATTAGGAGTTGTCACATTATCCCCAACTAAAAAGAAATTTCGTCCCGAAATTTGGTACGCACTCACTGGGGAAGCTAGGTAAGTTGTATTGTTCACTGGTTTTCCTGGAGTGTCACACATTAAATTAAAGAGATGTATGTGATATAGAAGTCAAACAAATACGTTTGTTTGATAAAATGCGTAAACGGGTCAAATTTTGGTAAAAGAGTAATAAGCCGAAGACTTAAAGGTCTTAATTTTTATCAAGCCGGATGTCGGATTTTAACTCCATATGATGGAGAATCAAATTACAAACATGTAGGAAGAAACGGTAGGTTAAACGGATAAGCGGTTTGAAAGATACGAAAGATTTCGTGTCAAATTACGACGAAATAGAGAATCAGGATGCAGAGTCCACCGTAATTTACGGTCACACCGTAAATTACGGTGGAGTTAAATTGTTTACGGTGTAACTGGTCTGATTTACGGCAGAAGAATGGAAACCCAGGGGCCACCGTAATTTACGGTCCCACCGTAAATTACGGTGGATATAATTTTCTTATATTTTGTTTTTCATTTGGAAATCAAATGTTTCCCGGACATTGTTCGGACCTGATTTAAACTTCGTAAGACTAAAGCATTTCATGTTTATGAAATGTAGGTACGCCTTGGATGCCGGAAGACGATCAAGCTCAGCGAAGAACCGAACACAATAAAGACACACGCTTCCGCACTTTGCCACGTTGTAAAATTTAAACAACAAATTTGATCATGTTACCTAGAATAACTTATGAATTGTAAAAGTTTAAATAAACCCGTATTTTTATAGTATGTGTAGCCTTAACTACACATCTAATTGTTGGTATTCACACGATAAACGTTAAATAGAAACTAGGGTGTTACAAATAAGCTCAGATCAAAACTGAAGCAAGTGAAAAAATCGAAACTATTTACCTAACAATCAAATTCAGTAAGACAAAGGGAATCAAAATAACACAAATCGATGAGAAACGAACCTGGTTACAGCCGGTTGGAAGAAAGATCGGCTCTCAAAAGGATCTGTTGTCAACAAAGAAGAACAATTTAATTAGAGATTCTAAAACTAAAGATTACATACAGAAGCAGAGATTGAAAACAAATAACAATATAAAAGGGGTAAGCGGGTTAGATAATAGATATGTTTTGAGAAAAAGTTTTGAACAATGATGAAAATATGATCTTTTATAAAGGGGTTTAATCTTACCTTGTTAACAGTACATTCATATCTATACAAACAGAAAAATCACAATGTGGCAACCTTTTGCATCAATGTGCTTGGTCATCTTCTTAGGGTTAGACAAGTAACATAATCAGGAACAAAAACAACAATTAATGCTATAGATATTAAAAAAAAGGCCCAATGAAAAGCTCAACTCAAATAATGCATGCGTTTCATTGATATTGGGAACTCAATGGAATTAAGTAGCTAAATTACTATTATGCAATACCTAAAGTGAAGAGAAGGATTAGGATAAATGGTGAAGGCTGAAGGAGCAGCCTCTAGAGCCATAGGTTCCATCATATTGAGGTGAAGCATGTTCCTAGCCATGTATGATTGATATAAATTATACTCCTTGTCCACTGTGCACGTTTAATTGTTTCATAGCTCTCAGCAATCTGCATGTATTCACAACACGTACTCACATAAGAGATTAGTGCGGATGCGCTAATTCATTTATTATGTAGTTTTTATGTTTAATTACGCGTATTGGTAGTTTTAAAGGGATAACTAATCCTAGTTTTCAAATTATAAACAGGAATTTAATTTATCCCTTTTATTATATTATAAACAACCCTACTTTTGGTCTAGCTTTGGTAGCAGGTTGTCTTTCTTCACTTTTCTGTGTAACAATAGTCAACGAAAAATTCATCTAAGACTATAAGGAAGTTGTTGATTTCGAACACCAGAAATCACTGAAATAAGCTTGTAGATTTAACTTCATGAGTGGGCATAGGCACAAACAGAATTAAAATAACCTGAGGGAAGGTATTCGACAAAATGCCAGTCAAAGAAAACTCATCTAAACTCAATCTGTAAGGAAGAAAAAAAAACAAAAACCATAAACTAATGAGTGGGCATAGACACAAAATCAAAATATCAAAACATAAACATACGGACTAAAACAATGAAACCCTAGGAAAAGAATGAACAGACAACAACCTGGATGAAAGTAACCTTGCTTTCACGCGAAACTCTCACAAATTCTGCCGCTGGCGGTCTCTGCAGCCCCTATACAGTCGTGTGAGAAACCGTCGGATCTGGACATGGGAGACCTATTAAGTAACAATCTATTAATCGTAATCTAACAAACCAAAAAAACAGATCAGAACTGATAGAACAATAATCGCTAAAGAAAAGGATGGTTAATCATAATCTTGAACTGATAAGAAAGATGAAGAACAAAACTAAAAAACACACAAATTTAGATCGATGAAGGGATTCTAGGGTTCATAAAAGAAGCGTTTTATCCCAAATCATATGTAATAGATCTGATTGTATACCCGCAATATAGATCGGCGCACAAAAGAAAAAAATCAAGAAATCGTATAATCGATTGAAGAACAGAGGTGATACATCATACCTGGGAGGGATTCGTTGTGATTATTTAGATGAAACGGCGAAGAAGAGTAGGAGATTAGGTTTTCTATAAGTTCCAATTGGATGAAGCGGCGAAGAAGTGTAGGAAATTAGGGTTTTCTGTTCCAAAAAAAACTTGTTTAGGGTTTATATATGGAATCCGGATTGCATAGATGGATCGGGTCGCGTAGCTCACAAAATGGGATCCGCGAGCAATGTAAATATCCATCTTATTTTCCCGCCAAAAAGGCATCCAAGAAGCTCTAATCTAATGGCACATCAGCCCAAATCTTCTTGTTTATTATATATAATAGATAATAGATTTTCAAGTCTCTCCTTAGACTGGAACTCTATAACCAGAAAGGCATTAATGTAGTTTCCAGCTCCTTAATTTCCTTATCATATACAAAAAAACCTCGCGGATAAAAGATAGTAAAATCTATAATGTGGACAAATATTTGTTAGAGGGCGTGGAAAAGTGACGTGGTGGCATTTCTACGCCAGGAACACCACCCCTTGTGGTCAGGGGCAGACCCACATAGAGCGGATCGAGGTTCTCGGACCCCAATGTTTTTAAAAAATCTAGTAGAACCGCTATGTTAAATTTTTTAATGACCCCATAAAAATAATAAGATGGACACCATAGCATCAAAGTGGACACTGGCGTGGTGATGAGGGCGGGGAGTTTTTCCACCGGCGTAGGGGCATTTGAGTTGTGAGGTGGAGGCTCTTGATTGGTATGTGGATTTTGGATATGTTTTAATTGGTTGATTTTTTCTCTTCATAAAAACGCCACTAACCACGCCGCTCCCACACCTCTTGTTTTGCCCCACGCCCCATTTATGGCGCGTGTTTACATGTCGTTCACATATCGCATAAAACCCAATTTTCAAGACTCTTCACACCCTATAGTCATAGGGCAAGTGTGTGACCATCCGTCATGGTCCATCTAATTCAGATAGCCAAATCTTACTTCATATCTTTAATTGAATTTCCATGTTTGTCCGTATGGAAGAATGACAATGGACTAAACAAGAATATCTTTAATTGAATTTCCATGTTTGTACGTATGGAAGAATGACAATGGACGAAACAAGAAGGCCATCTAATATATATATATATTTTATATCAAAGTAAAATCTTTAACAATTATATGGACAACTAAGGAGTGAATATACAAGCGGGGAAGGATCCACTAAAAAGTGGATTTTGCCTAAGTAGCTTAAGAAGGAATTTTAACCATTCATTTTTCAAATCAATGGTTAAGATGAAAGGGTAGGAGAAAGGAGGAGTGCAAGGGTATCTTGGGAAAATCCTATTTATGGACTTTCTCTCTCCACATGCAAGTCACATGCATATTCCACCCTCATTTTTTAAACGTTCATAACTTTTTTATACGACATTATTTTTTCATAAAAATTTCACCGTAAAACCGAGCGTCTTTTTATCTTTAATTTGAGTACCATATTGCTATATAAAATATGAAGACTAAAAAACCCCACTTAAATGTGTTGTATTTCTATGTTATATAACATTTTTTATGCTAAATTTTTGTACTATATTTTTGTGCTAAATTTTTTGTGCTGAATTTTTTTGTCTTAAATTTTTTTTTTCCTCAATTTTTTTGTGCTAGATTTTTTTGTACTACATTTTTTGCTAAATTTTTTCGTGCTATATTTTCTTTCTACTAGATTTTTTTGTGCTATATTTTTTTGTACTACATTTTTTGTGCTATATTTTTTTGTACTACATTTTTTGTGCTAGATTTTTTGTGCTAGATTTTTTTGTACTAGATTTTTTTGTTTATATTTTTTAAAAACAAAAGGGGTGCCACATGTCATTTTCACTCCTATTTATAAGGACCAAAATGCCCTTCATTCCTACTTATTAGGAGTGCCACATGTCATCATCACAATCCTTCTTAGGCTACTTAGGCAAAATCCACTTTTTAGTGGATCCTTTCCCATATACAAGCCGATATATAATCATGCTAAAGACAAATTATATCAAAGTAAAATCTTTAACAATTATACAACTAAGGAGTCATGCTAAAGACAAAATATCATAAGGCCGGGTCTATTCACACACGCCCTTAGTCTATTTAAACACTCCAAAGCGCCCCGCTATGGCCAAAGCGGGGCGCTTTGGTGTAAAGTCAACAGACAAGGTCTGACAGGTTCAATCCTTGTCTGTTGACTTTACATCAAAGCGCCCCGCTTTGGCCTAAGCTCGGCGCTTTGGTTTTTTTTTTTTTTTTTTTTTTTTTTTTTTACATTTTGGGCGTATTTTTGACTGGTGACTGGTCTACGTTTAAGTTCAAATTTTACATTTTTGGTCCAAATTTTACAATATTTAATTTTACAATGTTGATAAACCATTGATGAAAAGTGATCTACGGTTCATAGCCGTTTGGTGTTGTGATGATGATGATGGTTGTGACAGGGATGGGTCAAGGTCATTGGTCAATATCATATTTTTCTCTCTTGTATTGTCCCATCCTTTTTAGCAATTTAATTAAAAGTAATAAACTATTGGGAGTAGGAAATGAAGTAATCACTATGCAGTGGTAGGATTTGATGGTTGAATGACATAGAGGCGGCTAACCAGCCTGCGCCTTACCCAACTGAAATACCATATATACCCTTTTGTACCATAAAAAAGCTGATTATATTATTAATAAACTTTGAGTGGCGCCATCTTTTTATTTAAACTTAATTATAACTAGTAATTTTACCACCGCGTTGCACCGGAAGTCAAGTTGGTTCGTCACGTTAGCAAGAAAAATAAGAACTTTATTAAAGTACACGGGTTAAATATGTATATTAGGAAAGTTGAAGTCGAATGACTAAACATGTAAATTAGAAAACTTAAGGGTGTAAACGAAAAATAAAAAATAAAAAAAAGAAGGTCGTCAAGTGGCAGAGTTAAATACCATTGTAGTCCCTGTCGTTTGGACCATTTTGGCAGTTTAGTCAAAATGTTTCATTTTTCGTTTGGACCATATGCGTTACATCACGTTAAAAACCGAATGTCACCGACACGACCCAATCAGATTCAATACGCACTTGTACGACCCAAAATGACAATATACATCATAATACTACAATTAATGAAAAAATACGTCATGTACATGTACGGTAGGCGGCTGATACACATAAAACTACTCATAGGAGTACTTGTGCTTTTCAAACCAAAATGATACGATATAAAGGAATACGACATCACACGTAACCGATTTGATCCGGAACTTGCAGTATAGTCCATATATATTAAAAAATGATGTATAATGGAAAAAACGTAAAATTTAGACTATTATCGACGCGTTTGTGAATTAAAAACAATTTTAAAAAATTTTAAAAAGGCCCTAAGCGCTGCGCTTTGACCTAAGAGGGGCGTTTTGCCCAAAAAAAAAAAAAAAAAAAACCAAAGCGCCGCTCTATGGCCAAAGCGCGGCGCTTTGATGTAAAGTCAACAGACAAAGGCTGACAGACTCAGTTCTTGTCGGTTGACTTTACACCAAAGCGCCCCGCTTTGGCCATAGCGCGGCGCTTTGGGGTGTGAAAATAATTTTCTCCGTGTGTAAATAGCATGACCCTATCATAATTCGTGATCTTCTAATTCTTTACCAGCACCAGTTGATTGAAAATCACCAAAAAAAAACCCTTTTGACTAACTAGACGTTACAAAAATATGTTACAATCATTGATGAAACAATATTTATGGGGCTACTAAATATACCCCCTTTTGTAACTTTTCATACCCCTTTTTTTTTATTAAATTCACATTTAAACTGATCATATTTGTGACGATAACGAGGAGACATCATAACACATTTTCACAGGTTGCTATTATTCGAATGCTGTTTGGCAAGCTATTTTGACGTGGTGCAGAATTCCGGTTTTATATATGTTTGAATTAAAAGACCTCACGGATGTATATAAGAAAGACTATGCGGCTCAATTCGGTGACAAAGGAAATGGTTCAATGCTTGATGATTATAGGTTGTTGGAGGATATGGAAGGCCCGGAATGTTCGTATTTTTAATGACAAGAAGACTACAAGTGTGGAAGTTGTGGCTGATGTGAAGACTTACGGCTATTTGTGGTATAAACATAGAAATAAGAATCGAACATGTAAATGGGAACAATGGTGTAAATGTGATATGATGTAACTTTTCGGTTTGCTTGATCTCCGTCTTGGGGATCAAGTGTGTTGTTTTTGTTAATGAAGTTCAACTTTCAAAAAAAAAAAAAAAAAAAAAAAAACATATCATATTTACCCTCTATACAAGTAATCACTTTTTAACACGTATTCTTTTAGTTACAAAACAAATTCAAAAGTGTAAAAAATATTATAGAAGTTTTTATTCAAATATTTTTTATGTTTATTTAAAAAAAACATATTTTCTTAAAGTTTTCAAATACCGTTTACACTTTATTAAACATTTTTACAAATTATCAACAACGTTTTTCATATAAAAATAATAATAAAAAAGTTTTGAATTTTCTTTTTGAAAAAGTCTATACTATATTTTTTTCCTCGTCTACTTTGTATTTTAAATGTCTTACATTTATTATTTTTAATATTTTGAAATGGTTTTTTTTAACGACTTGAAGTGGGTATCCTTATGGTGTCTTTATAAACAATAATACACAAAAATCCACACAAAGTTTTAAAATCAACCAATTTAATATATTTTTTTAATTAAAAAAGAGAAAAATATTTGTGAATCAACTCTATCAATTTCTTTTGCTTTACAAAAGTGTTCACTTTGATCGGAAGTCTTAAACTGGTTTTAACTTGTGTATAACATACTCTTTACACTAATTAAATTTAAACTTATATAGATTATTAATTTATAGTTTGATAAAATTATTTTAGTACCTATTATTTATTTGTTTACTTACAACGCTATTTTAAAAGAAAAACTTGTTACCTTTTTAATAAATAAAAAAATGTTAATTATTTCATAAACACATTTAAAGTATTAAAAATTATAAAAGTAAGACCTTTAAAATACAAACTAGACGAGGAAAAACATAATACAGACTTTTTTCAAAACTTATTTTATTATTTTTATAAGAAAAATGTTATTATTTATTTGTAAAGATGTTCAATAAAAAAACATAATTAAAATACTATTTGAGAAAGTGTCTTTAGAAACAATATCTGAAAACTTTAAAAAATATGTTTTTAAATAAAAATTAAACAACAAACATTAAAAAAACAGTTGTAATTTTTTTTTACACTTTTGAATTTGTTTTATAACAAAAAGATTTTTTTTTTTCCTAAATTGATGATTTGTACGGGAGGTAAACATTACAAGTTTTAATGTGATTTTATAGAAATAAGGTATAAAAAGTAATAAAAAGGGGTACATTTAGCCTACCCCATATTTCAGATACAACTATAAAACTGAGCATTAGACAAGTTTTAAAATGGGCTTTAACATAAGGTTTCTAACCCCGTCTTTTGATGGTTTTAAAATGGGCTTTAAGACAGGGTTTCTAATAGGGATGAGCATATGAATACCAATACCGATCCCATACCGATCCCGTACCGATCGGTATCGGTATCGGTATCCACATTTTGGCGATTTCGGTATCGGTACGGTATCGGTATTATACCGATACCGACCCTCAAAATACGGTATAATACCGATACCGTACCGATACCTAACCGACATGTTTCGGTATCGGTACCTAGTTTGGGTGAAAATCGGTATCGGTATTAGTCGGTATCGGTATCGGTACGGGACGGAATACCGACATGCTCATCCCTAGTTTCTAACCCCGTCTTTTGATCTAAAATAAATATTATTAAAATTAATATAATAAACTGTGTCTTATAATTTTGTACTTATGTGTCCATTCCAAGCCAATACAACAACAACAACCATACCCAGTGTATCCCACAGATAGCAGAGCTATTTATAGGGTCTGGGGAGGGTGGGATGTAGACAGACCTTGCCTCTATCCATAGGGATAGAGAGGCTGCTTCCAGAGAGACCCTCGGCTCGAAAGCGAAAGCGAACAGCAAACCAACATACCAAGTCAAAAAATACAGAAATAAGAAGTCGGCCATACTAAGAAAGTGATAAGAGTGGGACAATACAATGTGAATCATGTATAATGGCATGCAACATCATTTTGGACGTAAACATAATGTGAATCATGTATAATACCATACAACATCATAGACACAAGAAGGCAATCATGGGAAAAGTCCCTTAAAGAAAAGGAAAAGCCTACGTCCATGAAAAACACCTAAGACCTTTCTACAATATCCTCTAGAAGTCCTTAACCCTAATCCTACGCCTCCACGAAGTCCTATCGTGGACCATGTCCTCAGAAAGATGCAACTCTTGTAAATCATGCCTAATCTGCTCATCCCATGTCAGTTTGGGTCTGCCTCTTCCTCTCCTCCCCTCCACAGTAAGAGTTTCCACTACTCTAACCGGTGTCGTCGCTTCCCTCCGCTTCACATGCCCAAACCATCTCAATCTCCCCTCCTTAATCTTCTCCGATATACTAGCCACTCCTAGTCTATCCCTAAAAACCTCATTTCTTATCCGATCTAACCTCGTGTGTCCACACATCCACCTCAGCATCCTCATCTCTGCTACCTCCATCTTGCGCGCTTGTGTCTTCTTGATAGCCCAACAGTCTGTTCCATATAGCATAGCTGACCTAACTGCTACCCTGTAAAATTTCCCTTTTAGTTTAGTTGGGAACCTCCTATCGCACAATACCCCACTGGCTGCCCTCCATCTACACCAGCCGGCCTGTATGCGATGAGTTACATCACTATCTATGTCACCATCTCTTTGTACAAACGACCCCAGATACTTAAATCTGGTTACCTGCGGGACCAAATGGTCCTCAATGGTGATTTGGGTTTCATCGTCAATGGCTACACCGCTGAAATCACAGTGTAGATATTCAGTCTTAGATCGACTAATCCTAAGGCCCTTGCCTTCTAAAGCTACTCGCCACTCCTCTATCCTCGCGTTTAGGCACTGTTTAGTCTCTGCAATCAACACAATATCGTCTGCAAAAAGCATGCACCACGGAACTGTCTCCTGAATCAACTTGGACAACTCATCCAAGACAACTGCAAAAAGAAAAGGGCTCAACACAGACCCCTGGTGGAGTCCTACCTCCACAGGAAAGAAGTTTGTATCTCCTACAGGCGCGCGGACACTAGTTTCTGTTCTATTGTACGTATCCTTAATTATGTCTATATACTTCCCCGGTAGCCCTCGCCCCTCCAAACTATCCCAAATCAGTTGCCGTGGGACAGTGTCATATGCCTTTTCCAGGTCGATAAACACCATATGTAAATCTTGCTTCTTTGCTCTATATTTTTCCATCAGCCTCCTTAGAATATGTATCGCTTTTGTAGTTGACCTCCCTTTCATGAATCCAAATTGGTTTACTGAAACCTGAGTTTCTCTTCTAATTCTAGTCTCAATTACCCTCTCCCAAAGCTTCATAGTGTGGCTTAGCAGTTTGATTCCTCTGTAGTTCCCACAACATTGAGCGTCTCCTTTATTCTTGTATAAAGGCACCACGATGCTATTCCTCCACTGATCTGGCATTTTTCCAGTCTTGAAGATACAATTGAACAAAAGTGTTAACCATCGGACTCCTTCTTCTCCCAAACACTTCCACACCTCAATCGGTATGTTGTCCAAACCCATTGCCTTCCCTCTTCCCATCTTCCTAAGTGCCATCCTCACCTCGTCATGTGTGATCCTCCTACAGTAGCAATTATTCTGTTGTAGCCTTTGGATCCTGGGGTTGCTGCTATCATGTTGGTATGCCCTTCCTTGGTTAAAAAGATTATGGAAGTAGGTTTGCCATCTCATCTTAATGTCTTGTGCCTTGACTAAAACACGTCCATCCTCTCCTTTGATAAATTTTACTACTCCTAGATCTTGTCTTCTTCGCTCCCTAGCTTTGGAAATCTTAAACATATCATGCTCCCCCTCTTTCGTTTCCAAACGTTCATACATTTGTTTATATGCTGCGTTTTTTGCCTCGGTCACCGTCTTTTTTGCTTCCCTTTTTGCCTTCTTGTAGATCTCCCTTACCCTCAGCCGCTCCTCCTCATCTGTGCACCTCAAAAGATCTCTAAAACTATTTTGCTTATCCTTTATTTTGGTATGCACGTCTTCATTCCACCACCAAGACTCCTTATGCCCATTAGTCTTTCCTGTTGTGACCCCGAGCGTCTCATTCGCCACTGTAGTGATCGTAGTCGCCATAGCCTCCCACATCCGGTTTGCGTCGTCACCTAGTTGCATCGATGTCCTTGCGATAACTCTTTCTGTGAACATCATAATTTTTTCTCCCTTCAAGTTTCCCCAACGGATCCTGGGTCGGGTTTTCCTTTCCCCCTCAGTTAGTCTTACTTTTAGGGCTATATCTGCTACTAGCAAATGGTGTTGAGTCGCCGCAGTCTCCCTGGGTATAACCTTGCAGTCCATCCACATCCGTCGATCATCCTGCCTCATCAAAAGATAGTCGATTTGCGTGTTGCGTCCTCCACTACTAAAAGTGATCAAATGAGATTCTCTCTTCCTAAAGAACGAGTTTATAATACCTAGGTCGTTGGTTGCCGCAAAGTCTAGAAGGTCTCTACCAGGGTCATTTCTATCGCCAAAACCAAAACCCCCATGTACCAACTCAAAGCCATCACGATCCTTACCAATGTGCCCATTAAAGTCTCCTCCTATAAAAATTTTCTCCTCCCTAGGTATGGCTCTTACTACTACATCTAGACAATCCCAAAACTCTCTTTTCTCTTGGTCTCCTAATCCCACTTGCGGTGCATATGCGCATACCACTGTCACTATTTGCTCACCTAATACTAACCTTAGCACCATAATTCTATCGTTGTGTCGTATCACCTCAATTACATTCTTTTGCACTTCTATAGATACCAAAAATCCTACTCCGTTCTTGGCTCCATCCGACCCTGAATACAACAACTTGTACCCATTGCGCTCTTCTGCTCTCTCTCCTTTCCACCTAGTCTCCTGAAGGCACGCTATATGTACCCTACGTCTTTTTAGTGCGTCTATCACTTCCAGCAATTTACCACTAAGAGTTCCTACGTTCCAAGACGCCACCCGTAAACTACATCCTCTAACTTTACCCTTACCTGCACCTCTCGTCCTTGGACATGATCTCAAGTAAACGTCACGGTTTCTATTGTCTATGCTTATAACTAACAACTAACAACAGGTAGCAAACAACGTGCAACACAAAGGGTGAAACTACGTTCTTCCCTTTTTTTTTTTTTTTTTTTTTTTGACTTTTCCTTATTAATATTATTTTTTCTAATGATTAAATGAACCCTAAAGTTAACAAGAACAACACACACAAGAAAATCCAACAAAAAAAACACACAGCTTCTTGTATGTTCACAAATTATATCCTAAAACTGAAACCTATAATGATTCGACAATAATTAAGTGTACAACCTACTGCCTGAATTCACAAAAATCAGCACATAAAATCAATCATAAGTTCTTTCAAAAAAAAAAATCAATCATAAGTGAATTTGAACAGCTAAAAGGTGGAAGAATACGACCTGATTGAACAAACCTACGATTAAATAGGATCTGATCGAAGAACAAGAGTCGTGGATATGATCGAATACCAAACCTGCTCGGGGCTTGACCTTGCTGGCGACCGGCGTTATTTGGTGGCCGGTGATGCTTTCCCGACCGGTGGTGGGTTACCGTTTGTTACGTTGAAGCCAATATATACATCAATTTGAACATTTTCAAATTAATCCAATATAAGTTAGGAATGGATTTAAGTTTTTTTTAATTGTTATATGAATATAAAGGTTATTATATTGTCACGCTAACTAATCAGTACGTATGTTAGGGTAGGAATGGGTTTAAGGTTTTTTGTTGTTTTTAACTGTTGTATAAATTTAAAGGTGGTTTAAGGATAACACCGTCTAAAGAGTGTTTAAATTCGTATAAGACGGTGTTTTTTTATTTTTATTTTTTAATATTTTAATCAAACATGTCATTGATTTTAAGATGGAGTTATTGTTAGTATGGTGTAAAATAAAGTCTCCTTTAACTGTATAAAACAAAGAAAAAAGAATTCAAGAAAAAAAAAGAAATCTGATTGATGAAATGTAAGTGGAGCCCCAAATCATCCTTATGACACTCGTTATGTGGTTAGCGGATTGACCCACAGCGCCCCCCCCCCCCCAACCCATAACGGCCAGACAGCGATGTACTGAGCGCTATAGGGTTATGTGGCAGGGGCGCTAGCCTTGGCATTTACACTATTCATTCAACACAAAAAAAAAAATTCACACACCTCCCACAAAACCACATAATAGGATCGACCTAAAACCTATTTATTAAAGAATTACAATATATTAATGTGAAAATGATGGGTAAATTGCATAATAAGACTAACAACTTCATATAACCAACAAAACAGTAATATATCAATGGGTAAATTACATAATAATTAACACACACAAATATATATATATATAGGGAGGGGCTCATGCGAGAACCACCCTTATTGTGAGAACCGCGAGAACCAATGTGAACACAACCTAAAATAGCTAAAAAAAACCTAAAAAAAAACCTAAAAAAACCTAACCCCCACCCCCCCCCCCCAAAACCTAACCCCCCCCCCCCCCCCCAAAACCTAACCCCCCCCAAGCTAAAAAAAACCTAACCCCACCCCCCACCCCCCCCCCCCCCCAAAAAACCTAAACCCCCCTCCCCCACCCCCCAAAAACCTAAACCCCCCCCCCCCCCCCCCACCCCCCAAGCTAAAATGCTAAAAACTAAACCCCCAAAAAACCTAAAAAAATCTAAAAAAAATCAAAACAAAATCCAAATTTTTTTTTTTTTTGATTTTTTTAATATTTTTTAGGTTAAAATCGCTACTTTTCGAAGCAAAAAAAAAAAAATTAAAAAAAAAAAAATTTAAAAAAAAAAAAAAAAAAATTTTTGGGTTCGAAAAGTAGCGATTTTAACCTAAAAAATATTAAAAAAATCAAAAAAAAAATTTTGTGTGATTTTTAGCTATTTTTAGGCATTTTTTGTGTGTTCACATTAGTTCTCGCGGTTCTCACAATAAGAGGTGGTTCTCGCATGATCTTCTCCCTATATATATATATATATATATGGTGTTTAACAGTAAGAACTTTAATTTTGTTCTCTTTATTATATTCATGATGGGCTAAAGCCCTTAGAGTATTGAAGCATGACTTGGTAACATCCTTTGATAACATGGTACTTTTATTATAAAAAGGTTTTTCTAAAATGGTTAAAACATAAACTGGCAGGGTTGGAATTTTAAACTGGCAATTAATGGTCTTATGGCCTAAGGGAACCTTGGTCCGTGTTATCCCGTTTTTATGAATTGATAGGGTGGTTGTAATCCACCTTAAGTTAATTTGACCACTACAAGAAATTAGGGTGTTTACCCACACATAATTTACCTACACATGTAAATGTGTGGGTAGTTACCTACACATGTTTGTATATGTGTGGGTAATGGTTGATAATATATTTTCATAATGATTAACACTTAATATGTGTTGGTAATGGATTTTAGCCACACTTGGTGTTGGTGGGAAAATTTCCCCCCAAAATTGCTAATCGATTAAATATTAAATTACCTACACATGTGGCAAATTTTCGTCATGTGTAGGTAAATTATCTACACATATGTAAAAAACTAATATATGTGTAGGTAAATGATTACGTTTACCAACACATATTTTTTTTTAAAAAATGTGTAGATAAACTAAGATAATACACTACTACACAAACAGGTTTCAGCTACGAAATTTTGCTACGGAAAAAAGTGGTGGCAGATTTTGCTACGACTTAGCTACGGATTAGCTACGAACACATTTTGCTACGAATTAGCTACCGGTTAGCTACGAACTTTCGTCGCAAATGAATTTCGTAGCAAAACTCGTAGCAAATCCGTAGCAAAAGTGACGAAATTAATATAAAATATATAATGTAGCAAAACCGGTAGCAAAATCCGTAGCAAAACCGTAGCAAATGAAATCCGTAGCAAAATTCCGTAGCAAAACTGAGGAAATAAATATAGGAAAAAATAGCGTAGCCAAATCCGTAGCAAAACCAAGAAAATACATACATATAAATTAACTAAAAAGCAGTTAAATAAAACCAGTAGCAAAATCTGTAGCAAAGTTGAGAATATAAGTATCTAAAAAATATAAGTAAATAAAAAGCCTAGCAAAATTTTTCAAAAAAACATTTAAAACCAAGCATAGAAAAAGTTGTAGCAACATCCGTAGCAAATCTAAGGAAATAAATATAAAAAAATAACGTAGCAAAATCGGTAGCAAAAAGAAATGTTTGAAATTTAAATAAACTTGGTAGCAAAATTTGTAGAAAGTTGGATGTAAATAAAGCTTAAACCCCAAAATAGGGTTTTCTCATATGCAGCCGGTTACTCCACCACCGTTCACCACCATCGCCGCCCACTCCACCGGAATCACGACGTTCAATTTTAATTTCCAAGGTCTAATTTCTTGTGACTCAGGTAAACTTCCAATTTCTTTCAATCTATTTCTTATAGGGGTGAGCAAAAATCAAAACCCGACCCGAGCAAGAACCGACCCAAACCGATACCCGACCTCACCTACATACACTACCCGAAACAAAAACCCACTTCTAAAACTAGGTTCCTGTCCTTGTTGAAATCAGGTAGTTGGGTATTCGGGTAAAAACCCGAACCGACTCCCACAATTCATTTAATTTATTAATATTATATACATATGTAATATGTATAAATACTTACATATGTATGTAATTTTAGTAAATTATTCATATATAATTTTGCATAGGTTCTTATACACGTTTATTTAACAAATTCTATTCCCATTTTTTAAATTACAGATCTAAGTATAGTTCGATAGATTTATTTAACCATTGTAGCCGCCACCCACCCTTGTCCACCACCTATAGCCGCCACCACCCACCATTGCCACCTATCACCACCCACCACCAACACTCACCGCCGATTTTAATCCTTCGTCTTTTATTGCCTACCAAATAATACACGGTAATAATTCATTCTATTCCACATGGTAACCAAACAAGAAATGAAATGATAATGATCCATTCCATTGCCTTGTACATTTTATTATGTCGTCGATTCCATTTCCTCGTCCATTCTATTACCGCATACCAAATAGACCTTTAGTGTTAAATTTTTTATTAGGTTGATTGAGATAGTAAGTATTAATATAATTGTATACAATGGGCAAAACCCAATAGAGTGATTTATATAAAATTATAAACTATAAATTTAATTGTATTGTGTGTGTATATAATAAATTAATAAAAAATTTGAGGAGCAATCTTATAATCCGTGTGCTCATTGCCTGAGTTGATTTTGGCCGTTGATGACTTGATGAATCTAAGGGCTGACCATTATTCATCCCCAATTTCATTTCCCTCATTGTCCCCAATTATTCATTCCCCCCAAAACAAACCCTTCATTGTCCCCAATTTCTCTCCCATCTGCAACCATACGAAGCCCGCATCTCCGACCACTTCCAGGCTACCTCCGTATCTCCCACCAATCGGTTTCAACAAAAACGTAACAATCCCATGACGCAATTCAATACTCTCTTCTTCTGTAACGTAAACGTAACAGCAATCGGTTGTAACAATCCCACCACCATCGATTTCAACAAAAATCACATTTTTTCACTAATCTCACCGTACGCAGCAGGTCCATCCCCTTTCACTCACACCGGTTTCCTTAGATGATACGGAGGAAGAAATTCACACCTCTTTCATCGTCTCCGACGACTCCGGTAGATCCGCCGGTTACTCCTCCGCAACAGCCGGCTAAATCAGCGGAGGTATCGGTTGATTCATACTTTCCATTTTGTAAATCTGTTTATAGTTCGTTCAGTTCATTATCAATTGATTGATACGTTCGGTTTTGTAAATCTGTGAATGTGTTTACAGTTCGTTCAGTGACTTTTAGGTTTATTTTACACTTCGCGTATCAATTGATTAGTGCTTTCGGTTTTATACGTCTGTGAATGTGTTTACAGTTTGTGCAGTGGCTTTTAGGTTGTTTTACACTTTGCCTATCAGTTGATTAATGCTTTTGGTTATGTACATCTGTGAATCTGTTTACAGTTCGTTCAGTTGCTTAGAATATTTGACACATCGCCCGGATCTATTGATAAATGCTTTCTGTTTTGTAAATCTGTGAATCTGTTTATAGTTAGTTCAGTGGCTTTTAGTTTAGTTTGCACTTCACATATCAATTGAATAATGCTTTCGGTTATGTACATCTGTGAATCTTTTTACCGTTCGTTCAGTGGCTTAGGTATTACACTTCACGTAGTAATTGACTAATCCATTCTGTTTTGTAAATCTGTGAATCTGTTTACAGTTCGTTCAGTGGTTTAGGTTATTTGACTTTGCGTTTCAATTGATTAATGCTTTTAGTTTTGTAATTCGGTGAATCTGTTTACAGTTTGTGCAGTGGCTTAGGTTATTTCACACTTTGCGTATTATTTGATGCATACTTTCTGTTTTGTAAATTTGTGAATCTGTTTATAGTTTGTTCAATGGCTTTGATATATGACACTTCGCGTATCAATTGATTAATATTTTCGGTTTTATTTAGTTAAATTACACTGTTCAGTTTGCTATTTTGAGTGTGGATTACTTATCTCACATTGATTATATCGTGACCCCTTTTGAGTGAGACACAAGTTGTTCTTGATCCAACAAGGGATGGCTTTCAATGGGAAACGAACGAAAACCGCAAGATCCCAAGGGAAGAAATTTCAAGTTCCGGTGGAGCAGGAGGCAACTCGCCTACTGGTAAGAACTACGAGTGTGCAGTTGGGTTCGGTTTGGTTTGCTGTTACCTAAATAATGAACCATAAGCCCATGTTTCACTATTTCGTTATTTTTTAAATCGAATTGGGAAATTCAAAGGTTTGAATTTTGACATTTTGTAGGGGAATTTGGGATGGGGACTTATGCAACAAAACAAGTATACAGAAGCTGAAGATGCATACATAAGGGCACTAATGATAGCACCAGATAACAACAAGATGTGCCATTTGGGCATATGTTTGATGAAGCAAGGGGTCTTGGGGTGGGGCTATGATGATAACTCACTCTTTGTGCACAAGGTAAATTCACACGTCACGCGTGGCGCGCCACACATCAATGTCATCATCGTCACGCGTGTGACTTGATGTCGCCGCCGCAACGCGCGGCGCGGGTAAAAAACTAGTACAGATAATAAACAAAGTTGCCCTTGGGATCTTTTTACACTACATGACTCTAACGTAGTTGGTCCAAGAAAAAACAATGAAATGATTAATGTGATTCAAAAAATGAGCGATAACATTACTGATGCTGGAGAAAGAAACCACCGTGTAAAACAAGACAGAAAGCGCAAAATAGGCTCTCTTACAATGGACGCAGTTGAGAAGCAAGTTGGAAAACCAATGGAACAAGCATCCAAGAGCCTTGGTGGCAAGTTCTCTTGTTGGTTTTATTTATTTATTTATTTATTTATTTACTGTAGTCCTTCCTGTTGTGATTTTAATTCTTTTGATAATATTTTGATCAAATGCTCTTTTCTTATTTTCAGTTAGTCGGTCTACATTGAGGCGTTTTTGTCGAGAGCATGGCGTGTCAAGTTGGCCATTGCCAGAGCACAGGAAAAAAAACTGTTCATATTACCGAATTAAAGCCGTCACAAAAAGCATGGACAAAACAAAACTTGCAACGGCATTTAAGTTCAGAGTTTAGTAATTTAGCTATTGTTGGGTTCCTGATAACAAGGATTAAGAGGTGGAGTTTTTCAGCTAAATGTCATGGCTTTTCAGCCAAGTGGTGGAGTCGTGGCAGACATAACTTTCTTCCTTCGGTGACGGTGAAGGCAACTTTTAACGATGATATAATAAAGTTCCAACTCCGTCGTTTTTCGGGCCTTTCGGAACTAAAACAAGAAGTGGCACGAAGGATTAAGGTTAACAATAGAAGGCTTCGCTTAATATACCCGGATGAAGACGGTGACCAGATATTCCTTGTTGATGATGACGGCTTACGGCGTATTTTAGGGGTTGCAGATGACCGTGGTACCATCAAACTCATAATTCGGCAATGAAATTGGTTACACAAAGCGTCGTGCCGATGTATCAAGGTGATACTTCAACGTATCGATGAGTACAGTCGTTTTAGTAATTATGTAACATGTTAGTAACTTACGAACAATTTCAGTTTTGTTTGTTTAAGTATTTTATTTGGTTGTTTGAACGATGATGTTCTGATTATGAATGTTAATTTGGCCTTAAATGTTTCTATAATTGTTTTGTATTTGTTTGTATATATTTAAAAATTATTATTTATAAATATCGTGTTTATTGTCCACACATTAAATCATTTTACCAACACATCAATATTTTATTTCTTCACATGTTAAGATCAATACCTACACATAATATTATTTTTACCCACACATATATTTATGCCACGTCAGACGCCACGTCAGTTGCCATCTAAATAAATTGCTATACTTTTAACCACACATATAAATTAGTTTTAGCCACACATATATGTGTAGGTATAGCTTGCTATATACCTATACATAACTTATGTGTGGGTAATGACCTATATCTACAGTCATGAGCCTACACATCATGACACTTAATTTATATGTTGGTAAACGCAACTACCAACACATTATATGTTTTTTCCTACACATACCATGTGTGGTTAAACACCCAAATTTCTTGTAGTGGACGGTTTGAATTTTGTAAAACTTATCACCTTAATTTGACGGTTTAATGTTTTGTAAAATTTACCATATACGATCCTCCTCGTTATGGTATCAGAGCCATGGAATCAAAGGAAGTTATATATATATATATATATATACATATATATATATATATATATAGGATAAGGATCATGTGAGAAGTAGTAGGCTATTTGAGAAACTTGAGAAGCATTCTGGACCACACATTTTCCCTAAGCAAAAAAATGCAAAAAAAATGTAAAAAAATGCAAATTTTTTTTTTTTTGAAAAATCGCAGTTTTTTCTTTAAGGATTTAATTTTTTATTTTTTTTTAATTTTTTTTTTGGATTTATACATATGTGTATATTGTTAATCTTTTAACTATACATATATGTATATTGTCAATTATACATATATGTATATACATGTTTAAAATTGAAAAATAAGTGTTATTTAAGGTTTAGCATTAGTATTTAGGGTTTAGCATTAGGGTTTAGGGTTTAGCTTTATGGTTTAGGGTTTAGCTTTAGGGTTTAGGATTAGGGTTTAGCATTAGCGTTTAGTAATAGTATTTAGGGTTTAGCATTAGGGTTTAGCATTAGGGTTTAGCTTTTGAGTTTAGCATTAGTGTTTAGCATTAAGGGTTTAGCTTTAGGGTTTAGTTTTAGCTTTAGGGTTTAGCATTAGAGTTTAGGGTTTAGCATTAAGGTTTAGCTTTAGTGTTTATGGTATAAGGTTTAGGATTTATAACACATATTTTTTCAATTTTAAACATGTATATACATATATGTATAGTTAAAAGATTAAAAATATACACATGTATATATACACATGTGTATATATATATATATATTAATCGTGTTTTTAGAATCAGGTCTACCATTTTGATCGGTTAAACCAGTGACTCACAAGTAGAATACTCTTCAAAACTATTAGTTTTAAAAACAATATTGTTGGAGAAAATGGATTTGGTTTAGGGTACTCTGACGTAGTCCAAGGGACCATGAGGCTCAAAAAGGTTAGCAAAGAGTCCATTTTTTCTCAGCCGGTTCATTCCCATGTCTTTACACAACTGATCATTATACCAAATTTCTAAAGCACCAAATGACGACCGATAATGATATTCCTCAATTGATTGTTTCATGTATTCATCCCATCTTGCTATATCTTTCTCCATCTCGTTAACACTCGGTAGCTTAAACGCGCCTTCAAGCAGCGCTGCCACCCATTTAGCCCTCATTTCGGAAATATAAATATTGGAAAGACTTTCAGAGTACCCAATTACTGCTAATTGTGGTATCTGTGGATGAATGCATTCCCTAATAACGTTATCAACCATGTTAGTAGTTTAGTCTCAACTTGCATTTTGGTCCAAAATGATATATAACACGATAAATAAACCGACTAACCTGTAAAGTAGGACACGCGGCGAGCCTACAATGAAGTGACCAAACGTTGATGATCCAAATATGTTTTTGAGTTTTTTTTCACCTTTGAATCCTGTAGCAGAAATAACAACGTCTTCTTCTATCTGTGTGTTGTCCTCATCGATAGAAATCCCGTTTTCATAAAAGCAAAAACTTTGGGATTTCTTTAACTTGATGCTTTTTTCCTCAACTGCATCAAAGAAGTTGTCGGGTTCTGGCATGTATAGAATCAAACACGAGCGGGTGTCTTTTTCAAAGCTATGTTGTGGCACCATGCCAAACTTGGTGAGTGGAAGCTTGTTTTTTATGTAGCTTTCCACGAATTTTGAAACTCCCCAACGCTGTTAGATCAAACAAATATATTAATAACTGATAGTATTCACATGCTATATTGATAAATAATATTCTTTGGGCATTGAATTACTGAAAACCAGATCTCTTTATTTTGAGATAGTATAATACAAAAACTAACGATAAAGTTAACCAACTAATGATAATAAGAAAACATCATTATGTATCGCGATATTCAAATACTAGTATTATAATAACTATGTTATCAATTTCAAATTAATGATAGTTTTTGGAAGTTGAGAGGCTAGCTTACTAGAGGTGAAAGTAATGTAGCCAGGAAATTAAGCACGAAACCTTCTCCGGGTTTATGAACTAAAAGCTCTGAGAAGTGATTGAAGTATAAATACGTCAATGGGATTCCCCATGGAGCCCAGTCTGGTAATTTCCAATGATCACGCCGGTAAACTATCGTGCATGGATGTTTTCGCATAACATATCCAAAAATCAGAAAATTTATAGGCTTTTAGATCAGAAAATTTCGCATAACATATCCAAAAATCAGCGATTTTTATCCGTAAAATGTCGATTAATTTGACGATTTTCAGTGGTCCAAGCGAAGAACTCTCACATGTGATCCACGGTTAGTTACGGCTTTCAGCTTAATTTCGGGACGAAATTCCCTAAACAAGGGGAGGCTGTAACACCCCGTGTTTTCACGAGTGAAAGTCAAAGTCAAGGTCAAAGTCAACGACCGATTTCGCGCGACTTGACTCGTAGAAATGTTTTTATTTTATTTATATTATGTGGAGTAAGTGTCGTTCATTACAATAATCGAATCGTGTTAATCGTATTCCAATCGACTCGCGACTGTGAATGATAGGAAGTAACAATGCGATAAAGTTAATCAAGCTATACTAATCGAATCGACATCGAACCGTAACTCGAACTGTGTATTTTACTTGTGTTTATACGTGTGTGTGTGCCTTACGTGTTACCTGTGCATGTTTATTTATGTTTTGTTGAGATAATCAAGCGAACTCAATCGAGCTCGAAGTCTAACTCGAATGTAAGCGAACCCGAACCCGAATTCCGAGTCGAACCATATAAGAAGTAGTTGGGACTGAAAGTAATTTGACTAGGAAACCCTATCGAATCGCTCGCAATCGAAACCGAAGCAACATCGCACCGAACGAACCAATTCAGGCGACATCCGCACGGATTGTCAATCCGCACGGATTGCCAATCCGCACGGATGACCAATCCGGACGGATAGCCTATCCGGTTACGTGCCATCCGCACGGCTCACCCTTTCCTCTTTTAGCATCCTATAAATACACGGGTCACTCTCCAACTTTTCCACTTTTGGCAAGTGACGTCCGAACCACACGCATTCTTCACTTTTTCTCAGATTTCTCTCAATCCAGGTAAGATCTTGCACTAATTCTTGTACATTCTTGATCACTACACGATTCTACACCTTTCCATCTTTCAAATCTCAACTTTTAACCATGAAATCATCAAGATTTGGGGTATTCTCGGGTGACGTCATCATGAAGTTCTTATGAACTTCAAGCTTGACTTCATTCCACCAAGAATAACTCAGATCTAAACGATTTCCACAAGATTTCACAACAACATCACCTAAATCTAAACTTTTCTAAGGATAAAAGAGTTTGAAAGAAATAAACCTAAGTTCTCTCCTTCTTTTACCCTTAATATCGGTACGAATCTGATCGGTTCTAGTCTCTACTCGATAATAGTGATGCACTAGTCCTAGATCTGGAATTCTACCGCAAGACACCTGGTTTCGGGGTCAACCGGAATGACCGTTCTGAGTCGCCGACATGTCGAGTCAGGGTGGTTCCTGGCCGGCTTAGTCGTGCGGGTAAGAATGCGATTCCAAGTGATTGCCACGTAATCAGAACGTCTCGATAAACGACAACAGAAACCAAGAGTAGACGAACGGAACAATCAGACCAGCTGTCCGCACGGACAAGCTGTCCGCACGGACAGGCCATACGGGCGGGTTGTCACCCGGACGAGCTACCCTTGGGACCCACTTCCCAAACAAGGTTTGAGTATCGACGAATGAGCAATCCGGACGGACAACCTCTGAATGAATTACTCTTCGGATCATGAGATACTAAGGCCTTAAAATAAATTCAAACAGTGTTCATCCGCACGGCCAAGTCGTCCGCACGGACAGGCTGTCCGGACGGATTGTCTCTGCCCGCGCGCACAGACTGTCTGCACGGATTACCATTGTCCGCACGGACTACCATCCGGACGGATTGTTGTCCGCGCGACCGGCTTGAAAGGTAGAAACACTTAGATGTTTTCTAAATGCTACAACGAAAACTCCAAAGCACAAGCCATCATACACAAACACATCCTAAGGAAGAAACAATCCACTTGAACGATTATCCGCACGAACAACTTGTCCGTACGGATAAGCAATCCGCACGCGTGACTAGTCCGCACGGATTACCGTCCGCACGGACAGCCCACGCGCACGGATAGCTTATCCGGATGGGTCACCATCCGCACGGATTACCATCCGCACGGATAGTTCACCCGCACGGATGACTTCCTCTCACGGATAACTGATCCGCACGATCAGTTATCCTACCCACTCTCTCTTTGTACTGTTTTACGCGCCACTTATCGTTACGTTATCGAATCTAATCAGGCTAACCGTACTCGCTGAAAAGCGCTCCCTTCAATCCATAATCGCTGTGAGTATACTCGAACCCTTTTTGCTTTAGCACTTTTGGGTGTTACATACGTTACGAATATTCAAACTACAACTATCACATTACTCAAGCTATTTTAACGCTAAACCATTTACGCATGTTATACGTGGCTTATGAATGCTTGTTTGTTATGTTTACACATGGAATGCTGTCTACCTGCCTTAGCAACGATAGTACTATAGTTTGGACTCAGCACCTGTTCACACGGGGGTTGTTAAGGATCTTTTACTTGCATGGATTACGGTGGTAATCATGTATTGCGAATTGCCTCGGGCAGTCAACCCGCAGTCATTGGTATCGATGGATCTATGTCGATAACTAACGTGCTTCATTTCACTATGTGTACGTGCTGGTTATGCGTAAACGAATTCGAACTCTATATGCTATTATCAAACTTGTATGCTCGCCTTTACATTTTATGTATTGACTTTATTTTAATGTATGTGACCAGACCAACTCACGTGTATGCGTAAACTCGCCACTATCACTCGCTCTTTTCTATCACGGCACTCGAATTTTCAAGTTATGAACAGGTAATGAGGCCGAGAATAGGTGTGAAAACCGCAAACTCTCGACTAAAGTTGCCTAATCAGCTTGTGTTTTAGCTACAAACGAGGAGAATCATACCAAATTAGGAGTGAAATCCATATTTTGATGAATAATCTCCTCAAATTTTTATCAAAAGCAGGGACAGAAGTTGCAAGATAGGGGTGAAACCCTAACCTTGACGACTCGTCCTGCTTTTATACAAAACTCCCACCAAAGTTTCGATGGACTCCAACGATCTAAAGACATAATATAACCAATGGGAATTGCGCCAACGCCCAAGAATCGAGGCAAAGGCATAGTCCTGGAGGTAATTGTGCACACAGGGTCCTTGCGAATAGTCGAGTCACTTTGGTAGTCGAAGTCTATTAGCCGCAGACAATCTACCCTTGATTTATCAATCTTTATGAAGATTTTATGTATTTTCTGTTTATTTGTTAACGTTTTGAGGTACTATTGGTTTCGACCCAACACTATTGCTTCTGCTAAAACACAAAACCCACCCAACACATCATTAACAAATCGACAATAGAGGCATTCAGAACGCTTTGTATGCTCGTATATACCCTTAGTGACTAGGAGCCTATATGTGTTTTGCTATTGTGCTTACATGTTTAGGAATACTGTGATTATGTGCTCTATGTGTTTATGTGATTTCGTGCAATTCTGTGATTTTGTGACTATATGCATTTACATGGTACGTGTTACTGAGATTTAGTAGTAATAGACGTGTGAGGCGAGATTCGAATACATGTGTTGAGTTCCGTGGCGATGTCTATTGCAGACAATGTCGTCTGGATCTCGTCATACACTCACTCGTCAAGAAAAGAGGGACAGACGTCTTGCTTCGATTATCGCGAAAAGTGTGGCTAAAGCTGTGAGCGATGCCTACGAGAATGCCAGCAAATCATCCGAGGAATCGAGGACTGAAGGTCCTAAAGCTGTCGCAAGACCTTTCAGTTTCAAACAATTCAAGTCATGTGGGCCGAAAGAATTCACAGGCGAAGGAGGTCCTACTGCACTATTCCACTGGTTTGACTCTATCGAGGTTACTCTGTGACAAAGTGGTTGCCCTGATGACCTTCGAACTCTGAACGCTACCGGCGTCTTCCAGTCCCGTGCTCTAGACTGGTGGACGGCCGAGAGGAACAAGCGAGGGAATGATGCAGCCTACGGTCTGTCGTGGGACGAGCTCAAGGAAGTCATTCTAGAGGAATTCTGCCCTCCTCACGAACGTCAAAAGCTTGAAGATGAATTCTGGCACATACATCAAAAGGATGGAGACAACGCTGGTCTCACTGCTCGCTTCAAGCAGCACAGCATTATCTGTCCCGACCAGGTCAAGACTCCTGAGATGACCATCAAGAAGTACATCCGAGCTTTGCCCGACTGCGTTGCTGATTTCGTGCAAGCGGCTAAGACTACCACGATTGAGGAAACCTATCTGCTAGCCGCTGAAATCAATGACAAAAGGGTTAAGGCTGGGGTGTGGGATAAGACCTCCAAGCATCTGCATCAAGCCACCACTGCTGCACCAACTGCTGAAACCACCTCGTCAAGCAATAAGAGAAAGAACAAGAGAAAGAACAGCTCCACCAACAAGAACTGTGCGATTACTGCTGCACCGATTCAAGCTGTACCTGCCCAACAGCGTCAAGTAGCGGCGCCTGTGGCCAATGCACCGCCTGCAAAGCGTGCATATACTGGGCCACACCCGCTCTGCCCTACTTGCACCTATCATCACCCGACAGCTATTCAATGCCGCTTCTGTGCTCATTGCAATGTGTACGGCCACTTTACTGCCAACTGCCGTATTCGTCAAGCTCCTGCCAATCAAGCTCTACTCGTTGCCCCACAGGGTCAACAAGCTCCTCCGGCACCCGCAGTCAAAGCCAGAGCATGCTTCACGTGTGGCGACCCGAATCATTTCGCCAACATGTGCCCGAACAGGGTAGTGAAACAAGAACCGCAACAGCAGCAACCACAGCAGCAACAACAGGCCGCACGTGCCAGAACTTTCAATCTCAATGTGCGTCAAGCCCAGGCCGACAACAACGTGGTCAATGGTACGTTCCTTGTGAATGGTATTTATGCTTCATGTTTGTTTGATACTGGAGCCGATAATTGCTTTGTGTCGCTAGAATTTGAGAAACTCCTTAGTCGTAAACGTTCCCGACTCTCCTCTGCATTCGATGTCGAAGTCGCTACCGGAAGAACCGTCGCTGTAAACTCTGTTATTCGTGATTGCACTCTCGAGCTCAACAATCACATCTTCTCAATTGATCTCATTCCAATGCAACTCGGAAGCTTTGACGTCATAGTAGGCATGGGCTTTCTTCGCGAAAACCATGCCGAAGTTGTGTGCTTCGATAAAACGATTCGTTTTTCGCTCGCAAACGGTGATTCATTGCGCGTTTATGGTGATACTACTTCGAAGGGTCTCAAGCTTATGCCGTGCCTACAAGCTAGCAAGTATCTCCGCAAGGAATACAGGGCTTTCTTGGTTAACTTCGTAGCGGCGGAGAAGGAAAAGAAAGAGAAGAAGGAAGTAAAAGACGTTCCTGTGGTTCGAGAATTTCCTAACGCCTTTCCAGAGGATCTTCCCGAACTACCTCCAAAACGCGATATTGATTTTCGCATTGATCTCATTTCTGGAGCTAATCCTATCGCCAGAGCTCCTTATCGACTCGCGCCGTCCGAAATGCGCAAACTCTCAACCCAACTCCAGGAATTGCTTGAAAAAGGCTTTATTCGCCCGAGAACCTCTCCTTGGGGCGCACCAGTCCTTTTCGTCAAAAAGAAGGACGGGTCGTTCCGGATGTGCATCGACTACCGGGAATTGAATAAGTTGACCATCAAGAACCGCTATCCTCTGCCTCGAATCGACGATTTGTTTGACCAACTACAAGGCGCTACGTGTTTCTCGAAGATCGATCTACGTTCAGGATATCATCAGCTGCGTATACAAGAGGAGGATATACCCAAAACCGCATTTCAATCTCGTTACGGCCATTATGAATTCGTTGTCATGCCTTTTGGCCTAACAAACGCACCAGCAGTTTTCATGGATCTGATGAATCGCGTGTGTAAACCATATCTCGACCGTTTCGTCATCGTGTTCATCGACGATGTCTTGATCTATTCCAAAACGAGGGCCGAACACGCGCAACATCTACGTTTGGTTCTCGAGTTACTCCAGGGGAACCAACTCTACGCCAAATTCTCCAAGTGCGGGTTTTGGTTGGGGGAAGTTCAGTTTCTGGGTCACATCGTAAATAGTCAAGGTATTCACGTCGATCCTGCGAAGATTGAAGCTGTTAAGAGCTGGGTTACGCCTAAGAACCCGTCTGAAGTCCGCTCCTTTCTTGGGCTAGCGGGCTATTATCGACGATTTATCGAAGGATTCTCGAAGATTGCTGTACCACTTACCTCTCTCACGCATAAGGACCAGCCTTTTGTCTGGGGAACCAAACAAGAGTCTGCCTTTCGAACCCTCAAACACATGCTTTGCAATGCTCCTGTTCTCACACTACTCGACGGAAACGATAATTTCATTATCTACTGTGATGCTTCCAACCTTGGTCTCGGTTGTGTTCTAATGCAACGAGACAAGGTCATAGCTTACGCATCTCGTCAGCTCAAAATCCACGAGAAGAACTATACAACCCACGATCTCGAGCTAGGCGCAGTTGTTTTTGCATTAAAGATTTGACGACACTACCTGTATGGTACAAGGTGTACGATCTTCACCGATCATAAGAGCCTACAACACATCTTTAATCAGAGGGAACTAAATATGCGTCAACGCCGATGGGTAGAACTTCTCAACGATTACGACTGTGAGATTCGTTATCACCTAGGCAAAGCAAATGTTGTTGCCGACGCACTCAGCAGACGGAGCTATCTGCTTAGCACTCGTAATGTTCAAGCCCAGCACCACCTCGAAGCTCTCATCCGCGATGCCCAACATGCATGTTTCAACGAACGCACCCTGAAGAAAGAAAGAATCTACCACGATGGAGCCCAGCTTGTGAGCAAATCAAATGGGATATTCCACTTCTTAGACCGAATTTGGATTCCCAAGCGAACCAATTTGTGACAGATTATCATGGATGAAGCCCACAAATCCCGATACTCCATCCATCCCGGTGCTGACAAGATGTACCATGATCTTCGCTATAGGTACTGGTGGCCGGGTATGAAGCGGGATATCGCTCTTTACGTCGGAAAATGCCTAACCTGTGCTAGAATCAAGGCTGAACATCAAAGACCCTCTGGCTTGCTCGAACAACCACCAATTCCCATGTGGAAGTGGGAGAGCATAGCTATGGATTTCGTAACCAAACTTCCAACCACGTCATCAGGTCACGACAGCATTTGGGTTGTTATTGACCGTTTGACTAAATCAGCTCACTTTCTGCCAATACGAGAAGACTACAAGGTAGAACATTAGCCCGAATATACACCGACGAGATCATTTGTCGACATGGAACGCCTCGCGACATCATCTCTGATCGTGATGCTCGGTTTACTTCACGATTGTGGGAAACATTCCAAGCGGAACTCGGTACAACGCTTAATCTAAGTACAGCGTTCCACCCACAAACCGACGGTCAGACTGAAAGAACGATTCGTACTCTTGAAGACATGCTCCGTTCGTGTGTTCTAGACTTCGATGGTAATTGGGATAGACACCTTCCGTTAGTCGAATTCTCGTATAACAACAGCTACCAGGCTAGCATCCAGATGGCACCTTTCAAGGCCTTATACGGAAGAAGATGTCGATCGCCTATTGTGTGGCACGAGATCGGTCACTCGCAACTAACCGGTCCGGAGCTGCTACAAGAAACGACAGACAAAATTTTCCAAATTCGAGACAACCTAGCGAAAGCTCGGGATCGAGAAAAAGTTTACGCCGATAAAAAGCGCAAACCCCGTGAATATGGCGTTGGTGACTACGTACTCCTAAAGGTATCACCTTGGAAGGGTGTAGTCCGATTCGGCAAGAAGAGGAAACTCGCGCCTCGATACGTGGGACCTTTTAAGATTCTGGAAAGGATGGGAAAAGTCGCCTACAGACTCGAATTACCGGAGGAACTTAGCAATGTCCATCCGACTTTCCACGTGTCAAACCTCCGAAAGTGTGTCGCCGACCACGATCTACATGTTCCTTTAGACGATCTACAAGTGAACGAAACATTACACTTCGTGGAGAAGCCTGTTGAAATCATGGATCGCCAAACCAAGCAACTCAGGCGCTCAAACATTCCTATCATGAAGGTCAGATGGAAAGGCAAACGAGGCGCAGAGTTCACTTGGGAACTCGAAAGCGATATGAAGGCAAAATATCCACAGTTGTTTAATTAAGAAATTTGTAGACTTATAGATCAAGTGTTTTCGCACAACATATCCAAGTTTTAGCAATTTTACCCGGAAAAAAAAGTTGTTTAATTTGGCAATTTTCAGAGAAAAACGTGATGAATTTGAAAGATGAAGAAATTGATCAAATCTGAGTGTGTTTAATCATCACAATCGATCACCTGCTCAGATACCACTTGTAGGATCGGTTTTGACTCCGTTACGATTATGTTTAGTCACACACGTTCACGGATTTCCGCACGTCTCCGAGCCAACAATTAACCGCGCGAATAGGCTAGTCAACAAAAGTCAATACGGATATGTTATCCGCACGGATTGCCAACCGTGCGGTGAACATTAACAGCAACATTCAACATTTTTCTAACAAAAATTCAAATTTCTCCCAAACGGCTTCGAATTAAGATTTGAAACTTTATAGGCTTTTAGATCAGAAAATTTCGCATAACATATCCAAAAGTCAGCGATTTTTATCCGTAAAAATTCGATTAATTTGACGATTTTCAGTGGTCTAAGCGAAGAACTCTCACATGTGATCCACGGTTAGTTACGGCTTTCAGCTTAATTTCGGGACGAAATTCCCTAAACAAGGGGAGGCTGTAACACCCCGTGTTTTCACGAGTGAAAGTCAAAGTCAAGGTCAAAGTCAACGACCGATTTCACGTGACTTGACTCGTAGAAATGTTTTTATTTTATTTATATTATGTGGAGTAAGTGTCGTTCATTACAATAATCGAATCATGTTAATCGTATTCCAATCGACTCGCGACTGTGAATGATAGGAAGTAACAATGCGATAAAGTTAATCAAGCTATACTAATCGAATCGACATCGAACCGTAACTCGAACTGTGTATTTTACTTGTGTTTATACGTGTGTGTGTGCCTTACGTGTTACCTGTGCATGTTTATTTATGTTTTGTTGAGATAATCAAGCGAACTCAATCGAGCTCGAAGTCTAACTCGAATGTAAGCGAACCCGAACCCGAATTCCGAGTCGAACCATATAAGAAGTAGTTGGGACTGAAAGTAATTTGACTAGGAAACCCTATCGAATCGCTCGCAATCGAAACCGAAGCAACATCGCACCGAACGAACCAATTCAGGCGACATCCGCACGGATGGTCAATCCGCACGGATTGCCAATCTGCACGGATTACCAATCCGCACGGATGACCAATCCGGACGGATAGCCTATCCGGGTACGTGCCATCCGCACGGCTCACCCTTTCCTCTTTTAGCATCCTATAAATACACGGGTCACTCTCCAACTTTTCCACTTTTGGCAAGTTTCCATAACAACTATCATTACCATTCAATTAAAGCAATCCGGACGGACGACCTCTGAATGAATTACTCTTCGGATCATGAGATACTAAGGCCTTAAAATAAATTCAAACAGTGTTCATCCGCACGGCCAAGTCGTCCGCACGGACAGGCTGTCCGGACGGATTGTCTCTGCCCGCGCGCACAGACTGTCCGCACGGATTACCATTGTCCGCACGGACTACCATCCGGACGGATTGTTGTCCGCGCGACCGGCTTGAAAGGTAGAAACACTTAGATGTTTTCTAAATGCTACAACGAAAACTCCAAAGCACAAGACATCATACACAAACACATCCTTAGGAAGAAACAATCTACTTGAACGATTATCCGCACGAACAACTTGTCCGTACGGATAAGCAATCCGCACGCGTGACTAGTCCGCACGGATTACCGTCCGCACGGACAGCCCACGCGCACGGATAGCTAATCCGGATGGGTCACCATCCGCACGGATTACCATCCGCACGGATAGTTCACCCGCACGGATGACTTCCTCTCACGGATAACTGATCCACACGATCAGTTATCCTACCCACTCTCACTTTGTACTGTTTTACGCGCCACTTATCGTTACGTTATCGAATCTAATCAGGCTAACCGTACTCGCTGAAAAGCGCTCCCTTCAATCCATAATCGCTGTGAGTATACTCGAACCCTTTTTTGCTTTAGCACTTTTGGGTGTTACATACGTTACGAATATTCAAACTACAACTATCACACTACTCAAGCTATTTTAACGCTAAACCATTTACGCATGTTATACGTGGCTTATGAATGCTTGTTTGTTATGTTTACACATGGAATGCTGTCTACCTGCCTTAGCAACGATAGTACTATAGTTTGGACTCAGCACCTGTTCACACGGGGGTTGTTAAGGATCTTTTACTTGCATGGATTACGGTGGTAATCATGTATTGCGAACTGCCTCGGGCAGTCAACCTGCAGTCATTGGTATCGATGGATCTATGTCGATAACTAACGTGCTTTATTTCACTATGTGTACGTGCTGGTTATGCGTAAACGAATTCGAACTCTATATGTTATTATCAAACTTGTATGCTCACCTTTACATTTTATGTATTGACTTTATTTTAACGTATGTGACAGGTGCTTAGGATGCATGTGTGGTAGGAAATGGAAGCTAGAATAAAGCTTTAGAGCCCAACAAATAGTTGTCTGTAGATGACGTATTAGGGGTCTCTAGAAGCAGATAAACAATTGCTACTTATTTAAATCTGAGTTGTCGGAACAGAATATTTGTTTTGATGTTATCTGTAATAACTTGTTTGACTATTTGAGATACGGTATGGGACGTATTGCTTTAATTGAATGGTAATGATAGTTGTTATGGAAACTTCTGGACAATCTGTTTCGCTCAGTGCCATGCCCCGATGATTCCGCCATCGGTTGGGGTGTGACAGCCTCCCCCATGTCTTTCATATCAAAACAAGATGACGAAAATTTCTTTGTTTTATCAACTTGATCCTGGTCAGTACCGAAGATCAACATGTCATCTACATATAGACAAATTATGACTCCTTTTCTAGAATCATCAAATTTGCTATATACACACTTGTCTGCTTGGTTTAATACAAAACCATTAGACAAAACCACATCATCGAACTTTTGATGCCACTGTTTTGGTGCTTGCTTTAAGCCATATAATGACTTAACTAGCTTACACACCTTATGCTCATTGCCAGGCATAACAAACCCCTCTGGTTGCTTCATATATATCTCCTCATCCAAATCACCATTCAGGAAAGCGGTTTTCACATCCATTTGGTGAATTACAAGATTGTGTATTGCAGCTAAGGCAACCAACAATCTAATAGTAGATATTCTTGCTATAGGAGCATATGTATCAAAGTAGTCAATTCCTTCCTTTTGTCTAAAGCCTTGGATAACCAATCGGGATTTAAACTTATCAATTGACCCATCTACTTTCATCTTCTTCTTGAAGATCCATTTACAACCAAGGGGTAGATCACACAGTTTCCAAGTGTTATTCTGCATAATAGAGTCCATCTCATCATTTATAGCTTCTTTCCAGAAAGCTACGTCCCGAGATACCATGGCTTCACTATAGGTTTTAGGATCTTCCTCAATATTAAAGCAATATTGATATTGAATTTTAATTTCATCTCTAGATCCTTCAACCAAATATAGCTAAAAATCATCACCAAATGATTTAGCTTTTCTTGCTCTACCACTCCTCCTAGGTTCCGGAGGAGTATCCATCACTTGATCAGCCACGTGAGAGTTACTAGAGCTTGGAACCATATCTCTAGGCCTAGGTATAGAAGAGAATCTATTCTCATCATACTCTGCAGTTCTTGCCTCAATAACCGTATGCACTGACACGTAGTCATTTGGTTCTATAACATAGAACCTGTGAGCAAATGAATGCTCTGCATACCCAATGAAAATGCAGTCTATACCTCTTTCCCCTATGTTCCTTATCTTAGGATCAGTGAGCCTCACCACGGCTCTACAACCCCAAACTCTCAGCTTATGCAGCTCAGGTGGTTTTTTATACCAAAACTCAAAAGGGGTGGTCTTGTTCCTTTTATTTGGAACCCTATTTAGCAAATAGCAGGCTGTCAACATAGCCTCACCCCAAAAACCCTCACTTAGGCCCGAATAGGACAACATGGTATTAACCATTTCCTTTAAAGTCCTATTTTCCTTTCTGCCACACCATTTTGTTCCGGTGTGTAAGGAGCTGTGGTATGGTGTATTATTCCAGTAGATTGGAAATACACCGGATCAAAATACTCACCACCTCTGTCCGTATGTAGGCTTTTGATCAACCCACTCCGATGAAGCTCTACTTCTTGTTTATAAATCTTAAACTTTTCAAGAGCTTCATTTTTAGCATGCAACAAATAAACGTAACAAAATCTAGTAGCATCATCTATAAATGTTACTACATATTTTTTATTACCTAGAGATGGTGTAGCATGAAAATCACATAGATCACTATGTATCAAATCTAACACTTTAGTTTCCCTATGAGCATGTTGCATGAAAGGCTTTTTGGTTATCTTATTCAACTTGCAAACATGGCATTTATCATTGTTTATGTTAATAGGCGGAATTAAGCTCATTTTAGACATTTCTTTAACTCTTTTATAATGTACATGTCCTAGTCTAGCATGCCATAATTCTGATTCAGTCAAGTTGTTTCTACTACTAGTTGAAGCTATGCAATTTGCATTACTATTTGAAGGTACATCATTAACATTACTAGTTGAAGCAACACAAACAGATTCATTCATAAACGAGACATCAACATTCAACATAAACATACCATTACATAGATAACCAAAACCAACAAAGGTACCATGTCTTGACAAGATATACTTGTCACTTTCCAATACTTGTTTGTACCCACAATTAATCAACACAATGCCACTTAACAGATTCTTTCGAATTCCGGGCACATACAAAACATTGTTCAAAAGTAAACATTTTCCAAAAGTAAAAACAAGATTCACAGTTCCTATTCCCTTGATTGGTTCAGTTGCAACGTTCCCCATCTTGATGATAAATCCGTCTTCGATTGGTTGAAAGTCTTTAAACCAACGAAGATCCTTGCATACATGACTCGTTGCACCCGAATCAACCCACCAAGCAATGTCATCATCCTGCATATAAAATGCCTCAGAAATTAGTAACACATAATTCTGAACCGAATTATTAAATTGTACTAAATTCTGACCTTGCTTGCCCGGGTCCTTGGACCCGCTAGAACCAGCCTCATTCTTGTTCTTTGAACCGGATTTCTTGTTATTCTTCATCATCTTACAGTCCCTCTTAAAGTGACCAACCTTACCACATTTCCAGCAAGGGTAATTCAGCTTTTTGTTTGAACCCGAATTGTTGTTTCCTTGAAACTTGCGTTTCCCTTTGAACTTACTGTTTCTTTTGGATGATTCACCCGTTTCAACCATGTTCACAGAACTTGATCCAGCCCGTTTCTTATCATCATTGACCAACACATTTTCCTGTGCTCTCAAGCCTTCTTCAATTCTGAAGTGGCTTCCAAGTTCAACCAAAGTTAACTCTCCTTTCTGATGTTTCAGATTATGTTTAACATCTCTCCAGGAAGGAGGTAATTTGTCAATGATACTCGAAACAGAGATGGATTCATCCATCTTCATATCATGTTGGGCAAACTGCCCCAGAATTCGTAGCAATTCATGATATTGTTCCATCACAGGTCGTTCATCAACCATTCTGTAATTATTGAAATTACTGACAAGAAACTTCTTACTAGAAGAATCTTCTGCCATGTATTTGGCTTCCAACGTGTCCCACAGTAACTTTGCAGTTTCAAAATTTTTATAAACATCAAATAAGATATCAGACATACCGTTCTGGATGTGGCCAAGACATATATAATTGTCGTTCTCCCACTTCGACCTCTTCCTGATTTGCTCCAGATTTTCCTCCTCCTGTATCTCCGGGATTGGAGTAGTCAACACGTACACAACCTTCAACGAAGTCAGAAGAAAATGCATCTTCTTCTGCCATCTTCGGAAGTCCACCCCTTCGAACTTCTCCAGTTTGTTCTCCTTGCTTGTCATATCCTTCATCGATCCACTTGCCATCTTCACAGAAAATAATTTGATCTTTGTTGGGGAATTTCAGTTTGCCGGATGATCAGAGAGGCGTGTAATCACTCTCAGATCAAATTATTTCAGTGGTAATTCACCCGAATAATTTAATCGGATACAACTCTGATTTCGAGAAATTGAACCAGTGTATGTTGTTTGTGCGAATTGTCTGAACCAGAATTGTGACTCAAGAAAACTGTCTACGAAATTGGGATTTTTTGTCTGAACCAGCTCGACCCCAGCCAGGGGCTCTGCCCCTTTGATCCCTCCAGGGGCTGCCGTCCCTTGGACCCTGCTCCCTGGGGCGCTGCCCCATTGGAACCCCCGTAGAGTACGGGCTCCGCCCGTACACTTCGAATTATAATAACTCAAATAAGCGTGCACTCCCACACCTCCTAACTTGCTTGATGTGTATTATTATTCGCTTTGATCACCAAGTCAATCCCCGATTACACTAAAATATCTAACATTTCCGACAGGGAATTTAGGCATGTTTGGTACATCTTTGAACCGTCCCAAACAAAGAATCACAAAGTCGGCAATGTAGACCTGGTGATTCAATATTTATGCTTCGTTAAGTAAAGGTGACATTTTATTAGTAAAAGAAATCCATCAAAATAGGCATCACGAGTTTGACAAAATAGATTTTTTGAAGACCGTGACTTGGTTAGTGGGGTTCCTAGCGAATAATCATGCTTCATGCATGGATCTACTGCACCAATTTCAAAAAGGTGGTGAAAATTTTGGCTCAAAGAATAGATTTGTTGCACTAGGATTGAAATATGTTAAGTAACTCTTATCAATGTTGGTTAATTGTAAACTTCAAAAACTTATCAGAGAATAGATTTGTTGCACTCAGATGGCCATTTTTATGGATTTTTGACAATCGTGGTCAAAACAATGAAGGAGAGTCAAGAAAATAATACAAATTTCCTAGTCATAAACGTACGAAATATTTGATATTTCTCACCAAGTGTAAAGTTTTGTCACGTAACTAGCTTTTGCAATTCTTAAAGTGCCTAAAAATATATAAATATATCCCAAGAAACGTGTAGAAATAATCTTAATCCAGTTGCGGGTTTAGCATAAAAACTCAAAGTTGCGGGTTTAGCATAAAAACTCAAAAGGTATCCCAACTTTTTTTTGACCAGGGTATCTTTTGTATAAAAAAATTTTACATTATGTAGACAGAGTTGAAGGATATTTTTTACACTAAGGAGACGGAGTTGAGGGGTAAAACGGGGTACCCCTTCTTGTACACTACCTCCGCCTCTAGATCTAACGCATACCTGGGTGGTGTCGGTTCTAGTGTCCATGACAGTGACATTCCACTTGCCTTTAGACGAAGGCATTTCGCCGATGCCATTCCAGAGAGACCATGCCTGCGATGATGGTCCATCGTAGCTGATGCTCCTCACACGGGATTGTAGTTTGATGTGGGGCATGAGATCAAAGCGTGTGGCGTATGAGTGGAAGTACTCTAGCATCTGTTGGTGGGTAGGGAAAACGTCGACGACAACGGAATCCGGCCATGGGTAGTCAGAAAACTGGTACAAATCTTTAGGTGCTTGGAGCCTTGTGGTTTTGATGGTTTTAGCCCATACACCACCAATGTCGGATTCTAAATCGAACACAGTAGGGTTGAAGCCTTTGGAGAGACAGTATTTGCAGGCGAGCAGGCCGCTGATTCCGGCTCCGACGATGACAACTTGCTTCTTATCCATGATCTCCCAGTGATGCTGTCTCGGATATCACTTACCTGTTTATGTATACGTCCAATATATGGTATGGGTACCAACCCATATATAATATTTGCCAACTGGACACGTGACTAATATTTAGATTTGGATATAATTAACTAGGTTATAACCCCGTGTATTACACGGGTTGAGAAAATAAAATATCAAATAGTTAATAACGAAGATTTAACAATTATAAAACAATATTTTAAGACACTTTTCTGATATCCAAACAAAATTTTATTTTATGTATGATCAAAACTTGTGATGTTTGTCAAATTTATAAATATAAAAACATTTGAACCATCGATTAGAAGACAAACTGTATCATCGACTTTCTCACGACGTGAATTCAAGTTTTATTTAAATAACAGTGGTCTTAATTTATTAGTGCTAAAATATTGTTGAAATGTTTAGATTAGGCATATAGCAATTAGGCAATTAGATAAACTTATAGCTACAAAATAATATATAAATTAATTAGATAAGTATAAATTATCGGTAATTATTAAGTTATATAACTTTAAAATTTAAACATATAGACTTGAGTTACATCTTAAAAAGATGGTTGTTTTTGGATAAATTTATTAGTATGATAAATTTAGTTATTATTCTTCTTGTATTTTAAATATGTTATATAAATAAATTATTTGTTAAGCAAAAAAATCGTTTCCTCCCCCCTCGTTATGAAAATGCTCGATATTTGTTTCAATTATTAAGATATAATTTCTAATCTAGTAATTAATATAAAGAAGAAAATCGTTCCCTCCACCCTCGTTATGAAAATGCTCGATATTTGTTTTAATTATTAAGATATAATTTCTAACCTAGTAATTAATATAAATAAATAAGAAGATAATTTATGGAACTTTATATAGTAATTTCTTAACATCTGAGCCCCCAACGTTTTTTTTAAACCCTTTTAGCCCCTAACACTAACACATCCATTAAATGTTAGGAGGCTAAAAGGGTTAGAAAAAAGACGTTAGGGGCCAAAAAGAATAGAAAAAAAGACGTTGGAGGCTCAGATGTTAAAAATTCTTTTTGGGCTAAAAGAGTAAAAGTGTTATAACCATAGGGGCCAAAATCGTAATTTACTCTATTAGTTAAATAAATAATATTATAAATGATAAGGAGATTAAACTAAATAATAATTATCCATAAAAAAATAAACTAAATAATATTTAGTAGGAGAATTATCTATAATTAATTAGAAAAGATTAAACTAAAATAATACTTATCTATAAAACATGAGCTAATATGATGACAAGTGTCCCCAAAATGGTTTCTTTTATTATATAGTATAGATTAATAGATACGGATCACGATCCATATAATCTAGACTTATATTTAGATTTGGATATAATTAATTAATAGGGACGAATCACGATCCAACAATTGCTCGGTTAATAATAACTAGTTAGACTAAAGGGTATGATGATGGTCCTCCAATGGAGGATGATCCACCACGTAGGCGCCACGTCATAGTCCTCCCAAGGATGGTCCATCCCCTAAAAGTAGAGGGTATGAAGGATGGTCCTAGTCATAGTTCTCCCAACCACTTTTATGTTTTTTTTAATATTCTACTTTTTTTAACATTTAACAAATAAACTAACAAAATATTTTTATTAATATTAGAACACAATACACAAACTTAAAAAAAATACATAAACTTAAATATTTTCATTAATTTCCGGTTGGCATACACCATTTTTTGTCTCCACGAGGCATTCGTTCATTGAAGGGATTAATTATATAATATTAATAAAAATTGATAAACCTAAAACCAATGTCTGTCTGTCTCTTTCTTCGATTAAACCAACCCATCATAATTGGTTCACAACATCACCGTGCTCAGTCGTCTTCTCCATCGCCGACCACCGTATCACCGACGACCTGCAACTGAACTTCAATCTCCAGTCTCCTGTCACACCTTCGTTCATACACATTTAAACGGCTACATTTGACTGGGGGAACACCATAATTGGTTCGTCGCAAACGGCAAGATCTCGACGTTGAGGACGGGACGTGGGGGGCGGCACGGTTTGACGGCCGTCGCCGTTCCTCGACGGGGTGGGGACGAACCCCATACCCCTAGCCTTATAAAAAGTGTCGCCGCGTTGCGGCGAACTTATTTTGTTATTTGGTCTGTGTTTATATGTGTTTGAAATCAATACAAACGCGTTGCACACGGAACCGCTGACAAAAATAAAAAGAAAATGTAGAAAAAAACACTAAAAAATAACTGAAAGAAAATCAACTAAAAAGTTGTATGGTAATGATGTTGTTCGGTAGAAACCCATAGTCAGAGATGAGCAAATAGTAATGGGTACCGGTACAGAATTTCCTGAATCGAAAGATCCTAAGTATTAGTTCGGTGATGACGTTTGGCGTTCCTGGTACCGGTTCGCTACCATTCTTTACATTCATATACCGATACCGTAACCGGGGTATCAGTTGGCACTGAGCTCATCCCTACCCCTGAAACTAAAAAAAAGGTGTACGATACCGTTGTTGTTCGTACGGTACCCGTGATAACGGATGAGCAAATGGTACTGTGTAGCAGTGATGAGCAAATGGTATTGGGTAGCAGTACCAAATTTTTCGAACTAAAAGACTATCAAACTCAATCCGGTACTGACTTTTAGCGTTGAACCTGTATTTTCGATACAACTACCGGTTGACACAAAACTTATCAAACTTAAAAAGTAAAGAGAATAACAATTATTATAATAATTTATTATAATATAAAATAAAAAAAAGGTTTACGATGTTCGTACGGTACCCGTGATCTGGGATGAGCAAATGGTACTGGGTAGCAGGGATGAGCAAATGGTACTGGTAGCAGTACCAAATTTTTCGAACCAAAAGACTATCAAACTCAATCCGGTACCGACTTTTAGCGTTGAACCGGTATTTTCGATACAACTACCGGTTGACGCAAAACTTATCAAACTTAAAAAGTAATGAGGATAACAATCATTACAATAATTTATTATAATGTAAAATAAAAAAAACACTTTATTATAATATAAAATAAAAAAAAACATTGTTCATTTCGTTGAGATTTTAATAATAACTAGTTTTATGCCCGCCCCGTCCGCGTTGTGGCGCGCTAAACGCCTAAACCGAATATTTCTCGGTTTGGTTACATGTACGCAGTACGGTTGCGACGCGCAAAACTTTCATAGCATTGTTCTCGAATCTTTATAAAACAAAATCAAAACCTTTGCGAACACTCATCACATAACCCAACGTGCATCATATACATCAAGAGAAGTTGATAAAAAAAAAAGAAACTCTATTTTGTTCCCTAACTTTATACTAAACCTCTATTTTATATATAGATTTTTCACATTCTATTATACAATACTACAAAGTACAATGTCGGTTGGTGCCTCCCATTGGCCAAAATGGGCGGCTCATTTTAATAACATTTCTGTTTTTTTTTTTTTTTTTTTTTTTTCTTTCTTTCCGTTTTGCCCCTAGCTCAAACTAAAATTACGCTTTTGTCTCCAGTTAAAAATTACGATTTTGCCTTCAAGTCAAAATTACGATTTCGTCTGCCACTCTCCCATTGGACCAACCAGTTTCTTATTTTTTATCCATTTTAAAATTACGGTTTTGCCCCCCAGCTCAAAATAATATTACGCTTTTGTCCCAAATAAAATTACGTTTTTTTCCCCAGCTAAAAATTACGATTTTTCCCTCAGTAAAAAAATGTTATTTTTCCCCGTTAAAAAAATTACGATTTCGCCCTCAGCTGAAAATTACGTTTCTCCCCCCTTCAAAATAAAATGACGCTTTTGTCCCAAAGTCAAAATTACGATTTTGCCCTCGGTTAAAAATACAATTGTGGTTTTTCCTCCAGCTTAAAATTACGATTGTGCCCGTAGTTCAAATTTATATTACGCTGTTACCCTAGGAGCAAAATTACGAATTTGTCCCTATTAAAATTTCAAATCCAACCCCCCCCCTTCAAATTTACAGTACTGCCATGACTTTAGGTTTTGACAATTTACGATTTTACCCCAGTAAAAAAATACAACTTTTCCCTCAGTTAAAAATTACAATGTTGCCATTGTTTTAGTTTTTTTTTTATCAAAAATATAAAAGTGTTTTTTTTTATTGGTTGACTCGATTTAGTTGTTTTTCGTCTCAATGAGCTGCTGCCTAACACTCGCTCATTATTCGTCCACCGCCCCGCAACGCGGGCGGGCATCTAACTAGTTTGAAACAAATTGACCAATCTAAAAAAATTAAAAACAATAGTAAACTACACTGTGATTTGCAAAGAGAAACAAATTGAATAGATAAATAATAGTTTTATCTATAATAAAAATGATGGTAAAAAGTTAAAAATTTTGAATAATTACCTATAGTGTAAAGCAAAAATATAATTGCTACAGTCTAAAATCTCCTCAAAAGTCACACATTAGCTGACATTTTGTCATCTCTCTACTCAAAATACTCAAAACCCAACAAATGCTTGCCCTCTCAATAATCAATGTTATTTTTTTTTCTATCAAAGGAAATCAACGCCGGTTAACGAACGGCAATTTCCGGTATACCAAATGTGACAACCACATCGGTAGATGAAGACGCAAACTACTGTTGATTATCTATTCGTTGACTTTGACTCCGGCCAGCTTACTGTAAAATGTCACTGATTGATAGCTTCCGGTGACCACCACCATAAATACCGTCCCCATCACTTGTAAATCGCAAATATTTTCTCTTCATCATAACCTTTCTCTCACACAGCACACACACACCTTACTCTCTGTTATCACCTTCCCACGTCATCGTCACCGCCAATCATCACCGCTACCGGAAGCCTGATGTTGTCGGATCTTCACATGCATGCAACCTCTGATCTACACAAAAGGTTACTGTCGGAATCCTAGAATCATCTCTTTCCGCGACCTTTGAAGTCCTGTACCGTCAGCCGTCTTTGGAGTTCTGTACCGTCGGCCGTCGTACGAAACCTGAAGTTCTACCGTTTGCTGCGGCAAAACCACCCGACCATCACCACCGCCAAGAGGGTGGCCAGCGGGAGACCACGACTCTGCTCTCTCTCAACCTCGAATCTGGCTCTCTCTCTTACTCTGGTTACTCTGGATGGGAAGCGACGGAGACTATAGATGCTGACATGTTTGGCATGAAATCCCTAAAATGTGTTCATTCAATAATAATAAGAGTAAATTACAAGTTTTGTCATTTATCTTTACATCAAATTTCAAGCGCTATCCTTTAGGTAAAAAGTTGACAGACGGTGTCCTTTACGTTTCAAAATCTTGCAAGTTTTGTCCTTTAGGCCAAACCAGGTTAGAAATCTCAGTTAAAATACCTCATGTGCAAGGCACATGAGGGTAAAATGGTCATTTTCCTCTCGCCCCTTTTAACTCCCTCTTTATATCCCACACCCTCAGATCCAGCAAAACAAAGAAACATAATTCACACATTGTAGCAAAATCAATCAGATTTCACCACTAATCACAAACAAAACCATAATTCATAATCAAAAGGCTTTAAATCACCACAAAATAACCAAATTTCAAACAAATCTCCACATAAACCAATCAATTACCCTGTGGGAAGATTATCAACGTAGCTGATAAGCATCTTAAGCTTACTACCACCTTCAGAAGCAAGTCCAGCGTTCATCTCAGTCGTCATAGCATCAGCAATCTGCCTTAGTTTCGATGTAGGAGTCGTGCATTTTCCTCCAATTCCTTAAGAATATAAGTGGATTTCACACATTGTTTTGATATCTGTATCCGGTGTCGCACAACCAACGCCGCTGCAGCACACACCGCTACGCCTCCGATCACCGCCACTACGACCGTCACCTTCCCCATCACAATCAACGATCTAAACACCAACAATTGAAGTAATAAAAAATATCAAAAACGAACGATTGAAACGACAAAATTCAGATACGATAATAATAATTGTCTTCTGATGAGAGATGTAAAACGAACGATTCAACAAAAATCGATCTAAAAATGAACAATTCAGCAATAAAATGATCTAACAACGAATGATCCAACGAAAAAAAACGATCTAAAAACGAACGATTCAACAAAAAACGAACGATTGATTAACAAAACTTAGATTAAAAATCTAAAAACGAATAGACGGAAACAACAGAAACTGAGATCAAGGATCCAAAACGAACAATTGAAATAGCAAAACTACGAGATCGATAAAACAACAGAAACAAACTGAGATCAAAAGATCCAAAAACGAACAATTGAAACAACAGAAAGAAACTGGTCGCCTTTGATTTGTGGTAAAAACCCTAACTATGAAAGATGACAGACAGCGAGTGTGTTTAGAATCTGAATTCAGGGGTTGGTATTGAAAGGGGTGAGAGGAAAATGACCATTTTACCCTCATGTGCCTTGCACATGAGGTATTTTAACTGAGATTTCTAACCTGGTTTGGCCTAAAGGACAAAACTTGAAAGATTTTGAAACGTAAAGGACACCGCCTGTCAACTTTTTCCTAAAGGTTAGCGCCTGAAATTTGATGTAAAGATAAAGGACAAAACTTGTAATTTACTCTAATAATAATAATAATAATAATAATAATAATAATAATAATAATAATAATAATAATAATAATAATAATAATAATAATAATAATAATAATAATAATAATAATAATAATAATAATAATTGGATGGGCACTAACAATTAAATTATTCGGACTTTGATGCAACATTGCTTATCATGTTGGTTGTTCTTACGCCATCCACAATAGGATAGGATGTATTTGTATGTTTTTAAAGAGAGAGAAAGATTAGGTGGAGGAAAGAGATGATGATATGTAGGAAAGAGAATATGAATGTGTACGTGAGAAAGAATGATGAAAAATGAGTTATGTGAGTGTAAGGGAGGAGAGAGAAGAGAGAAGTTATGTTTTTAAGTGGTGTGAGTAGGGCAAATGAGATAAACTATTCTATTAGTTGGGCAAAGCCCATGTGACAACTAAAAACATCCCCCAAATACATATCTATTGGTGATGCTCTTAATGTTCTAGATTAATTTTATTGAGTAAATTGCCACAATTGTCCATGAGGTTTAGGTCTATTTGTTAGTTTCATACAAAATGATTTTTTTGCCAAATAGCCCTTCACTTTTGTCATTTTTATTGAAACCATTAACTTAGTTTACTTTTTCTGTTAAGTTGAAGGATATTTAGATGAAACTGGCAAATATAAAACCTCATGGACGATTTTGACAATTTACTTAAATTCTTTTTTAATTTGTTTTATTTATTTAATTAATTTTGTCATATAAAATATACATGTAGTTCTTATAAATGATTAATAGTTTTGTCTCATCATTTTTATAAATTTTCATCCAACGACTAACTCAGTTATTTTTCTATTAAGGTGAAGAATCTTTTAAATTTTATAAAGTACGACAAAAATTAATTTTCATTTTTTATATACATCAGTTTTATAAAAATAAAATCTACTTCAACCTCTAAATTTTATAAAACTAAAATGCTAGTGACCTTATAGAAAAAAGTCAAATAAACAAATCTTATCATTAGTACCAAGTTTGTAATTCATCTTCTACTCTTTTAAATTCGCTCCTAACAAAAAACAAAAGCCACTGCCCCACACCCCCCTAAAAAACGTATTGTTACCAAACCTTAAAATTACCCACAAAATAGTAAGTATAATGTCATGTGTCACACCCCAACCGATGACGGAATCATCGGGGCGCGGCACTAGGCGAATCAGATTGCTCAAGATAATCCATAACAACTAATAGCGACAATATCTATTACATTTGTTTGGTCCTCACATTACTCTTCATGAATAGTAATGTTTCTCATATTAATGTTCCTTACGTAACTGGGATTTATAGGGGCTTTAAAAATTTTGATAATGCTTTTCCACCATCTCTATAGGTATTATAAGGGCATGAAGAGGTAGAGACTAGGGGTGTGCAATAACCGAACCGTTAACCAAAACCGAACCGAAAACCGACAAAACCGAACCGAAATTAACCGAAACCGAATTAACCGAAAGTCGGTTAACGGATATTTTTTTTACCATCGGTTAACCGAAAATTAACCGAACCGAACCGAATCATTTTTTTTATATTTCTAGCTTTTATACATCTATTTCATGTATTTCATGTTTTATACTTTCATTTCATGTAATAATACCTCTATTTCATTTATTTATGCTTTCATTTCATTTATTTATACATTCATTTTATTTATTTATACCTCCATTTTATGTATTTAAACATCTATTCATGCATTTATAACTTCATTTCATTTAGTTATACATTCATTTCATGTATTCATACATCTATTTTATGTATTTATACTTCCATTACATGTATTTCTAAGCAAAAAAACTAGCCCTTGTTTGAATTGGTTATTAACCGAAAATTAACCGAACTGAACCTAAAACCGACAAATTAACCGAATTAACCGAACCGATTAACCGATGACTTCGGTTACGGTTACGGATAATGCTAATAACCGAACCGAACCGAACCGTGCACACCCCTAGTAGAGACATTTCTAAAATAGTACTCAATAAGAAGAAAAAACAAGAAAACTAGCATTAACTATTACATAAATCATTATGATTGTGATGTGGCAAAAAAATACCCCTTAAAAAGGCATTAACCATTATCCTAGAAAACTGATATGAGATAATAGAAAACTACTTCATTTCAAAGCTGATTTTACAATAATGCTAAGATAAAATTAAAATATCAAGATTTTCTAAAGGTTGTGTTAAAATATCTTCTCTCAATATCATTAATGTTACTTCCCTATTTTCACACCGAAAGAATAAAAAAGAGCACACAAAATTGACATTCCAAAGACATTTTGATCCCTTTTTGCTTGACTATGCCTACCAAACTAGCTTTTCGATGAACTATTTACAAATTTTTCTTTCAATTATTTGATGGGATGGAACAATAGTTCATATTTTTTACTTAAAAATCCAATAAAATATCATTGTGTCATACACATAAATATATCATCACACTTGAAGATCCAAGTGTTGATCATTACTACAATTACCAAATAATCCAATAGAAAACCAAGTCATTATGCCATAACTAATACTTTATTTTAGGTGATATTTAGTAGGGATGAGTCTTTGGTACTGGGTACCGGTACTGAATTATTTTCGTTATCGATTCGGTACCTACTTATTGGCGCTTTTAGTAACAGTACTTTCGGTTCGGTCTAGTACAGTATAGAAATTTACCAAATTTTACTTAAAATACGGGTACCGAAGATTTTCGGCAGTGATCCTTTTGGTACCGGTACCGAGCTCATCCCTAATATTTGGTATTTTTATAACGTATTTAGCTCTTTAGTCTGAATAGTTAATGGATCAAAGATGTTTGTCTACATTTAAAGGTAAAGCTTTACTGTCTTATTCTTGCCATTTAAAGGTCAAGCTTTACGGTCTTATTCTTATCACATTCACTCGCTTTAGATTTAATAATTAACTAGGGTATATGCCTGCCGCGTTGCGGCAATACGTTACCACTGGCATTCGATTGATATCGGTTCGGTTCGTTAGAGTACCGATATGATACATGTACTCGGTATAACAATCAACACGTGTTTTACATCAACTGAAACTATAAAAACAAACACCGGTACCGGTACCGATGATATTGGTTCGATTCATTATGGTATCGGTATAGATATCGGATTTATTTTCGCAGAAGCTGTACAAATGTTATCAAAACTGAGAACCATAAAAATATGAGTTTGTTTTTAATTTAAATAGAACAACTAAATATTTAGAAATCATTTTACGTTAATTATCGTAGAAATATTATATTGGTGTTGAATCTCAGTGTATTATTGATGATAAATCACAGTTATATTTTTATGTTTGGAAGGTTCAATATTTTTACAATAATAGTTTGACCTGAGCATCCAATCCTATAATACTTTTATAAAGATTCATAATGGTTTATAATTAAATTAAATTCAAATTGGAAATACTACCCTAAATTAATATGTCAAACTGGAATTACTATTCATGAAGAATCTAAATTAATATGTATAATAATAATAATCTTTTGATTTAGTACTAAGTATTACTATATCATCTTTGTTTTCTAAATTTTATTATTTAAGTTTAATGATTACTTGGTTAATAGTTCAAATTTATACCTAATATATACTTAGTACTAAATTAAATATTTGCTTTTCTAAAAATAAATAAATAGATATATAATTTATATTTAAGTTTAGCAATTCAAAGGTAATATTTCGTATTGATATTTTGTTAATTTAGTATTTAAGATTAATATTTTAATTTGCAAAAGTTTTCCAATTTTATATGTCAAAAATTGATATTTTGTCATTTAAACTTTCACTAAAACACTTGTTTTAATCAAGCAGAACATAGAGCTAAAATCATTATAAAAGGTGTAAATCATGAGGTGTGAATTTCTGATACGATAAAACCTAACATGAAATTTGCAGGTTTGGGTTTAGTTTAAAATGTAAACGGGGTTGGGTCAGTTTTGAGTTGAACCCATGAAACCGTTTAGCTAAATAGGTCGGCTTCATGTCAACCTGACATGTCCGTAGGTTAACCCGTTTAACCCATTTTTTTCCTTAATATATTTTATATCATAAATGAACATTGGTTGACTACTTCATGACAAAATCTAAAAGTTAAAAGAGGAATTAACAAAAAAAAAAAGTTACCTTTTTTGTTGTGAAAATGTAAATTTAGGTTAAATGGGTCGTGTTCAAGTTAACCACTAATATTTGTGTTGTGTTTAGGTTCTTATGTTCAACATGTTTTTTTACGTTTCGTATCAGGATAGACCCGCGAAGATAACCTGCTTTAACACCCCCACTCCATCGACGCACCACATTCAATCTACCTTTGTGTGTGCTCATACTATATATTAACTGGAAACCATATTATTGGATTGTATAAATAAACAGATAAGGTGATATCCAAATTGGGTGATTTCAAGCCAAGTCTTATTGTCTCTTAAATTACAAGCTCGAGCGTGACCCACTATTTTAATGTAGAGTTTAGTGTAAGCCCGTGATAGGATTATGAAGAAACAGTAGTTAACGAGAAGGTTAGTTTAAGGTCGAGTCTCGTTAGATAGGGTAAATCCCTTTTTTCCTCGATCGATGGCTGTATCGGCTCGAATCTGTCAATCTATCACCTACACAGTAAAACACACCATGACTCGCAACAAGGAGAATGGGGCGGAGGTTGCTCCTTGTTAACACCCTCTGGCGTGAGAATGAGCATTTGCTTAAGCAAGATAAAAGATTAAGTAGTATGTGTGAGTGAGCAGATTAGCATTACCTCAAACCTGGTTTGAAGTTGGTATTTATAGCCGAAGAGGGAATGAGAAGAGGCCAATGGGACGTTTGATGGGCCTTGGGCTTGACTGACAACTTGCAGCTTTTCTATAGGCCTAGCAGGTGCGTAGGCTGCAGAAGTGTTAGGCGAATGGTGGAGGAGCCGCCACGTGTCCTGCTGTATCAGACGCATGAAGGAGCGGCCGCCACGTGGTCTGCTGGCTTTGGTTGTCAATCTGTTCATCAGCTTTATGCAAGTGAGAGCTCCGTTAGTGGACTGGGTAGCCATGTATTGGACGGTCAGTTGACCGCTGTTGTCAGTGTCAAGGCATACCGCTCACTGGTTGGTCACAAAAGTCAAAGCAATAGTTCCACTTGCATTATAATGAATCCCCGTCTTTGCACAAGGTCGTAATATGTGTTGGATAAGTTGTACATGTACAAAACAACACATCTATACATTACTTTGCACTTCCTTCGCTGTCTCGCGTGCGTCAGCGCGCGCCCGAGCGGTACTGTAGCATCGGAATGTTTGATGCCATCCCGCGCGGGACTGTAGCATGGCAATGTGCGAAATGTAGTAATACGACAGTTGTAGAAGATGTGGATTCGGATGATACTAACAAACTAGGTGATGATCATTATCACAAATACCATCTTTGGTAGCAATCACCGCATTCTGTGTATGCTGCCTAAAATATCTATTTTCATACATAAGATGATAATCTCATCTTTATCCGAGTGAGAAAGCAAATCGGGTCCGCGCGCACCCGCACGGACTGATGCATGTTCTTTGACGAGTGGGGAAGTAAACCGAGTGATGGTCAGCAAGAGTTTAGACCATACTCCTTCAGATTATATCAACTGTATTATTATTATTATTATTTATATAATAAAAGAAACCATTTGGAGAACACTTGTCATTCTCTCATTCAATTGATTAAAATTATTAATAATACTTATAATAATATTTAATCTAATCTAATACAAATTCTTATTATTAATAATATTTAATAAAATCAAAAATCTAATCTAATACAAATTCTTATTATTAATAATATTTAATCAAATCTAATAAGTATTCATACGATACATATATTTTGTTTTCTTTCTTCCTTCCTTTTCTTTAAATTGCAAAGTTATAATGGGATAGTATAAAAGTTCTAACATTTTATAGTTTGCATTTCATATAAACGAGTGATATTCCCCCGCGCTTAGCGGCGGGGATTCAGTCGATTTCTATTCGCTTCATTATAATACTGGCACTCGTTGTAGTAATCGAAAGAGGAAACCTTACATCGATCGAACACAACAAAAGCGAAATCGATACCGGTACCGATGTTCAGTTGAAGTTGATATCGGTTTAGTTCGTTTGCGTCCTATGTATATTTTTTACCATTGCCATATAAACTTTTTTGAAAACTACTATTGTGCAGTTATCGTACCAACCGAATCCAAACCAACTGAATAATATTTGTATCGGTACTGGTATTTATTTTTATTGTTTTGCTTTCAATAAGCTAAGATCATATCGAAACCATACCGTACCGAACCGAATAACATTAGTGCTGTTATTTGTTACTTTTTATGGTTTCTTGTTTGATAATACATATCGTAGTGAACCGAATCGAAACCGAATGAACATCAGTTAGGTACCTGTATTTATTTTTATTGTTTTTTCTTTCGATAAACTGGCGTACCGTCCCAAATCGAAATCGAATGAACAACATCAGTTCGGTACCAGTATTTATCTTTATTGTTTTTTCTTTCGATGAACTGAAATTGAATAGATGGCGTACAATCCTAAACAACATTGGAACCGATACGTATCTTCATTTTATCGATTTCCATTTTCAAAAGATTTTCATTTTTACAACTCTGTCTGTGACGATAAATGAATATCGGTACCAGTTAGGGATGAGCTCGGTACCGTCCGGTACCGAAAATCCTCAAAAGTGGGTACCGGTACCGGTACCGAATATAACCGGTTCGGTACCGGGTAAAAACCAGCAAAATACCGGTACCGAAAATGTCAAAAGTGGGTACCGAATCGGTACCGAAAAGGTACCCGGTTCGGTAAATTCGGTACCGGTACCGGTTCGGTACCGGTACCGGGTCCATTTTGCTCATCCCTAGTACCAGTATCGTGACAATCTGAATCGATTGATACCGTTTGAACAACACATGTTGATTTCTATATCGAGCACATAAAGCATACCGGTACTGTAACGAATCAAACCGATAACGATCCAACGCCCGCGGTAACGTACCATCACAATACGCTGGCAAATAACTTGCAATCTTAAAAAATAAATAAACATAGATGTAGATTTACAATTTTAAAAAAAGTTAACGAATAATCAAGTTAACGATGGCGTACCGTCCCAAACAACATTGGAACCGATACCTGTATTCATTTTTATCGTTTCCGTTTTCAAAAGATTTTCATTTTTACAGCTCTGTCTGTGATGATAAATGAATATCGGTACCAGTATCGTGACAATCTGAATCGATTGATACAGTTAGAACAACACATGTTGATTTCTATACCGAGTACATAAATCGTACCGGTACTGCAACAAATCAAACCGATACCGACCCAACGCCCGCAGTAACATACCATCACAATGCACGGACAAATAACTTGGAACCTTAAAAATAAATAGGCATATATGTAGATTTACAATTTTATAAAAAGTTAACAAATAATCATATTTAATTAATGCTAAATAAATAAAATACTACCATAAAAACAACTACAAGAATTATAAATTACTATATATTACTAAAAAAATAAATAAATAAGAAATAAAATATCACTAAAAATAAAAAACAAATACTTAAAAATTAACTATTACTGTTCATCAAGACTTTGTATTCCTATAGATAATAACGTTTTAAATATTTATGTTTTTCTTAAGGTTGGAATTTGATTAATGAACTTCTAAGTATCTGTGTTGGATTTAGTTTATTCTTCAAATACATTTTGTATTATTATTTAAATATATGAGTATGAATTTGACGTTTTTTATTTATTTTTATGAACGTTTCCGTTGTTTTACGTTCAGATAAAAAATAAACCAATACGTCCAAATCACATTATTGTTATGTTTGACGTTTTTGTCAAAACAACCCAAAACATCATGTCTAAGTCCAAAAACTGATGCTTACATGTCTATTTCTATGTCTTCTCACACTTCTCACGAAAAATGTTGTTTTTACAGGAACCTCACCCTATATATACACAACTACATTTTTTAATTTCCTTTTAGCTAAATTATTACTTCTTTTTTACAAACACCTACTTTTTATTTGTAACATACAAATTTACTCTTATTCTTTTCGATGATGTAGTTATCTCTAATAAAATTTAAACTTTTACCATAGTATATATAATGCTAGACATAAAATCAAAAAACATTTTGAATGATATCAATAACTTAAGACATAATATATTATATGTATAATATGCATCTTTTAATGAAATAATACAAAACAAAATTACAAATATAAAATAATTGATTTTACTAACAATAACAAAGTCTTATTTTTTTAAAAAATAATTCAAAAAATATATAACTAAAAACTTATGACATTATAATACGGTTAACCGATTTATCATCATACAACATCCCACTATTCAATCATATGATTTTTCAATCTTATATTAACTGAATAAATAAATATTAATATTCATTCTTATCCTACTTTAAATATAAAAAAAAATCCGTTAGTTTTTTTAAATATATTTTTTATTATTTGGTATATAAAATCATATTTATTCAACCCATGTAATACACAGGGGTTTTTTAAAAATATAATTTTTTTATTATTTGGTAAACAATATTATATATTTATTCAACTCGTACAATACATACGATTGTTATAGATATAACTTTTTTTTAAATATATAAAATTACATTTCTTCAACCCGTGGAATAAAGGAGGCTTTTAAAAATATAATATTTTATTATTTAGTATATAAAATTTATTTACTCAACTCGTGTAATACACAGGGTTATAACCTAGTTATTATTATAATAAATCTGGTTAATTTTTTAAACCAAAATAACCCTACATAAACATGTGTACGTCCTCTACTAGATAATATATTAATATTAGTCACATGTCCAGTGTGACAATATTATATATGCAATTATGCATTGCCCATTGGAACCCATACCATATTTATTGCATCGTATATATAAACAGATAAGTTGATATCCGAGACTGCATCACTTGGAGATCATGGATAAGAAGCAAGTGGTCATCGTCGGAGCCGGAATCAGCGGCCTCCTGGCCTGTAAATACTGTCTCTCCAAAGGCTTCAACCCGACTGTGTTCGATTTAGAATCGGACATTGGTGGCGTATGGGTTAAAACCATCAAAACCACAAGGCTCCAGGCGCCGAAACCTTTGTATCAGTTTTCTGACTTCCCATGGCCCGAATCTGTCGTCGACGTTTTCCCTACCCAACAACAGATGCTAGAATACCTCCGCTCATACGCCACCCACTTTGATCTCATGCCCCACATCAAACTACAATCACGTGTGAACAGCATCAGCTACGACGGACCATCATCGCAGGCATGGTCTCTCTGGAATGGCATCGGCGAAATGCCTTCATCTATAGGCAAGTGGAATGTCAGTGTCACGGACACTAGAACTGCCACCACCCAGGTATGATGATGGATGCGTTACTAGATTCATATCATTTCTAAACGTATCTTTGGATACACCACACTGGTTAAAAACTCATGTATCACACGAGGTAAAGGTAAAGTAATTGAAGTTAGTAATGAAGATATAGGATTATAAAACGATATTTTTGAGAATTGAGATAGTATACATTTACAAAAATAGAGATACAATACGAATGGTTGAAACAAGAGAAACAAAAAAATATAATATTGGACTCATTGAATTGTGTCACATGAACCAATAGTTAAATTAAGTAAGAATATGTTGTGGATCTAGGAAAATCTTTCATCATGGTTAAAGATCTACGATTTGGATTTCACTTGACAATTGTTAGCTCTTATTTAAAAAAAAAAAAGTATACAGTATATTATCTAAAGTGTGGATCGTCAAGTCTACTCTAGCGCCTCTGACAAAAGAACACTGCACTTTGTGTGAAATTTCATAATATATATAAGTAGGAATTATTATTTTCGTGACTCACCGTCATTTTTTTGGACAAGATAACCGTAACTAAATTATTTAATCACCAGGTTTACATTGCCGACTTTGTGATTCTCTGTTTGGGACGATTTAAAGATGTACCAAACATGCCTAAATTCCCTGTCGGAAAAGGCCCAGAAATATTCCGAGGTAAAGCCATACACTCCATGGAATACGCAGCCATGGATCACGACAAAGCTGAAGCGTTTGTGAAAGGGAAGAAGGTTGTCGTCGTGGGGTTCGGGAAAACAGGACTCGACATTGCAAGGGAGTGCGCATCCATCAACGGTTGGTTTTTGGTTGCATATATAGGTAACCTTCCTCTCTACTCAGTTATCTTAACTTAATTTCCTAGCTATGTTTATTTCAGGCCCGGAACATCCATGCACGATAGTTTACCGGCGTGATCATTGGAAATTACCGGACTGGGCTCCATGGGGAATCCCTTTGACGTATTTATACTTCAATCGCTTCTCGGAGCTTTTAGTTCATAAACCAGGAGAGGGTTTCGTGCTTAATCTGCTGGCTACATTACTTTCACCTCTGGTAAGACTCTCAACAACTTCCAAAATTGCCATTTAAAACTTTACATGTAGTTTATTAAGGGAAAATTACCAAAATAGGCGTTCGTGTTTAATGTACTATTATGGTTGAAATAAATATTAACTTTTTAAAAATAATGCATGTTAAGCCATTGGGTATACTCTAACATATAGAGTGTTAATAATGACATGGCATGCTAACTAATATTGCAAACCACTCCCTCCTTGTGTTAAAGTGCATTAAATGGGTTATGTGTTAACATGTTAACACAATGTTAAGATATTCAATTAATTATTCTTTTATTTTTTAGACAAAAACCCAATGTTAAAGTGCATTTCCTTAGAGTGGGACAAAATGAAATGAGGAAAAAAATTGATTTGTCACTTAGACCGTGGGGTATGGGGGGCTTGGGTTGGGGCATTTGTTGACACGTAGAATGGGAGCCCCCCCCCCCCCCCCCCCCCCCCCCCCCCACACCACCAAAACCCACGCCCATGGGGTATGGTGGGGTTTGGGTTGGGGGCATGAATTTGGTTTGGCCGTTGAGAGCCTGTTATGTCACTTACTAGCCCGCCCCACGCCCGGCTTCAAACCCACGCCAATGGGGCCACGCCCCAACCCACGCCCCCGGGGTGGTGGCTTGGGCGTTTTCCCCCAACCCACGCCCAAACCCCCGCCCCATACCCCACGGTCTTAGGTGGAGTTAAGTTAGGTTAAAGTATACCCAAAGACCTTATGGTAAATCTTTGGTCAACGATGTCAAGATTGGTAATTTCCAAATTACTAAGAGCATTCACATCGTATCCATCATCTTCATCTCTATAATTATACTATAAAAATCACTACATTTCTCTTTTATTTTCAATTAAATAATTTTTTTTAATATTTTTTTCATTATCTTTTAACTCTCTTCTACTCACATCCACTTTCTAAATATTAAAAAATTTAAAGAGGTGAACAATTTTTTATCATATTTACAGATGAAAATAATATTTTCTCCCTCCTGTACTCACAATCTCTCATAACCACCATCTATAATATCTATAATATGGAGGTGCTTCTCACATAATTTGGTGGACATGATGTGAATGCTCTTAACATGACATAATTCAAAGAACTTAAAAACCGTATTAGTAAATGATAGTTTTTGGGTGTTGAATAACTGAAAACCAGATGTCTTTATAGTCTTTATATGGAGGGATTAGAATAGAAAATGATAGAGCCAGGCAACTAATGATAATTATAAAACGTTAACAATTATCATAATATTCAAACATGATTTAGAATAATGATAATGATAAAACGTTAATAATTATCATAATATGTAAACTGGATTTAGATTAATAACTAAGAAAAACTAACATAAACATTAATGATAAACCAAATTATAATGATAACTATAATAGACAATAAACTCGCTAACAATCTTTCTGTTTGACGATCACATCGATCTAACAGCGATGGGGAGTCTCAAAGTTTGTGGAAAGCTACATAAAAAGCAAGCTTCCTCTCGCCAAGTTTGACATGGTGCCACAACATAGCTTCTCAAAAGACGCTCGCTCATCTTTGATTTTGTACATGCCAGATCCCGACAACTTCATTAATGCAGTTGAGGAAAAAAGCATCCAGTTGAAGAAATCCCAAAGTTTTAGCTTCTATGAAAAGGGGATTTTTATCGACGAGGACAACACAGAAATAGAAGCAGAAATCGTTGTTTTTGCTACAGGATTCAGAGGTGTCGAAAAGCTCAAAGATGTATTTGAATCATCAACATTTGGTCACTTCATCTCAGGATCGCCACGAGTCCCTCTTTACAGGTTAGTCGATACTTTTCTTTTTGAAGATATATATATCTAATTTATTAAAAGTGCCAAACCAACAAATTACAAACAAATGACAGGTAAACAAAGTGTCAATACCCGAATATAGATCAAACATGAAAGATAAAACTAGACCATTGACATGATTATTAATGCTATGATCAGGGAATGCATTCATCCACAAATACCACAGGTAGCAGTAATTGGATTCTCTGAAAGTCTTTCCAATATGTATATTTCGGAAATGAGGGCCAAATGGGTGGTAGCACTACTTGAAGGCGCGTTTAAGCTACCGAGTGTTAGTGAGATGGAGAAAGATATTGCTAGATGGGACGATTACATGAAACAATCTACCGAAGAAAACCATTATCGATCGTCGGTTGGTACTTTAGAAATTTGGTATAATGATCAATTGTGCAAAGACATGGGCATGAACCGACTCAGAAAAAATGGCCCCTTCGCTAACCTTTTTGAACCGCATGGTCCCTTGGACTATGTAAGCCCCTAGATGATCAACCCATTTTCTATAACTACTATCTAATCTACCAAAATCCAAATAAGTTTTTAAAACATTAGTATGGATTTTGGTAAAATTAAGTGATTCCTAGATCCCGTTCTCGTTTAGTATTTATGTTGATGTTTTGAATTGTCTTATTATGTAATTTACCCTTACTTATCACAATAAAGCTTTAATTTTCTCAGGGCCGTCTTCGAAATTCTTGAAAATTTTTTGGGCCTAGGGCGAGAAAAAAATCGGGCACCTAGAATATAACGCCAATAACTCATATGTAAAAAGTCTGTAGACTATAATGTGACAATAATTGTTATGAACCCAAAGACAAAACAAATACTATGTATAGATATGAAAATGTCTCTTATATATAGGTTCAACCAGCTCTTTCAGAAAATATCAAATATTAAGACGTAACATTTAAAAAATAATAAGTTATAATTTAATCATATCAAATTCAGAAGAAAATTTGTAATTTATAATAGATTTAGTGCATATAGAGTTAAATGCCCGGATAGTCCCTGTGGTTTGCCATTTTTTCACATTTAGTCCATAACTTTTTAAAATAACAGCTATAGTCCCAAACTTTTCAATTTTCGTTCCCGGATAGTCTCTGTGCCTAACATCAGTTAGTTTTCTCAGTTAGGAAGGAGTGAAATGACAAAAATACCCTTACTATAAAACAAAATAACTTAACAGATTTATTTATTTATTTATAGAACCCACTATTTTATAAAAAATAAAAAAAAAATTAAAAAACCCACCACCCATCCCCACCTTCCTCCCTCTTTCTTCTCTCTTCATCTGCAACTCCATCAACCCATCCTCTCCACAAGAACACACACTTACACACACTTTACTTCACCATTGTCATCAACCTCCTACCGAACACCATCTCCTTACTGCATCAGCATTCACTACATCCTCCCCCCGATAACCACCATTTGTGACTCCAACAACGACCACGACATCGAACCACCATCACGCTCACTTCTCCGTAGTGGTGATGGTGTATTTAGTTGAGAGGGTAAAGCCCATTAGAGCGGGGCAGGGCGGCCAGCCCATTAGGCGATTAGGTGACAAGCATCGTGACTGAAGAAAAGGTAAGGTATTAGATAGATTACTAGGTAAGGGATGATTAAATCAACCGGTGTGTGTTGGCAAACAGTATATAAACAACCGACCAACCCCTATCAAATCGAATTCTATTCATTATCCCCTCTTCCCCCTATTCTATTTGATTATAAAATTCCATTCTTTTAAGATAAATCCAACCACCACTAAGACTGTGTGTAGTGGGCTGCATATGGCGCCCAAAGCCAAACATAAAGCCCCTATAAAGCCCCTAACACCATTACGGGGGGCTTTATGAGACAAAATTTGGGGGAGGCGCGATATATATAGCGCCGGGTGGGGGGAATCTTTCAAAAATTCGACCAATCAAATTTAAGCATGCTTTTTTATATTAATTAATAAAATTGAAAATTATTAAATAGGTAATGATGGGTAGGGGCTTTATGACTACGGGCTCTAGTGATATAACGCCCCATAAAGCCCCCGTGTGACGTGGCACGACACGTGTCGCATAACGCCCCACAGGGGGCTTTATGACTACGGATGGCCTAAGAAGGATGAAACATGTTGAGAGATAGAAATAAGAAATTCAAGTGCATTAAAAACAAATTAACAGGTAGTATAGAAATAAAGAAAGAAAGCCTACCTACCAGACGCGTTGGATATGCTTCTTGGCGTTTAGTTTGCGGATGGTGGTGAGTTTGATTCTCTTCCAAACCAGACACCCTGAATCGTGCTTCCAAACAGAGAGCGGGGAGGGGGTGGGGTTGTTTTTATAAGGGAGTGGTCCTACATATAAATAAATTTAGAGTAAAGTGTAATTTTATCCTCTGGGGTTAGGAGTCATTGGCACTCTTACCCTCCTAAGGAAATAATTGCAATTTTAACCCCCATTGTTTGCTGTTATGTAGCAATATTACCCCCCAGAGTCAATTTTGCTTAACAGTCAACGTAACAAGGGTAAAGTCAAAGGGTAAATAGGTAATTTTACCAAACCATTATTATTATTATTATTATTATTATTATTATTATTATTATATAACTCTCTTTCTCTCTCTATACATCTCTCTCTCTCTCTCTCTCTGCCACTCTCTCACACACACCCACATATCTCATCTCCATCCTCATTTTATCATCTTCTCCATCACCAAAAACTAGAGTTGAGGTTCTCCAATGGAGTCATCTCTTTAATCTATTCAGTTCACCTTCCACATTCCAAAACAACCCAAACCCAAATACCCACCTCACCATTCCCATTCCCCATATCTTGCACCGCATCACGCAACAACGCCACCACACGCACTACCTATCGTCGCCGTACCCCACCACCAACAAACCGAAAACCCACCACCCATCCAATTCTCACACACACACACAGATCTCAACTCTGGTTTTTTGTTGTTCCTGAATTTGGTTTTTAGTAAAGGGTTGTGTAACCTCAATATATGTGTTTGAAAAAGGGTATACAGATTTTGATTCAACTCATATGAATTAATTGATGTGGTGAAGATGGCGTTTTTTGATGAGTTTTGTATTGTTTTTATCGATTGTGTTCATAATATGCATCAATTGTTCTTGATGTTCTTGTCAACAGCTAGCTATCGATTTGACCGCCACATAACGGAATCTGATCCAGTTTGGTTTGTAAATTCACAGAATCTATGAAGAAAAGTGTTGTAGAGATTTAGATTGAGACTACGTGACTTACTGAGATTCAGATTGGTCGGATTAACTGTTGTTATTGATTGAGATGAGCATGGTAGATGAATGGGTGGGGATGAGAGAGAAGCGAGGTGGAGAAGGTGGAGGAGAGAGAGGAAGCCATGGTGGTGGTTATTGTTACGAAGAAGTTGCAGGTGGTGATTATGAATGGTTTGGTTGTATGTATGTGTATGATTGGAGGCTGGGGTGTGGAGATGACGGTGGTGATTGTTGAAGATGAAGGCGGGTGGTGGGTTTTTTTAGAGAGAGAGAGAGGGGGAGGAAGAAGATGGCAGTGGTGGTTGTGGTGGTGAATGGCGGTGGCAGTGGTGGTTGAGGGTGGTGGTTGGAGGTGGCAGTGGTGGTTGTGGTGGTGAATGGCGGTGGCAGTGGTGGCAGGGGGTAATATTACAGAGTAAACAAAACACGGGGGGTAAAATAAAAGGGTAAAATAGTCATTTCACCACCAAGTCACAGATCAGTCAACAAAATTGAGCTTAGGGGGTTAGGTTGCGACATAACAGCAAACAGTGGGGGTTAAAATTGCAATTATTTCCTTAGGGGGTAAGGGTGCCAATGACCCATAACCCTAGGGGGTAAAATTGCAGTTTACTCATAAATTTATTAAGTTATATTGTTTTATAGTAAGGGTGTTTTTGTCATTTCACACCCTGTTAACTGAGAAAACTAACTGATGTTAGGCACAGGGACTATCCGGTAATGAAAATTGAAAAGTTAGGGACTATAGCTGTAATTTTAGAAAGTTAGGGGCTAAAGATGAAAAAATGGAAAACCACAGGGACTATCCGGGCATTTAACTCATGCATATAATAGAATTTCTTTTTGTCATGGATCAAATGATATGGTTGTGAGGTTGTCTATGTGGTTGAGGCCCACAACATGTTATGTTGGATTTGGACTGAAGTCATATAAGAATGCTTGTTTTATTTATATGATTTCACTCATTTACACTATTCTTATTAGTTTATTCATTCATTCAGTGTATATATAATAAAATTTTAATAAAAATATGTATCTGGGCCCTCGGCAATACTAGGCCCTGGGCCGTCGCCCACCCCGCACTCCCTCAAAGACGACCCTGAATCTCCTTATCATATACAAAACCTCACGGATAAAAGAGAATAAAATCTATAATGTGGACAAATATTTGTTAGAGAGCGTGGAAAAATGACGTGGTGGCATTTCCATGCCAGGAACACCACCCCTTGTGGGTGGTGTGGTGATGAGGGCGGGGAGTTTTTTCAGCGGCGTGGGGGCATTTGAGTTGAAAGGTGAAGACTCTTAATTTGTGGGTGGATTTTGGGGGTATATTTTAATTGGTTGATTTTTTTTCTTCATAAAAACGCCATTAATCACGCCGTTCCCACACCTCTCGTTTTGCCCCACGCCCCATGCTTACATGTTGTCCGCATATCGCATAAAACCCAATTTTCAAGCTCCTTCACACTATATAGTCATAGGGTAAGTGTGAGACCACCCGTCATGGTCCATCTGATTCGGATAGCCAAATCTTACTTCATATCTTTAACTAGAATTACGACCCGCCGCAATGCGGCGGGGATTCTTTAGTTATAACTAAGTCGATTTAGGACCTGCACATTATGTTGAACCTGTCAAACGGGAAAAAATAGATGATGTAAAAACGTTCACCCACATACGCACGTTGCATCATGTTAACACGCAAAATTTAGAACGAAACGTAAAAACTTTAAACCAAAGACGCACGTTGCTATGTGTTAAGTCACAAAATTTAGAACGAAGCAAAAAGCGAAAAATTTGCGGAAAATGAAAACTATAAAGAGCCAAAGTTGAAAGCAAAAAAAATTGTGAGGATAGATTGCAAAAGATAAAAAGTTTAGGGTTAAAAGTAAAAAACAAATAAATTTGGGTTAAAAGTAATTTATAAAACACTTTTGGGTGAAAAGTAAAAAAATCATTTTTTTTAAAACCCCCCAAAGCCAACGTTACAACAACCATATACATAACCATTTTTTCTTTGAAAAACCCCCAAAGCCAAGAATCCAACACATATGTGAATAAATATGTTGCTTCTTTATAGTGTTTTACTAATTAAGTTGATCAATGACCCACGCGTTGTGACGAACCTGTAAGATGAAAAACAATAGACGTAAAAACCTTGAACTACACATGGACGTTGTGTCGTGTTAACTGGCAAAATTATGAACAAAACGTAAAAACGTGGAACCACGCAAGCACGTTGCTCCGTGGTAACTCGTAAAATTTAGTACGAAACGTAAATCGAAAATTTGCGAAAGATGAAAAGTAGAAAAATTGTGAGGTTAAATTGTAAAAGAATGAAAAGTGTTGACTTTAAGGTGAACAAAATCAATTTTGTAAGTTAAATTTGCAATAAATAGAAAGAATTAGAGTAAAAAGTAAAATTCACAACTTTTTTTGAAAACCACCCAAAGCCAAGGGTACAACTACCCTAAGCTTAAAGATGTTGCTTATTTATAGAGTGGATAATTAATTGAATTCCATGTTTGTCCGTATGGAAGAATGACAATCTACGAAACAAGACGGCCACCCGATATATAATTTTTATATCAAAGTAAAATCTTTTAACAATTATATGGACAACTAAGGAGTGAATATACAAGCCGATATATAGGGTATGTTTGGCAAAAGTAGCTGGTGGCTGAAAACCGGTAGCTGGTGGCTGGAAGCTGGTAGCTAGTAGCTATATCTTTTAGATATATTTGGTGTTTGACAAAGCAGCTGGATCTTTTAATAAAATGACCAAAATGAACATAACTAAAAATTTAAAAAGTTTGTGCATTATAAAGTTTATTATCTTTAAATGTTAAAATAGTCATTTTTCCCTAAAAACTTGTAGCTTCTTCTAAACGCTGCTAATAGGAGCGTTCAACTAAAAGCTTCAAGCTCCTTCAAGCAAACAAGACTTTTTATTGAGTAGGAGATTTTTCTTAAAAGCTTAAAGCTAGAAGCTTCTAAAAACTCTTAAAAGCTCCATGCCAAACATACCCATAATGATGCTAAAGACAAATTATATCAAACTAAAATCTTAATTATATGGACAACTAAGGGTGTAGGGAGTGGTTAAACACTTTGGAGTGGTAAACTAAAAAACCGACCAATCAGAGCGCGCCATGTCAATCAGTCAAAAGTGTTTAAACTTTGCTGAAAAGTGTTGGCAATGGTTTAAACACTTGCTGAAGTGGTAAACTTTTAATATTATTTTTTTGTGCACTATTTTATTTAATAAATGTAGAATAAATACATTAAATTAAAAAACAATAAACTTTCATAAATTAAATTAAAAACATCAAAATTACACTAAATTAAAAAAACAATAAAATTACATTAACTTGAAACAATTTAAACTAGTCTTCGTCGAAATCGACCAAAAGGTGGGGTAAATCTTGACTTGCGAGATGATCTATGAGATCGTTTTTTAGTCTCCAATGCGTGTCTTCATCCATCAACTCGCCCAACACCGTATCGTCTAGAGCGGGCTCGACCGGAGGATCCCGAATGTGCACCGGTGCTATCGCCTTTCCTTCATCTTTCAAAATCATATTGTGTAAAATAATACACATATACACGACACTTCTATTTTTTTTAACGGTTTTTACTCGCATCGGTCGACTTATTACACCCCATTTCGCCTTCAAAACACCAAAAGCTCGTTCGACGTCTTTTCTTGCCGCCTCATGTTGCCTCTTGAATTTCTTTTGGTCTACTTCGTGAGGGTAAGGGATCGACTTCACAAACACGGACTACGAATGGTAGATTCCATCCACGAGCAAATAACCACGTTTATATAAATGGTTGTTAACGTAAAATGGACATTTTGGCGCGGTTCCATTTCGTTCCGTTAAAAATAACGGAGATTGTTGTAGAACATTGATATCGTTTTGAGAACCCGGTGGACCGGCAAAAGCATGCCAAAACCATAAGTCTTGAGAAGCAACCGCTTCGAGCATAACAGTCGGGTATCGATGATCTCCTCGCATATATTGTCCTCGATACTCTGTCGGACAAAAAACGCCAAACGAAATGGGTGCAATCAAGGCTACTGAACATACCTGGAAGGTGATGTTTTTCCTCATGAGCTTGGTATAAAAGTGCCATGTCGTGGCTTGTCGGCCTACGTAAGAACTCTGGACCGTATATTTTGCAAACCGTTTCACAAAAATATTCTAGGCACTCGCGGGAAGTTCTTTCGGCCATATGCAAGTACTCGTCGTTCTCGTCTGGAGTGTTACCAGTTGCGAGCTGTTTAATAGCCGATGTCACCTTTTGCAACGGCGTAAAGCCCTTCTTACCTCGCGCATCGGGGGCCTCTACAAACCACGGGTCGTTCTCTTCCACATCGGCCACAATTTTTAGTAACAAACGTTTCGACATACGGAACCTATGCCGAAAGATATCTTCGTTGTACTTCGGGTCTTCGACAAAATAATCCGCCATGAGTGTCTCATGCCCCTCCTCACGTTGACGTTCAATATATCTCCTTCGGTTAGATGTGCCCGTGTCTTGAAGTTCGGCTTCTTCGATGAGATTTTGAAAAAAAAAGAATGCTACTATCGGATGAATCGTCGCTACTCATGGGTGGGAACCATAACGGGAGTTCATCTGCCATTTTATTTTGTAAATATTTGGGAAGAATTGGTGGTATTTTTTGGTTTGGTTGGGTATATATTTGAGGGTATTTGGTTATAGTTTGGTTTGATATTTATAGTATAATTTTTTAAAGAAAAAATATTTTTTTTTTATTTAAACGGTAATATTACCGTTATACATGGCCCACCAACCAAAATTTTCTTCTTTCCCGACTCGGTAACCTGTCACCAATTTGTTTGGTTTGCCGATTCGCCAAAACGTCGACGCCGGTGTTTGCCGATCGGCAAACTTGATTGCCGCGCCTTGCAGAGTTCCACACCGTACACCCTAAGGAGTGAATATACAAACCGATATATAATCATGCTAAAGACAAAATATCATAATTCGTGATCTTCTAATTCTTTACCAGCATGAGTAGATTGAAAATCACCAAAAAATCCCTTTTGACTAACTAGACATTACGAAAATATGTTACAATTATTTATGAACAATATTTCAGACACTGCTATAAGAGCATTAGACAAGTATGTTATAAGACGAGGTTTTAAAATGGGTTTTAAGACAGGGTTTTTAACCCTGGCTTTTGATCCAAAATACAATTTCAGAATATTGTTAAAATTAATATAATAAACTAAGGTGTTGTTTGTTTTTTCAGATGTAAAATGTCTGTAGTCTGCGAACCACATCTGCAGGCATCTGCAAGAGAAGATGTGGCCCAAATGTCTGCAGTCTGCAAGGAGAAGAGGGTTTGTTTTTTTCTTTCAAAAACAACTTCACACACACACACACACAACACACACAAGCTCTCTCTCTCTGCTCTCCCTTTCTACAAACTCTCTCTCTCTCTACAACCGCCACCACCACCGCACCACCTCTGCCACCACCACCGCACCACCTCCGCCATCACACCACCACCTCTCTCTCTCTCTCTCTCTCTCTCTCCACGGTCTCTCTCTCTCACAGAACACACTCTCTCTCTCTACAACCACCACCACCGCACCACCTCTGCCATCACACAGGTCTCTCTCTCTCTCTCTCACAGGTCTCTCTCTCTCTCTCTCACCGATCTCTCTCTAACAGATCTCTCTCTCTCACCGATCTCTCTCTCTCTCACAGGTCTCCCTAAATTGATGGGTTTGGTGGTGGTGGGTTTTGACGATGGTGGTGGTGGAGGTGGTGGCGGAGGTGGTGCGGTGGTGGTGGTGGCAGGGGAGAAGAGGAAGAAGAAGGGTGGGTGGTGTGTGAAGATCTGATCTGATCTTGAAGCTATAATTCATAGCTTTTTTTAAGCTATTAAAAACTATTTTAAGATCTTTTTTTTTTAAACAAACAGTCTTCAAGGGCTTATGCCTGCCCGTCCGCAGACATAAGCTCTTTACAGACAATATAAGCAAAAACAAACAGAACCTAAGTTTTATAATCCTGTAGTTCTCTGTCCATTCCAAGCCAATAATATACACCAATTTGAACATTTTCAAATTAACCCAATATAAGTTAGGAGTGGGTTTACATTTTTTTAATTGTTGTATGAATATAAATGTTATTATATTGTCACGTTAACCGATCAGCAGGGGTGGATCCAGCCCACATTTATGAGTTTCTAGAAACCCAGTGCATTTGGAAAAAATAGAAAAAATTAGTGAGAACTTTGTAGAATTTAGAAAAAAAATTAGTGAGAATTAAAGAGAAATTACTGAAAGAAACCTATTAGAATAAAATCTTGCATCCACCATTGCTGCTCAGTACGTATGTTAGGGTAGGAATGGGTTTAAGTTTTTTTTGTTGTTTTTTAACTGTTGTATAAATTTAAAGGTGGTTTTTATGATAACACTGTCTAAAGGGTGCTTAAATTCGTATAAGACGGTGTTTTTTTTTTCTTAAATATTTTAATCAAACATGTCATTGATTTTAAGATGAGGTTATTGCTTGTACGGTGTGAAATAAAGTCTCCTTTAACTACATAAAAAAAGGGTAACTTTATAGAAATTTCACCAACTTTCATATTTGTCCCACCTAAGTAACTCAATCTTTTTTTTTCTTTATAAAATCATTAAAGTTTTATATATTGTTCCATTCTTATGCAATTTACAGGTTTATAGGTTACGTTGATAAAATGTGTCATATTTTTCTTTCTTTTTTTTCACACATTTTATTATAGAAAAGAAAAGAAAACTCACACACAAATGACAAACCCCATCTTTTTCTTCTTTACATATCCAACAACCATTCTTCCGGCCTTGTCCACTACTTTCAGATCCCCATCTCTCTTTTGGTTGTTTCTAAAACAATTACGGCAAAGCGTTCCCAACACCTACGACCCTCATCTCGGTCATTTCTTCGATTATCAATTTGCCGGTCACCGGAAAACATGTTAGCTCCGAGCAAACAGTCTAAAAATCTCGCCATGGTTGGAGAAACCAATACTTTCAGTTCGTGATTATGTGTGGTTTTCCTAGATGTGGCAGCTTTGTTTTCATATCCATCTTGTAAGATTATGATTCAACTTGATGATTCTCATTAATCACAAAGGGTATATATAATACAAGGATAATTCAACTAAATCTTCTACATTTATGGAGATAATAATTTACATATATACAATATGCTATTACATCTGATTTTTATCATCCTCACCGTCTTCTTCTCCGGCACTTCCATTAAATAGAACGGGAACAAATATTAGCGAACAGGGGGGAGGGTTGGATCGATCCAAACCAGCATCAATTCTAATCCTGATGAATGGGGTTGATTCGTCGCTGGAAGTTCAGTGGTGCAGACGAAGAAAGGATGTGGGATTGTGGGGTTTAATTTGTTGTTTGTATTGTTGAAGTTAGTGGATTCATTTAATTATTATATTTATTTATTGTTAAGCCATGTTATTTCCAAAAAAAAGTGTTTTGAAATAAAAAAGAAAAGATTAATAACCTGACACATCATCAAACTAACCTGATAAATACGTAAGATTGGAACGCTAAATCAAAGTTGAGTGACTTTAGAAAGACAAAAGTCGGAGTGACTTTAGTGGAACAGAAGAGAAGCTTGGTTACTATTATGTAGAGTTTTCCTTAAAAAAAAGAAAAAATAATTTAAGAAAAATAGAAATCTGATTGATGAGATGCAACCCCAAATCATCCTTATAACACTCGTTATGTGGTGGCGGATTGACCCACAGCACCACCCCCCCCCCCCCCCCCCCCCACAAACCTATAATGGCCAGACAACGATGTACGGAGCGCTATAGGCAGTGGCGGGCCCAGGATTTTTGGACAATGGGGTCCAAAAAAAAAATAATAACACAAAAAAACGAAGAAACAGGTATCGAACACATGATCTTTTGTGTGTAAACAAGGGGTTTTACAACTGCACTAGGCTCACTTTCATTGTTATGAGGTCCAACTAAATTATTTTATGGGGTCCATAGACAATTTTATATACCGTTTCTACTACTTTTTAAAAAAAGATTGGGGTTTGGGGACCGCGTTTCTCGTAACGTAGGTCCGCCCCTGGCTATAGGGTTATGTGGCATGAGCGCTGGCCTTCGCATTTACACTGTTCTTTCAACACAAAAAATATATATATATTTTCACACACCTCCCACAAAACCACATAATAGGATCGACCTAAAACCTATTTATTAAAGAATTACAATATATTAATGTGAAAATGATGGGTAAATTGCATAATAAGACTAACAACTTCACATAACCAACAAAACAGTACTATATCGATGGGTAAATTACATAATAACTAACACACACAAATATTTAATATATTAATCGTGTTTTTAGAATCAGGTCTACCATTTTGATCGGTTAAACCAGTGAGTGACAGGGAGAATACTCTTCAAAACTATTAGTTTTGAAAACAATATTGTTGGAGAAAATGGATTTGGTTTAGGGTACTTTGACGTAGTCCAAGGGACCATGAGGCTCAAAAAGGTTAGCAAAGAGTCCATTTTTTCTCAGCCGTTTCATGCCTATGTCTTTGCACAACTGATCATTATACCAAATTTCTAAAGCACCAACTGACGACCGATAATGATATTCCTCAATTGATTGTTTCATGTATTCATCCCATCTTGCAATATCTTTCTCCATTTCGTTAACACTCGGTAGCTTAAACGCGCCTTCAAGCAGCGCTGCCACCCATTTAGCCCTCATTTCGGAAATATATATATTGGAAAGACTTTCAGAGTACCCAATTACTGCTAATTGTGGTATCTGTGGATGAATGCATTCCCTAATAACATTATCAACCATATTAATTAGTAGTTTAGTCTCAACTTGCATTTTGGTCCAAAATGATATATAACACGATAAATAAATCGACTAACCTGTAAAGTGGGACACGCGGCGAGCCTACGATGAAATGACCAAATGTTGATGATCCAAATATATTTTTGAGTTTTTTTTCACCTTTGAATCCTGTAGCAAAAATAACAATGTCTGCTTCTATCTGTGTGTTGTCCTCGTCGATAGAAATCCCGTTTTCATAAAAGCAAAAGCTTTGGGATTTCTTTAATTTGATGCTTTTTTCCTCAACTGCATCAAAGAAGTTGTCGGGTTCTGGCATGTATAGAATCAAACACGAGCGGGTGTCTTTTTCGAAGCTATGTTGTGGCACCATGTCAAACTTGGCTAGTGGAAGCTTGTTTTTTATGTAGCTTTCCACGAATTTTGAGACTCCCCAACGCTGTTAGATCAAACAAATATATTAATAACTGATAGTATTCACAAGCTATATTGATAAATAATATTCTTTTTGCATTGAATAACTGAAAACCAGATCTCTCTATTTTGAGATACTACAATACAAAAACTAACGATAAAGTTAACCAACTAATGATAATAAGAAAACATCATTATGTATCGCGATATTCAAACAGTTAATGATCGTTTTTGGAAGTTGAGAGTCTTACTAGAGGTGAAAGTAATGTAGCCAGCAGATTAAGCACAAAACCCTCTCCTGGTTTATGAACTAAAAGCTCCGAGAAGCGATTGAAGTATAAATACGTCAATGGGATTCCCCATGGAGCCCAGTCCGGTAATTTCCAATGATCCCGCCGGTAAACTATCGTGCATGGATGTTCCGGGCCTGAAAATAAACATAGGAAATTAAGTTGAGATAATTGAGATTAAGGTTACCTATATATGCAACCAAAAACCAACCGTTGATGGATGCGCACTCCCTTGCAATGTCGAGTCCTGTTTTCCCGAACCCCACGACGACAACCTTCTTCCCTTTCACGAATGCAGCAGCTTTGTCGTCATCCATGGCTGCGTATTCCATGGAGTGTATGGCTTTCCCTCGAAATATTTCTGGGCCTTTTCCGACAGGGAATTTAGGCATGTTTGGTACATCTTTGAACCGTCCCAAACAAAGAATCACAAAGTCGGCAATGTAGACCTGGTGATTCGATATTTATGCTTCGTTAAGTAAAGGTGACATTTTATTAGTAAAAGAAATCCATCAAAATAGGCATCACGAGTTTGACAAAATAGATTTTTTGAAGACCGTGAATTGGCTTGTAATTCCAACTTGGTTAGTGGGGTTCCTAGCGAATAATCATGCGTCATGCATGGATCTACTGCGCCAATTTCAAAAAGGTGGTGAAAAATTTGGCTCAGAGAATAGATTTGTTGCACTAGGATTGAAATATGTTAAGTAACTCTTAGCAATGTTGGTTAATTGTAAACTTCTAAAACTTAATCCTATGTTGTCAAACTCAGATGTCCATTTTTATTGATTTTTGACAATCGTGGTCAAAACAATGAAGGTGAGTCAAGAAAATAATACAAATTTCCTAGTCATAAACATACAAAATATTTGAAATTTCTCACCAAGTGTAAAGTTTTGTGACGTAACTAGCTTTTGCAATTCTTAAAGTGCCTAAAAATATATAAATATATCCCAAGAAATGTGTAGAAATGATCTTAATCTAACACGTATCTAACCAAATGGCGGATTTAGCACCAAAACTCAGAGGTGTTCCAACTTTTTTTTATTAGGGTATCTTTTCTATAAAAAAAATGTACACTATGTAGACGGATTTGAAGGGTATTTTTAGACGGAGTTGAGGGGTAACACGGGGTACCCCTGCTTGTACACTACCTCCGCCTCTAGATCTAACACATACCTGGGTGGTGGCGGTTCTAGTGTCCGTGACAGTGACATTCCACTTGCCTTTAGACGAAGACATTTCGCCGATGCCATTCCAGAGAGACCATGCCTTCGATGATGGTCCGTCGTAGCTGATGCAGCTCACAAGGGATTGTAGTTTGATGTGGGGCATGAGATCAAAGCGTGTGGCATATGAGTGAAAGTACTCTAGCATCTGTTGTTGGGTAGGGAAAACCTCGACAACGGAATCTGGCCATGGGAAGTCAGAAAACTGGTACAAATCTTTAGGTGCTTGGAGCCTTGTGGTTTTGATGGTTTTAGCCCATACACCACCAATGTCGGATTCAAAATCGAAGACAGTAGGGTTCAAGCCTTTGGAGAGACAGTATTTGCAGGCGAGGAGGCCGCTGATTCCAGCTCCGACGATGACAACTTGCTTCTTATCCATGATCTCCCAGTAATGCAGTCTCGGATATCACCTTACCTGTTTATATATACGTCAACATATAGTATGGGTACCAATCCATATTATATAATATTTGCCAACTGGACACGTGACTAATATTCAATGGCGGACTCACCTTGAGGGTGGGTGGGCGGCCGCACCCCTTGAAAAAAAAAATTAGTGGTATTTTTCGCGAAAAATCCCGATCGCACCCCTTGAAAATTTTCGTCCGCACCCCTTGAAAAATTCCAACCACACCCCTTGGAAAATTCCGACCGCAACCATTGAAAATTTTCGTCCGCAGCCCTTAGGAATTTATATAAAAAATTGTTAACACTGATTGAAATCCGATCAAACTATGTAAACAAGTTAGCCCACAAACCTCTTTAATAAAACTTAAATTTAATCCATAAAGCCCAATAACTTAATACCCATTCAAGCCCAATAACTTAATACCCATTCAAGCCAAATCCAACTACTAGTTTTGTTAAATAAATAAGTCCACATAATAAAAAAAAACCCCAAATCGCTGCCACTTACCAGTGACTCCCGCCCTCCCTCTGCCTCACTTTAGCGCCCAGCGACAGCATAATTCCGACTGGCAACTACAAAATTCCAGCTGCAAACTGGTTAATACAGGCCACCCATGTTTTGTTTTGTTTTATTTTTTATTTTTATTTTGATGTGTATGTGATTTTGTTCAAGAGTCATGAGATAATAAGATTTTAGGATGGGTTAAAAAAATTTAAACTTTTATGTGTTTTGAGGTAATTTGGGGTTGTTCTAGTCTTTATAGGATGAGTTTGTTGTTTCTTAATTTCTTATTGATTATATGATTCTAGTATAGGGTTTGAAAAAATGAAATTTAAAAATTGAACTTAAATAGGTAATTCGATTTGTTTTGATGTTTTATTGGGTTTTTTCAAAAGAAAAAGATATATATATATATATTTGTTAAAAAGGTTTAAAATTTTATATGTTTTCATGTATTTTTTAGTTGTTCTAGTCTTTAGTTGGGTGGTTTTGTTGATTATATGACTGTTGGTTGGTAAATAACAATTACTAGGGCTTAAAATTCAAAATTTTAAATTGAAAATTAAGGAACATGGGCTATGGTTGAACACTTGAAAATCCTTGTTTATTTTGTATGTGATAGGATTAGGAAGGAACAATGAATAGGGAAGTTATGTCGCGATTTATCAAGAGGAAAGGGGTTGAACCACTTTTTTTTCGCCGGATTCTTCTAATTAAAGACCAATGTATGTTTTAGATAAGTTTTTTTTGTTCTTTTATTTAATGATTAAGAGAAATAGAAGTAGGGATGGTTTGAACTTGGGATTTTTACATATTTCCCCCTCCTAAGCCTCCTTATTACGTAATAACCCAAACCAAAATATCAATTACATATTTCCCCTTTTTTGAGAAATTACCTAACTACCCTCAAATTAATCAGCGTGTGCTAATCCCCATTCGTATACTGAACGCATCCAAACCCCTACACCCAAAGACGTTTCTTCTCCCCCACAAGTCGACGTTCATCTTCATCAGGTTTGTTCAAAATCCTTCATCTTCTTCATCGATTGTTCATATAGGTTGTACATTTGTTCAAAGTCGTTCATCTTCTTCTTCGATTGTGTTTTTTTTTTCGGTTCATCTGTTCATTGATGAACTGTACTGGTGATGTTCATCGATAACTTGTGTGTTTAACTGGTTTGATCATAATCGATTATAACTGTTGCGTATTCAAATCAAATATACCTGGTTCGATTATAACCGTTCATCTTCTCCTTCGATTGTGTGTTTTTTTTCGGTTCATCGATGAACTGTAACTGGTGATATTACTGGTTCGATGCTAGTGTGTTTTTTTTCTAAATTGATTTTATTCAGTTTATGTCTGATATTATTGGTTCGATGCTTGTGTGTTTATGTCTGATATTACTGGTTCGATGCTTGATAGTTCACTGTTAATGGTGGTGTTTATGTCTGAATCAGGTGCTTTGTATGGAAGATGAAATGGAAAATAATTCATTTACACCAACTTGGGAGAATGGCGCAGAATCACCAATATTGCTTGAGCATGTTGTTGGCCAAGGATCAACTAAGTACAAGATAAAACTAAAATATGGAGGTTACTTTCGGTTAGCTAAGAACTCATACAAAAAACGTTATTGTTTTGGCTTTCAAAAATGTCTTAACATTGACACTTGCATATACGACTTTGATGATTTGAATGAAGAGGTTGCCACTCATTATCCTCCGGATCCGGAGCTATCATTTTCAGTTTTTTATATTGACAAATACGCTACTAAGCAAAAATTTGTGAAGGTTGATTCTCATGACAACTTTAAATTCATGCTTAGTATGTACGAAGTTGAGAAAGAATTAACCATTTATGTGACAATGAATAATAATGTCGAGACAAGCTCGGTGCAAGAAAGGTAAATATTGGTTTAGATACATTTTAAATATGTTTAGATACATTTTAAATATGTTTTTTATAGGAAATCGGATGATGCTCATGATGAAGAAGATGAGGAGGATGAATCAGTAAATTTTAGTACAGATGATGAAGTTGGGCATGCAAGTTCCGAACCGGTAACTGTTAGCAGCAAGAATGGAACTATTAAAGTTAACTCCACGTTTGAAAATGTTGTAGAGTTTAGACGAGCGTCGTCCCATTATGCAATCATGAATGAATTTGCATACTTTACTGAGAAAAGTGAACCTACACGGGTCACAGCAAGGTGTAGTGACTTGCAATGCAAATGGAGGATACATGCTTCTGTTATGCAAGACGGAATTTCATTTGAGGTAAGTGTATTGAGGTAACTAATTTTAAAATTAGAATCTAATAATATTTTTAATAAAATGTATGTTTTATTAAAATTCTGTAGGTTAAGAAATTGGTCGAACCACATTCTTGTACTAGAAGCAAGAAAGGTGCTAATAAGGTGGCAACACAAGGATGGGTTGCAAGTGTGCTTAGACATAAGTTGAAATGCGATGAGGATGTCTCAATTAAAGAACTCCACAAGTGGGTTAAGATAAATTTCAATGTTGATCTACCCTACATGAAAATCTTTCGAGGTAAAGAACAAGCTTATAGTGATTTGTACGGGAATTGGGAAGACTCATTCATAAAGACGAATGCTTTTAAAGAGGAACTATTAAGGCGAAAACCGGGAAGCGTTGTCGAAGTTGACATTGAGACTAAAGGTAATAAGAAACTATTTTTACGCTTTTTTGTTTCACTACTAGCTTGTTGGAAGGGGTTTCTTGTTGGTTGTCGTCCCTATATTTCTCTAGATGCATGCCATCTAAAAGGCAAGTTTAATGGGGTACTAGTCGCTGCTAATAGTGTTGATGGTAACAATTCTATTTTTCCGGTGGCTTATGGTGTACTTGAATCTGAAAACAAGAACTCATGGATATGGTTTCTTGAGTTACTTAAGAAAGCAATCGGTACGCCTAATGGACTAGTTATATCATCAGATATGCAAAAGGGTCTAGACATTGCAATTACACAAGTTTACCCTAATGTTGAGCATAGAGAGTGCATTAGGCACTTATTTAGTAATTTCAAGAAACGTTTTCATGGTGATTTATTCACAAGAAATTTATGGCGAGCTGCAAAGACCTATTGTGTAAACGAGCATGATCGACTGTTAAATGAAATTGTTGGAGCAAATAAAGATGCACTTACTTATCTTAATGAGAATCACAATAAGATATGGAGTCGTTGTAGGTTTGGGGAGACATCAAAGTGTAACTATGTTACAAATAATATTTCGGAGTCATTTAATGCGTGGATAGGTGAGGTGCGTTATAAACCGGTTCTTGAATTACTTGATTCCATTAAAGAGAAGATTATGGTACGATTTGACAAAAAAATGAGGCTTTCAAAAAAATGGAAGGGTACCTTAGTACCTAAAACTAAGACTTACCTCAACAAAATCTCTAAGGTTCGTATAATGTTCCTTTTTTTACATATATTTCAAATATATTGTAGGTTAACGATTTTTTAATATTTTGAATGTTGTATGTAGAAATTGGGTGCATATGAAATTTGTAGAAGTGGTGAAAATCGAGCTGAGGTGAAATACGAGGACAAGCGTTGGGAGGTTTCCCTTGATGAGAAAAGTGTACTTGTCGGGTTTGGTAGGTAAAAGGTGTCCCATGTGTGCATGCAACAACTTTTATTATTTTCACAAGGGATGTTAACTGGGACATGCATGTTGATCCATTTTATACTATTGAGAAGTTTAAATTAGCTTATGCTTTAGAAGTTGCTCCAATGCCTACAAAGGATCAATGGGTGCATATAGATAACGAAGAGAGGATATACCCACCTGCAATCAAACGTCCACCTGGGAGACCAAGAAATAACAGAATTAGACCAGGTGACGAGCCTAAAAAGCGACAAAAATGTCCACGATCTGGTGAGTATGGACACCGTGAAAAGACATGCAAAAACTCAGCACCTGAAGATCCTACTCAACAAGCCTCAACAAGTAAAAGGGGACGAGGAAAAAGTACAAAAAAGACGTGAAAGTAATTAGTGAAAGATGAGCGGTTGATTTCGAATTTTTGGTATCGTATTTATGTTTTTTGACCGGAAATTATTATGAACGGAATTTATGTTTTTATTATTATGAACGGAAATTATGTTTTGTACTTTTTGGTTTTATGTTTTTATCATTGTAAATAGGGGCGAAGTATAGAAGAATTGAGGTGATAATACATAAATTGGGTAAATATGTAATTGATTTTACATATTAGAGTGGGGAAATATGTAAATATTGATTTACTAGTTCATTAAGGGTAAAATAGTCATAAATAAGGGTCATTTTAATGAAAATGGGAAATATGTAATTGATTTTATTGTTTGGGTAAATACGTAATAAGGAGGCTTAGGAGGGGGGAATATGTAAAAAGCCCTTTGAACTTGGATGCTTTTTTGTTTGTTAATGTGATAGGAAGTTAGGACTAGGGTTTGATTGTTTGAAAATTGAAATGGACCCGACCCGATCTGATTCGACCCGCTATGAAACTTTGTTTGTTTGTGTTTACTTGTTTTACATGACCCGACCCGATTCGACCCGCTATGAACCGATTTTTTTTTGTATAGCTAGAGGTCTAAAATCTTTAAAAAAATTTTGAACCCCCAGGAAAAAAATCCTGGGTCCGCCACTGGTGGATTGACTCATTTAAATCATCATTATACTACTCACTAAATTCCACCAATAGCAAAGCTAAGGTAGGGTCTGAGGAGGGTAAGATGTAGACAACCTTACCTCTACCTCGTAGGAATAGAGAGGCTGCTTTCAGTGAGACCCCCGGCTCGATAGTAGTTTTGTATCAAGTCTTGGACATAAGGCACATAACGCTCAATAATTGGGACAAAAGCCGACTTGTGCATGTACCCCATTGTCTTTCGCCTATCAACGCCACCACATGATGCATGATTAACCGTCCCTCGATTTTTAACTTTATTTACATGAAATGAGTAAAATAACGTTAAAATTAGTGTACTTTCACTTTTGCCCCCCGAGGACCCACACATATATACATTATATGCGCATACCGTAAGCGGGGCGTATATTGATTCATTTAAATAAAGCGTACGAAAAACTTAATCTCTTCATTTAAAGGTATTTGAACACTCAAAATCTACCTTTTTGCACTAATTATCGACATGTGTGGTACTAATTGGTCTCATATGACAACGGTAGAATACATGTCTATACGTACTATGTATAATATGTTACAAAGTATCTGATACTCGTTTTCTGTGTGTTATTTGGTATACGATGTATCCGACAATCAAGTATTACCAATTTACCAAACATTTTAAACAATGACACTAATAAAAAAAGTTTCATGAGTCTAGCACCGTATTCCTATCGTCTGTGAGACTTAAACCCAAAACCTTTTCCTCCCAAGGTGTTTAAAAGGTTTAACTTTACCAATGGACTACCACTCCATTGGTATATGCCATTATTATATTATTATATGGCATATCATAAAAGATGTAGTTTAAGTTTACAAGACTCCTATTGCTTTGTGGATATTAAAACACGTAGACATTTAACAAACCATCAACTATTCTTGTAACTTACTTATTTATGACCATATAATCTATATGATTTCTCCGCATTGAATTATCGGGATCATCTTTAGGCCATTCATTAATTGTTTATTTGATACTCCAAATATATTATATAAATGAAATTTTATTATGCCTTAAGTTTTTAATATTAAGAGTAAATTAATTTTTTCCATCCTTATGATTTTAGCGTGCTATTTGTTGATAGGAGAAATACAAAGCGGCGAATGACTAAGAGGTGGTTGTTTTACTAGATAAACAATGACGACGACCACAACAACAACAATATTAGATCTAGACTTATATTTAGATTTGGATATAATTAATTAATAGATACGAATCACGATCCATATTATCTAGACTTGTATTTAGATTTGGATATAATTAACTAATAGGTACGAATCACGATCCCATAATATAGTAGATTACAGATGCTTATTTAGGGTTATTCCAATAAGTACGAATCACGATCCAATAATATACTAATAGGTACGAATCACGATCCAATAATATAGTAGATTACAGATGTTTATTTAGGGTTATTCCAATAAGTACGAATCACGATCCAATAATATAGTAGATTACAGATGTTTATTTAGGGTTATTCCAATAATATGGTAGATCACAGGGCTGAGAACTCTGTATAAACAACCACGATAAGTGTCGGTAAGGGCTGCCAAAACATATCATGAACGGGAAGACAACAATGAGTGTTTCGGGGCTGAATTGAGGTGTATGAACCGTGGGTATGTAACTGAAGCTTGGTGTTCTATCAAGGATTGCAAGATGATATATAGTGGTGGCTTGTGATGGTCGATCAACTAGAGAGAGAAAAAGTTTACCAGAGAAAAAATAGTAGCAATCAACATCTTTACGAATTGCAAATCATGGGCATGTATCTGAAGTTCTTCATAAGGTAAATAAATTATTTTACCATGTATAATTATTTCTAATCATGTGTGTATTAACATTGATATTTGATTTTATAACAATAATTAACCATGATATTTGTTGTTTTCCCGTTAGTGTAGATTAAGGCAGCTCCTACCCATTTAAATTCTATATTAATGTCATCCCATTCTTTAATAGGCTTATTTGCAAGAAGATAAAAATGCATTTAAATAAGAGTTCGTATTTTTTTTAATAAATTTGTAATTTTATTTGTCGTTATACATTTATGACCTTTAATTGTAAAACTAATACGTAGTTTTTTACTAAAGAAGTGTATACCCTATGTTGGCCTGTTGGGACCTACATCCGACACTACTGATATAGAGATGACAATAACAATAAGGATGATATTGATGCAGCTTGCAAGCGAGCAAGAAAAATCCAGCTGAAGTTCCTAAACCGATTCACAAAGCTGAAAGGGAAAAACTAAAGCTTGAACATTTGAATGAACTTTTTCTTCAATTGGCTGGTGCACTTGGTAATTTCTTATTGGTGTTTGATTAACCTTTTTGGGGACTATCTGTATTTGTTTAATACATGTTTTAGTAAGTATATTACTAACTAGATATTTTTATATGACTTATTGCTAAATGTAGCGTCACATTAAGTAATTGTGATATATATATTGCTTCTTATTATGGGATTACGTTGATATTTCTTTGCTCTGTTTCAAGTGTCTACAACTCTACATTCAACAAAAACAAATCTTAGCTTATATGGATCAACATTGGAGATATGACCAAGAGAATTTGAAATTGAATTTCAGCAATGTGAAATTTTTAATATGCATAATAAAACCTTGACATATCCTTTTCCCTTGGTCTAAGAACTCAAAGTGATTTGATATATTAGTTAAATTCATAAAACTAATAATATTTTTCTTTGATTTATGTTCATTAGATAGAGTGGTACTTAAAAGTGATTTTTATGTCTAATTTACCTTTCACCTACATGTGAAGTTACCCGGGTTCTTCCATCACCACCTGTCAATTCACACTTTTATATCATTTTTTAATATATTAGGGCATTCTTTAAATATTGGGTTATCAGGTCTAATTTAGTCTCCTTTTTTTCAGCTCAAGTATCATGGTTCTTCAGTGGTTAATCCACAAGTTGGTCGGTGGTTATTGTTGGTTTAGTATATTTTTATGCAATGGATCCCGACACCCCTATGTCTTCTGCATTTGCTAGCCATGGTATTCAATGGGCCGAGTAAGTACATAAGTTCATTTAGGTTGTGTTTGTTTTTGAAGAGGTAAAAGGTCTGTAGATTCGAATCTTTTTGCCCTTGCGATTTTTGTTTCATTTCTTTTAAATGTTATATTTAACACCCATGAACTTTTTTCTTATGTCAATATACGTTTTTGCCTGACACTTTAATAAAGTTATTCTAAAACCCTAAACATTGGTCTAATCTTAAAGATTTTAGGTCAAATTGTTAGTAATGATTTTGACAATTGTGAAAAAAATGACATATTAGCATATCTAATATTAAAGAGATAAAAAAATATGACAATGACGGTAATAGATAAAACAACAAATGTGGTGTATAAAGAAGTCTTTAACAAGTTGTGATTTTTGTGGTATTTATTTATTTCCATTCATTGTAATTTAATACTTATGTTAGTACTTGAACGTTTATTTTATTAAAAGGATTATTTCGACACTGTTAAGTAATATATTTTCATATTGGTCCACCCGTGTAACACACGGGTTCTTAAACTAGTATTATATAAATGAAATTTTATTATGCCTTAAGTTTTTAATATTAAGAGTAAATTAATTTTTTCCATCCTTATGATTTTAGCGTGCTATTTGTTGATAGGAGAAATACAAAGCGGCGAATGACTAAGAGGTGGTTGTTTTACTAGATAAACAATGACGACGACCACAACAACAACAATATTAGATCTAGACTTATATTTAGATTTGGATATAATTAATTAATAGATACGAATCACGATCCATATTATCTAGACTTGTATTTAGATTTGGATATAATTAACTAATAGGTACGAATCACGATCCCATAATATAGTAGATTACAGATGCTTATTTAGGGTTATTCCAATAAGTACGAATCACGATCCAATAATATACTAATAGGTACGAATCACGATCCAATAATATAGTAGATTACAAATGTTTATTTAGGGTTATTCCAATAAGTACGAATCACGATCCAATAATATAGTAGATTACAGATGTTTATTTAGGGTTATTCCAATAATATGGTAGATCACAGGTGTTTATTTAGGGTTATTTTGGTTTAAAAAATGATCGAATTAGTATAGATAATAACAATAACAATACTATATTTGATATAATTAATAGAAGACTTGTCTTATATGATTATACTAAGTTATTACCCGCGAACTTCGCGGGTCAGAAAATTTAATCTACATGATCATAAAGTGTATAAATAATATAAATACAAAAATAACATATTACATAAATTACTTATTGATAAAGTGAAAATATAATTAAAATGCATTGAAGTATAAAACATTAGATTTTTTTACTTTTATTAAGAATCAAGGTGTCTCCACACAAACAATAGTTACTCTCTCATGGCCATCTAGAATTTCTGGCTACGACCATCACTATAGATCTACAAATTAAAAGACGAACATTAAATAACATCACAAGTTAAAGATATAAATAACATCCCAACTAAGCTTCCAGTAAAAGATATGTTCACGAAAAATATAAAAAAAATAACATCTGAATGTTAACCAATACATTTGACCATAACTTAAAAATTGGGAAAATACAAAAGGGGATTTTGAGTTTTCCAAATAAACAATCATATATTAATTTGGTATTCACACACTTATTTCACAATCTATACTAATTTCAGAAAGATAATCATATTCAACTTTCAGATATAAAATTAAAACTAAAAAACTTTTTTGGAAGATGTCTACTATGTCAAAATCCATAATCTTTGTATTAATAGGAATAAATGTTGCAACTGTGATTCATACAAAACATGTTGGGTCACATGATAGGCTATATGTTACTACTGACTTAAACATATGTTGAATTCATACATAAATGGTTAAAACTTGTTTTGAACAATATCCAAAACTTGTGTGAGCATAATTATGGAGTGTAAAGGGTTCAATAGTGAGTTTTGATGAAAATGCCATGTAAAGTCACCTACTTGACTTAATATGCCTCGATTTGTCATTTTTTTCTTTTTGTAACAAGGACTCTTTAATTTGTGTCCATTGCATGCATAACTTGTTTTGACCCGAGTTTTTTTGCCGAACTCGTCTTGCTTAGAATCTATTTTGGCTGGGCCTAATTTGACCCGACTTCCAATTCGACATGTCCACTTTGCCAAGCATATATATATATTCTAACTGAAAAAATTGAAAAACTAATACTAACAAACCAAAGATAGGCCTATCAAAATGACCCACTTCCCCTTTCAGACCAGTTTGGTCCCAAACTAAACCATACTTAGTATAAAATTTTAGCATTATATAGTTTGAAAAAATAGATATTAAACATCACTTCAAATTGAAAAAAAAAGGTTTGGACTAGTAATTGATTGCTATAGATAATGTGAGATGAGAATAGTTTCCTATCTCTATAGCCAATAACTGTAATGGAAAGTACAGGTACCTTTTAGTCCAGGAAATGAAAACTCACCTCCTTTTTTACTGAAACCATGCCATAACTCTGCAATTCAATGATCAAATCATGTGATTCTGTCTAATTATACAAAAAAGATACATGAAAAGATCCCTTTTTAATTAGGCTCACACTCGTATATTGGTTTGCTATCTGCACACTTAGGGTTTACCTACGCTGTGTATAGAGCTATACTCAGTGTATATAAACCATGGATTTTAGAGCCTTATTAGCAATCATTGCACAGAAAACAAGGGTTTATATACGCTGCGTATAGAGCTATACACAGCGTATATAACCCATCAGATTTTTTTTTTTTGTTGCTATTTTGATGTATTTATGGTATAAATTCTAACCCGGTTCCAACGTTAAATCGCTTAAAATATATAACCGTTAATATTATACCAATAATATTATATACCGTTAAATTGTTTTGGAAAACGTATATACGGTTCGAATATATTATATTGTTATCGTTTAAATTAAATTATTATACCATGTCTAGTGCTGTTCGAATGCTATAAACGTTTAAATATCATACCGGTTAATTATTTTTAAATACTACATCTATAGGCTTATACGGGTGTTGTATGGTATCCTATAGTATCGTATCGTATTGCATCGTATAGTGTATATAGTATAAGTCTCGTATAGGTTCCTTGTAGGTCTTGTATATGCTTATAGGCCTATACGGGTGTTATGTCGTATTGTATAGTATCGTATCGTATAATTCATAATATTTATATCATTTTTAATTTTTATAATTCATAATATTTGTATTATTTTTAATTTTTATAATTCATAATATTTGTATTATTTTTAATTTTTATAATTCATATTTGTATTATTTACCAATAGTATTGTTTTTTTTTATAAATAAACATGGAAATACCCCAAAATACACACAATTAATTTTCTTTTTTTTATAAATAAACAAAGGAATACACAAAAAATACAAAAATGGAGCTTTATATACGCTGCGTATAGATCCCTATGCAGCATATGAAACAAAAATGACACAACTACCCCTGTATTTGGCTTCGTATAGCCTCAACACAAGGGTAAATTGGTAAAAAGACACTTTATATACGCAGCGTATAGAGCCATACGCTGCGTATACAAATGGCGGACAAATTCCCCCTCAAATCAGACTTTAACAATTTAAATATGTTAAATTACCATTTTACCCTTGTATTTTGTCTATACGATGCTGGATACAAGGGTATAAAGGTCATTTTCTGACCTTTATATACGCTGCATATGGCCCTCTACGAAGCGTAGATAAAGGTCAAAAATTGACCTTTATACCCTTGTATCCAGGCTTCATACAGAAGGGTATAAAGGACATTTTCTAACCTTTATATACGCTGCGTATGGCCCTTTACGAAGCGTATATAAAGGGTAGTTTTTATTTTTAACCCCAAACCTGTGGTAAAATTATCTTTTTACCTCTTTATATACGCCGCGTATAGGCCTATACGCAGCGTATATAAATGGTGGATTTAAAAAAAAACATTTTTAAGTATCGTATACCTCGTATAAGTCTCATATAGGTCTTGTATCTGCATATAGGCCTATACGGGTGTTATATCTTATCGTATCGTATAGTGTATAGTATAAGTCTTGTATAGGTTTCCTATAGGTCTTGTATATGCCTATAGGCTTATACGGGACCTAAACCACACCTATAGGCCTATACGGGACCTAAACCAAAGCTATAGGCCTATACAGGACCTCAACCACACATATAAGCCTATATGGGACCTAAACCACACATATAGGCCTATAAGGGACCTATACTACATCTATAGGCTTATACGGGTGTTGTAGGGTATCCTATAGTATCGTATCGTATTGCATCGTATAGTATCGTATAGTGTATAGTATAAGTCTCGTATAGGTTCCCTGTAGGTCTTGTATATGCCTATAGGCCTATACGGGACCTAAACCACACCTATAGGCCTATACGAGACCTAAACCACACATATAGGCCTATACGGGTGTTATATCGTATCGTATAGTATAGTACCGTATCGTATATTGTAGTATAACTCTTGTATAGGTTTCCTATAGGTCTTGTAATACGGGACCTAAACCACACCTATAGGCCTATACGGGACCTCAACCACACATATAAGCCTATACGGGACCTAAACCACACATATAGGCCTGTAAGGGACCTATACTACATCTATAGGCTTATACGAGTGTTGTATGGTATCCTATAGTATCGTATCGTATCGTATAGTGTATAGTATAAGTCTCGTATAGGTTCCATGTAGGTCTTGTATATGCCTATAGGCCTATACTGTCACACCCCCAAAATCCACAAGCGGAGTATGACAGCAGGGAGCGTGACATGACCAGGATCCAGCCACTAATCATATTAAACGATACAATTAAATAAATAAAAGTCCAACCCAAACAACATAATTGGCGTCAAAACAATTCAACAAAGTTTAAGTTATCAGCGGAAGCATTAAGTTCAAAACCAAAATAAAGTATAAAAGTTCATAAGTTTAACATGGAACTTAATAGTCCATGTCCCACAACGACCTCTTCCTCCTGTGCAAGCTCCATCTAAGCACCTAACGACCTGCAAGGCATATAATAACGAATCAACAACAAAGTTGAGCGAGTTCACAGTTGGTTGTCCATTTTAACGGTGTTCCAAAAACCATAGTTATGTTTCGAAAACCACGAGTTGACCAGTTCCTTGTTTCCCAAACCATACTCAGTGGGGGCTTCCCCATGTATCCCAATATACCCGTTACCATATCGACTACTGACTGTAGTTATGTTTATGTGCCCTGCGTCAATGTCTATCATCATTGACTAGTGCCCAAGTCCATTAGTCCACGCCCGTCCTCTGCGGCACAGTGTGAGTCTTGTCAAACCTAATAGCGCTATTTAACTAATGACCCGTTCGCCTTTGGCCGGCGATTAAGTCGATATAAAATGAGGGACTTAATGATAGAGTTTTGTCTAGTGTCAATGTTGTCACCCTTCAGTTAAGAGGGTGGGAGTACGTGTCAAGAAGAGCACGTAGGTTTCAATGTTGTCACCCTTCAACAAAGAAGGTGGAAGTACGTGTTCTACCCAAAGGAAAATACACAGGTTTCCTTAGTATACTTTAACCCATTCCCAAACCACCGGGAATCCCATGCCTTGTGGAAAGTGTGAACTCACCTTTGGTTGCTCGGTTGAACTCTTAAAATAGCTAACGGTTAGGGTTGGTCAATCACGTCCTATTATGATTACCATTTAGTTTATTACTGGTTTTAAATAAAGCACAAAGTTCCTACACGCAGCTATCACATAACACGCACTCACTTTAACAGTTCACGCCCATATAAACATCCCATCTATAACCATTCAACAGCAAGCATACGATATTGCACACAACACTTTCATTGACATATAACACGTTAGATCATCCTCAGATAACATACCCGACATTTAGACACACAAACTACTACTTATGTCGTTTCAGCTTTAACATCCAAAACTGGGCTATTTTCGGGAATTTTAATAAAATAGTTAACTTATTCCAAAAATTCCCAAATGTTTAAAGAATGTTTTAAAACATCCAAATATTATTGTGTCAAAATATCGGGATCCAATTCATCACCAATTATTTTATAAAATTCATTTACCGGGCTGTAATCAAATTCGTCACTTTCTGACTGCAGTCAACGGAAAAATTCATTTAAAATTCATCGTAAGTCCGATTAACAAAATTCCAGTTGGAAAATTACAATGACATCAATGGCCATCTACAGTACAAATTTCGTGACCTAATTCTACACAGATTTCAAGTTATGACGAAAAACATAACACACATTTTCTGCAGTAAAAACGCAGCTTTTGCTGCTGTACAAAACGGACCTTTAAAAATAGCAAACGACCTCAAAAAAATATGATTCCAGTGCCATTTGAAGCGTTTTTCAAGATAACACGTTATAGACTCAAGAAAACCTAGATTTCATTAAATTATGACCCAGTTACAGCCAACTGAAGTCTGCTGTAACTGATGGACAGCCTACCGTTTTTCGTTATTAATGTTCCTACGCGAGTTCTAACGGTTCCATTTACGTGTCTAGCGACACAACCATGATATCTTGCAATCCACAATAGGTCATCATAAAAAAAATCAGATTATTAATCACCCAAAACATCAAGAACTATCCAGATCTAAACCCGCAAACAATATCCTATAACCGAACACATAAGCAACACATACTACATGTATTAACATAGAACATTATAATCATCAGAAATATATAAAAACGCAGCCAAATACACGCCTTAAAACTATACATTAACATCTACTAAAATCGCAATTCACATGTTTCAAGCCACAAACCAAAACTCTAGTGACACAACCATGATATCTTGCAATCCTAATGTATCCGTATCATCTAGAACAGAAAAACATAGCGAAACACTTAACACCACGTATCGATTTACTTACGAATGAATTTAGATCCAAAGTATGATACCTAGATATGTAAGCTATCGAGAATCTTGGTCCTCGCTGCTCCTAGTCTTCGTTCACAGCAAGCAAAGAGGAGAGAATGGAGTTCGCAAGTTGGTTGTATACAGGTTAGGGTTTGTAGAGTAACTAGGATATATACAATTATCATGCGGGTTACGTAATAAAAGGGATTCACAATTTGATTAGGATTTGGAATTGTCCGGTATGGGCTTGAGCCCATAATAGGGGTGTTCGGCTGTTCTCATGCACCACATAATACAACACAACTCACAATCATCTTTGGTTATTATCCGTAATTGCACATGCACCACATAAACACAAAAAAAAAGTCTAGAGCACAAGAGTGGATGTGGCAGCATATAAAACGCAAGAGTGGAGGTGGTGGCTAATTATTTGTTGTTTATTTCATTTTTTTTTACAACTTATGAAATTACATAAGGTTTAGGCCATGCTTCGGACCTCAAGAGTTTCGAGTTTCACGAGTGGGTTAAATCGATAAACGAGTTCATACTTTGGTTTAAAGGTACAAACGGTTCGGGTCAGTTCAACACTATAAATTGGATGCATTTGGTTTCGTAGAAAAGTAAAGCGTAATATAAAATGATTTAAAAGAGAAATGAAATGAACGATGCTAACCTCACGAGCACGGGTTGTCACATATACGGGACCTAAACCACACCTATAGGCCTATAAGGGACCTAAACCACACCTATAGGCCTTTACGGGTGTTATATCGTATCGTATAATATAGTATTGTATCGTATCATATCGTATCGTATCGTATAGTGTAGTATAAGTCTCGTATAGGTTTCCTATAGGTCTTGTATATGCATATAGGCCTATACGGGACCTAAACCACACCTATAGGCCTATACGGGACCTAAACCACACCTATAGGCCTATACGTGACATATACTACGCTATACGATACGATATCACACTTATAGGCTTATACGAGGTTAATACGTGACCTATACTACATCTATATGATACAATATCACACTTATAGGCTTATAAGAGGTCAATACGTGACCTATACTACACCTATACGATACGATATCACACTATACAACACGATATCACACTTATAGGCTTATACGGGGTCAATACGTGACCTATACTACACCTATACGATACGATATCACACTTATAGGCTTATACGGGGTCAATACGTGACCTATACTACACCTATACGATACGATATCACACTTATAGGCTTATACGAGGTCAATACGTGACCTATACTACACCTATACGATACGATATCACACTTATAGGCTTATACGAGGTCAATACGTGACCCATACTACACATATACGATACGATATTTATCGTATAAAATTGATTAATATTGTATAAAAAAGATTGTAAGAAATACTTAATTTTTTATTTATTTAAAATAGAAAACCTTTTTTATAAAATTTACTAAAACCAATAATGTATAAATGTTTCTATACGCAGCGTATAATTCATAATATTTGTATCATTTTTAATTTTTATAATTCATAATATTTGTCTTATTTTTAATTTTTATAATTCATAATATTTGTATTATTTTTAATTTTTATAATTCATATTTGTATTATTACCAATAATATTGTTTTTTTATAAATAAACATGAAAATACCCCAAAATACACACAATTAATTTTTTTTTATAAATAAACAAAGGAATACACAAAAAAAAATACAAAAATGGAGCTTTATATACGCTGCGTATAGATCCCTACGCACCGTATGAAACAAAAATGACACAACTACCCATGTATTTGGCTTCGTATAGCCTCAACACAAGGGTATAAAGGATAATTTCTGACCTTTATATACGCTGCGTATGGCCCTCTACGAAGTGTATATAAACTTTGTGAAAAACTGATGCTTCAAACCCACCAAAATGACCCCAAAAGTTCAGATGGTTTATATACGCTGCGTATAGAGCTATACGCAGCGTCTATAAACCCTTGTTTTCTGTGCAATGATTGCTGATCAGGCTCTGAGATCCATGCTTTACCTACGCTGCGTATAGGGGTAACCATATACGTTGCGTATAGAGCTATACGCAGCGTAGGTAAACCCTGACTCAACTAGGGTTTGGTGTGCCAATAGACACATTGGTGTGCCAATAGGTACACCCTTTAATTAAAAAGGTTACCGCAATGCTTGTGTAATGAGCATAGAGATCTTCAACATATTCCCTAACAACAAGTGTATTTCTGGTGTTCAAAATGTTAATATCACCAACTGGTTCTTCAGTTTAACGTGCTTAAATTATAAGAATTTACCTGTTTCCAAGTTTTTATTCAGGGGCTCAACCAGTTTTTATTGATTTTGATATTACTTGACGATACCTATATCAAAAAACAACCCTGAATGAGAAAAGCAATAAAAACGATTGTGTAAAAAATATATATTTACCTGTTAAGTTTTTATTCAGGTAAATGTACAAAAATGGTAATCAAAACAAATACATAATTTAAAAATTGGTAATCAAAACTATAAAAAATACATTTGATATAACCTTAGAAAAATTCAGGAGGAATAAATTCACATTCCGATACAGGAACACCAAATGATTCTGATATGGTTTGAGAATCGCTCTAGAATTCAACACCTACAGTATATGAGTAAAATATAAATATATAAGATACTGAAATAGTTTTAATGATTTGGTTAAAATAACAAATTCAAATATTTAATTGAGGAAAGAGAAGTTAAATTCGAATTTGAAATCGTAATATACTAATTATTCAATAAAAATGTAAAATGAGTTTTATATAAATTAATAACTTGATTAGTTATTAATCTATGCTGTAAAATTAAAAGTTTGTAAAATAATAACTGATTTGTTGTAAATTAAGAAGTTAATAAATGATAATTACAAATTAAAGAATAATTGAAATTGCTTTAAAAATTCACCATAAATAAACATATTTCAAATTTCAAATTCTAAAAAATATATATAACTGAATATGGTAATAATTTAGACAATGCTTAACAAATTCAAAATTCAAATTATTCAATAAAATAATCTATGCTTTGAAATTATAAGTTAGTAAAATAATAACTTGATTTGTCTTAATTTGTTCCATAATTAAATCATTTATATTCGACAATAAACAAATAAAATAAGTTTTGGTTATAAGGTTTTCAAATTAGAAAGTTAATAAAAAATAATTACCTATTAAATTAGCCATAAATAAACATATTTCAAATTTTAAAATTTCAAAAATATACATAACTTAATATGGTAATTATTTAGTCAATGCAATAAATATACAATAATCTTTTACAAAACAGAAAATCTAACTATAACATACAATAATCTTTTACAAACATAGATAAAATTTTGAAAAATCTAAGACATATATATTGTTATTGTTATTGTTATCATTATAAAACATAAAAAATATAATTATTTAAAAAAAATATTATTTACCTATAGATAACAAACTATATATAATCCAAATAACAAATATGTTTAGTACTGTATGTCCCGAAAATCTGGATCAAACAACGATATCAAACAATCACCAAGGATGGGCGGAATCCAAACTTGATGATCTTCAAGAAATAAACCTAACACATTGGACATCGCGTGGGTAACAGACCAACGGCGTATGATTTCATGGTCTTAAATCCGGATCAAACAACGATATCAAACAATCACCAAGGATGGGCGGAATCCAAACTTGATGATCTTCAAGAAATAATCAAGAACAATATGAAGATTTGAAGATTTGTTGAATTGAATGCTTAAACTTGCATACAAGGTTTCTTGTCTAATACAAGTTTCAAAAACAAATCAACCAACCACTAACTCCTAATTTTCATTAGCTATTTATAGTAAGGGGTTTCCCCCAAAACCTTAGGCCCATTATCCCTAAGCCCACTCTAATACTCCACATTCTAGAAGCCTTGGTCCATTAGCAACAATCCTACTAATCCATAAACCTATAGGGCCTAACAATCTCCCCTAGGTGTACTGGATTAGTTGCTGAATCCGTTTGGAGGACCACCTTGCAACGGAGCCGGATCATTAAACAAATGATTCTTGATTACGTTCTTGAACTTCTTTTCCAGCTTAACTTTTAACAGACATCAGCATACCCGCATCACTTTGTAGTTGTTCGATCGCCTGATCTTTGCTTGATATTTGAGCTTACAAAGATGAGATCTGAACTTCTTTCAGGGCAGCATCTTGTTCCAACACACTCACTTTTCTTTGCAACTTCGCTACATCAACAGTCGTATCGTCATCACTATCTCTTTCTTCAATAAATTTCATTTTGTTGGCTGCAAAGCGCATGGCTGCTTCATCATGCTCAGAGAAGCCGGCACCACTGGAACTTTCTTGTCACGGCCCCCGGCCCGGTTTGACCCGGTTCAGGAGCTGCGGGACAAAAATCCCGTGGTATTTATTTAATTGAGTTGACAGCGGAAGATTTTAGCAGGATCTTTTAAACTGAAATTTTTCCTGATTATTTTATTTCATAATTAGGGATAAAACCCTTGTAATTTACAATAAGGTAATTTCACTGGGAAATCTTTATTTTACAAAACATGATTCTTTATTTATTTTGAGCCACTTCCTTAAGCTTGTAGTGCTTCACGGCACTTTTTCCTTGGATTACAACAGATCACCTGAAACATGTTTGAAAAATGTTTTGTCAGCAGGGAAATACTGGTGAATCATTCTTTTTACTAAAAACGATGTGTTGTTATAATTTACAGTTTTAAGAGCGATTACAATGTTTCCATATATCAACCAACTACCCACGGTATTTGTCACTCGACCATCCATTGGTAACCTCATTGTCCAATGGTGTCTATGACTATGGTCATATCACCCCTTGGCTAACCCGTTGTGTAACAACCCGCACTTTCGTGCGTTGTTACTACTCGATATACTCGTTACGCCTAGCACCAGAGATTCGGATCATAATGTAACTATATCGCATATATCGCTATTCGAAGGATAATCGCTTATTTTCGCAATACATTATCATTATATCACATCGCAAACACTAACACTCACGATGACATTGAGTGAGGACCTATTCTACCCTCCTCGGTGGCCGTGATGTGTCGAAACGTAGACAATTAACGCTAACAAAGACTCTCGGGTGAGTGCTATAGCTCCAGTCGTCGTGACGATGATGACAAAACGAGTGAATGGTACCCCGTCAGTCATTGTGACACAACACACAATAACGTTCACGATGACATCAAGAAAGGACCTATTCTACCCTCCTTGATGGTCGTAAAACGTCGCTAATAATCGCTCACTCGAAACGAGAACCGATTGTTAAATCGAAACTTTGGAATATGGATACATAAATACGACCCCTAGTGATATATATACATATATAATAATGATATAAATTAACTAAAGAAAATGCGTACTCCAAAAACTATCGCAACGATCAAAAACGGAGAAACTCACCGCGCCGGAGTGGCCATCCGAACGGATAAGCCATCCGAACAGATTGCCATCCGAACGGATGGGCTATCCGACGTAACAAACGTGGGATCTCCGCAGCTTACGCTCTCTCTTGGAATGAGCTGAAAGAGCTCATGAAGAAAGAGTACTGTCCTCCTCACGAAATTCAGAAGCTGGAAGACGAATTCTGGAAAATCAAGCAAGTCGAAAGTGACAACGCTGGCTACACCGCAAGGTTCAAACAGCTTAGCATAATCTGCCCAGGTCAAGTCAACACTTCAGAAAAGGCCATCGCGAAGTACATTCGTGGCTTACCTGAGTGTGTGGGTGATTTTGTCGAAGCTGCAAGACCTGCTACCATCGAAGAAACCTACCGCTTAGCCGCAGAAATCAACAACAAACGACTCATGGAAGGATTTTTCTCCAAGAATCCTGTCAAGCAAACTTATCAAGCGATTGTCATCAACTCTTCAGACGATTCTATTGACGAGTCTTCGGACGAATCTGCTAACGATCCTTCGGACGAATCTGTTGACGATTTCCCTGATGGATCTGCCGACGATTCTTCCGATGACTCTGCCGACGGTTCTTCCGACAACTCGGCCAAAGATTCTGCAAGTGAGTCCTCAGACGAATCCTCCAACGACGACACCTCTTCGCAAGACACCGACAAACCCAGCCGCAAACGAAAGACTTCAAGCCCGAACTCCTCAACAACCGAGCTGCTGCAGCCGAAGCCTCTTCAAACAGTCCCGGTGTTCCCAAAACGAGCTTACACTGGAGCCTACCCTCAGTGTTACTCGTGCACCTATCATCATCCAGTTGAGGCCGACTGTCGCTATTGCAATAACTGCAACCGTTACGGTCACTTCACCCACAACTGCCGCATCGAACCGCGAACTTGAGTACAACCACAACAGCTCCAGCAAAAGTCTTTAACATCAAACATCTGGCAAGCGTAGGATAAAGTTGTAATGATACAATTTTCGACGTTAATTTCTAAGTTTCGAACCTACTCTATTATTCGAAGTTGCCACTATGCGTAACATTAACTCTCGTTTTCGTTTTCTCTATCACACTCTAGTCGTCGCACTTAGACTAGATTCACACACATACTATATACTATATCACGAAATAATGTGTTTTACCCTCACTACATCTTAGAACGAGGTACGATAAACGTGCAAGGAACGATTAATCACGGGTGCACACGGGATTATTTGGGTCAGTGCACGGAGATCGTAGTAAATTCTAAGGTGCCATAAGCGTTACGACGAAGTATGACACCAAACCACGGGATCTAAGTAGTAGGGGTCAAGCAAGGTGTGCTTTATCATACTACCGAAGTTCCGTGAAGAAAGTGCCAAGTGGAGTTGAACGTTATTAGACCTACTATACTATTGTGATTATTTTCAACACACTACACTCAATCGCAATGCATAACAAATCGCATCATCACAAGACTTATCGTAAGTCTGCAAACGCAATGCAACCGCCTCATCGATGGACTCTGGAGAGTCTACCTCACAGGACAATTGCATCAACGCAAGACTGGTCGTAAGTCTGTAGCAACCAATCTCATCGAGTACATAAACGCTCACGACATTGTTGAGTGAGGACCTATTCTACCCTCCTCGATAACCGTGATGCGTCGCAACGTGACGTTAAGCTTATCCGAAACAAAACTCGGCTAATCACAATCGCTTATCATGTGTATCTCGCGATCTCTATCGCTTGTTATATGAATCTATATCGTTTGCTGTGTATCAATCTATCGCTATACCGTTATCTGTGACATTTGTGTTAAGTTAGCACGCATGACCTCGCTTCACGAGATGAAGCTCATATGGCTAAAGCAAGGTGTTTTAGTCATATCAGCGGGCTTTCGTGGAAACAGGCCATGTGGGGTCTGATGTTAGTAAACTCTGTGGTGTTAATCAATCAAATCGAATGGCATAAATCACGTATACCTCCATCGCTTCCAACGCAACAACTGCCGATTATCGTAATTCGTTTATCGCCGCCGTCATTACTGGTGTTGTGTTGTGTATTCGCTTAAATCATCTAATCGCTTATCGTGTATAGTCTACCTCTTATTCGTGTATCGCGTGCCGCTTATCGCTCGCTTGGTGTTCATTGCAGTCTGTGTGGTATTAGTACACATGACACCGCTTCACGAGGCAAAACTAACCTGGTTAAACATAGTGTTTCGTCATGTTAGCAAACTCTCGTGGAAACGTGCCATGTGGGTTTAATGTGGAATCAAATCGAAAACGCGTTATTCGCTTATCGCTTATCGCTCGACGCCTACCCAGACACGACACATAAATGTTTTGTGTCATCAGGCTACTCGCGCACGCTGTTGTAGCTATGTTCGCAACTTAACTCGCCGGCTTAACTATTCGATTCTATCTTATACTCGATCTGACTTTCTATCGATTGGACCGAGTGAGCGCAATTCTATCCGTGTCGTATCGACGCACATGACACCGCCTCACGAAACAGAAATAATATGGGAGAAACATGGTGGATACGCCGCTGGTACTTCCTATATATAAATGTTTTAATCATATTAATGAACTTCTGTGGGAAGGTGCCAAGTGGGGCTCGATGCTAATTTGTCTTTTTCAAACGGTTAAAACTGATTTTTATAAAACTTTTATTAAAACCATGGGACAAGTGAAATTCCTCACAATGTGGAGGTAACATCGAACCAGCTTAACTCCATGTCCAAGGGGAGCTTTCATGAGTCCAGTTTTTCCTTAAAACCTTTTTCAATATCAAAAACAAGACTTTCTTGAGACGTTGGTTCGGCATCAAGTTCAGCTGAACCCATGTCGTAGGAGAGTTTTCGTAACCTCAGTTTTCATCTTCGGATTCTTTAAAGTGTGTAAAACCTAAACTTCCTTGCAACGTTGGTTAACATCGACTCAGTTGGCCATACGTAAAAGGAAACTTTTCGAGATTTTCGTCCACAATTCCTTTTGATTATCTAAAAACGAACGCCTCTTGTAACGTTGGTTAACGATCGACTCAGTTAATTCTACGTCATGAAAAACCTTTCAAGTTCTTTAAAGTTTCAATCGCATCGAACTAACGAATTCCCGCGACACAAGGTACTTTGGAACGCCAACTCGTGGGATATTACTTTTGTCTTTACGTCGCCTTCTCGCTATCGCAATCGATCCCTCTTAGTCGAAATGCTCTCGTCGGTCAACTCACGGTTAAATCACTCGCTGTATCGCTACTTATGCAGGATCAACTCTCAAAAGTCTACCTGTTGGATTAATTTCAGGATGAAATTTCCTAAAGCAGGGGAGACTGTAACAACCCGCACTTTCGTGCGTTGTTACTACTCGATATACTCGTTACGCCTAGCACCAGAGATTCGGATCATAATGTAACTATATCGCATATATCGCTATTCGAAGGATAATCGCTTATTTTCGCAATACATTATCATTATATCACATCGCAAACACTAACACTCACGATGACATTGAGTGAGGACCTATTCTACCCTCCTCGGTGGCCGTGATGTGTCGAAACGCAGACAATTAACGCTAACAAAGACTCTCAGGTGAGTGTTATAGCTCCAGTCGTCGTGACGATGATGACAAATTGAGTGAATGGTACCCCGTCAGTCATTGTGACACAACACACAATAACGTTCACGATGACATCAAGAAAGGACCTATTCTACCCTCCTTGATGGCCGTAAAACGTCGCTAATAATCGCTCACTCGAAACGAGAACCGATTGTTAAATCGAAACTTTGGAATATGGATACATAAATACGACCCCTAGTGATATATATACATATATAATAATGATATAAATTAACTAAAGAAAACGCGTACTCCAAAAACTATCACAACGATAAAAAACGGAGAAACTCACCGCGTCGGAGTGGCCATCCGAAAGGATGAGCCATCCGAACGGATTGCCATCCGAACGGATGGGCCATCCGAACGGATGGGCCATCCGACCCAGTAACCCTCCAGCTCCACTTTTTGCCTATAAATAGCATGTCACATCACTGCTCAAGTGATGTGACAGCTCCCACTCGACCAGACACGCTTCAAGACCCTTTTCTCTCGATTTCTCGCGATTCCGGTAAGATTTCAACCCAAGAACTTGTACTTCTATGATCTATACGCAATTCTACATCATTCTGTCTTTCGAAACTCAATTTCTAACCGTGAAATCTACTGATTTGAGGTGTTTTAAGGTGATGTCACCAAGAGTTCATATGAACTTCAAGTTGTGACCTCATCCCACCATAAACGACTCAGATCTGGGTGATTTCCGCGTGTTTTGATAACAAATCTCACCTAAATCTATGTATTTAACCAAGGAACTGTGCGATTTCGAGTTAACCACAAGAAACCGTCATGAACGGCCAGATATGATGGAACGGGGTGATTCCCGGCCGTTAGAACGGGTCGGAACTGATGGAATTTCAAGTGTTAGTACGAAAGTACACTGTCCCAGTAAAACCGCATGTTTTCCTTCCAAAAACACTCAAAAACAATTGATCGGGACGTTAAAACAGGCGCTTCATTCGAACGGACAACATGTCATCCGAACGGACTACATGTCATCCGATCGGACCACATGTCATCTGATCGGACCACATGTCATCCGATCGGACCACATGTCATCCGATCGGACCACTTGTCATCCGAACCAATCACACGTTATCCGACCAGATAGCATGTCATCCGACCGGATGACAGCCATCCGACCCAGTTAACATTCATCCGAACCAAACCAACAGTCATCCGACCGGATGAGCACCATCCGACTGGAAAACTGTCATTTTGATGTTTTTCCCGCCTAACCGTGCATCGTTTACTATATCATTCGATGGTTAACGCAGACGAACTCCTAACCGATCCAATCAAACTGTGCTCTCGCTAAACGCGCACTGTGAGTATACTTGAACCCCTTTTTAATCGCATTTTGGGTGTAACATACGTTTCTAACAAATCGAACTTATCAAACGAATTATGCAATCAATTGAATTATCACTTGCGAATAACTGTTATGCATAGATATACGTGATGCTAGTTGCATATGTGCTAGGGCTCATACTCGCGACGTCCCACCACGACTAGTATAGTACTATTGCGCCCGACGGGGTCTAGTTTGCCATCGCATATTCGAGCATCGAGGACTTAGTTGGTAGTATCAGCTTTGTGAGTATATATGTCGTGTGTTACATTTATGCATGTGGAAATTCGCAACACGTTTTAATCTATTACGCTATACATATCAAACCTGTATACTCGCCAATACTTTTGTATTGACAAATATTTTAACGTATGTTGCAGGTTAGATCGCAGGCTATTTCAAATCAAGCTAGGAAGTCTAGGAACTCAACTAAAATCTAGGTTGTCGGATTTGTATTGTTCGAGAGGACAAGAAATCTGTGATAACTTATGTGATTGTATTATTTGTTAGTATGGGATAACGAATGTATTAAATATTATCGCAATATAGTTGTTATGGATTCTCTTGAGCAATCTGATTCGCCTAGTGCCGCGCCCCAATGATTCCGCCATCGGTTGGGCTTTGACACGTTGTCCAATGGTGACGGTTATCAAGTAATGTATACAAAACCCCACATACCGGCTGTAAATTGGAGACTACAAAGACTTAATCCCCGTAATTATAACTTTGAAAATAAACATGATTTTGAAAGCAATTTGGTAAAAAGAGAATGACTCACATTGCAAGTTTAATACGGGCAGAGTTTAATCCTACTGTTTAGCCTTGTAACCTAAATTAATCACATGCACATAAACTAGGTCAGTAACTAATACAGCATTTACGATAACTTACGAGATTAAACCCTCGCGACGAATGACAAAGTGCAATACTTAAACATCCATCGAATTTACGACGAATGACAAAGTATAAACCCAATTTGAGCAGCACTTAAACATTCATCGGATAGTTTTAATCGATCGGACATTGAATCATAGCAGCGATCGAGTTATTTCCCTGTATTGTGGCAGCGTTTCGTGATTGTGTGTGTTTTAGGACTGTTTCTACAATATCTCAGTGTACGTAATGAATTTCTTCGTCGAACTAACGCAGAATTGCAAGTGCCAACGTCTACTACTTATACTGGAAAAAGGGCTCCCTCGCGTGGCGCGAGGGGCCTTCGCGTGGCGCGAGGGGTACCACCCTAGCATAGGGTAGCCCCGTGTCCCAGTAGCTCAGGTGAGTTGGTCATTCGCTCAAATTCGTTTTACACGTCAAATTGTTTAGATAATACTAACGGGAATTTACCCCCCTGAGTTTTAGGGGCCCTGATCCTGATTCGAATTGTTCTGAAAATTTTAGGGTTTATGCAGAATCACTTGGGGTCTTAATTAGGGTTTCCTATTGAATAAAATAATATAATATAATAAATAGGACTTTTGATGAGAGTTGTTACATCCTCCCTACCTTAATAAAAATCTCGTCCTCGAGATTTATTGGAATAAATGAGGACATTTCCGCTTCATTTCGGATTCCAACTCCCAAGTGTATTCTGGTCCTCTCTTTGAATCTCACTTGACTTTGACCAGCACTAGTCATTTGTGTTTGAGAAACTTGATCTTTCGGTCTTCTATTTGTAGTGGCTTTTCAACAATTTTTAGCTTTTCATTTACCTCTACGTCTTGAAGAGGTACTACCAGGGATTCGTCAGATAGACATTTCTTTAGATTGGATACATGAAACACATCATGTACTCCAGCTAGTTCTTCTGGTAATTGTAAACGATAAGCAACTGGTCCTATACGTTGGATTATTGAAAATGGTCCTACGTATCTTGGACTCAGCTTTCCTTTCTTACCGAATCGAACTACTCCTTTCCAAAGAGAAACTTTCAAAAGTACTTTATCTCCGACTTGAAATTCCAGTGGCTTGCGTCGATTGTCTGCATAACTCTTTTGACGATCTCATGCAGTCTTTAGTCTTTCCTTGATTTGAGTAATCTTGTCGGTAGTTTCTTGTACTATTTCAGGACCTGATAATTGACTTTCTCCTATTTCTGCCCAGCACACTGGAGTTCTGCACTTTCGTCCATACAGTGCTTCAAATGGGGCAGCTTCAATGCTTGCATGATAACTATTATTATAGGAGAATTCAATTAAGGGTAGGTGATCATCCCAATTTCCACCAAAATCTATCACACATGCTCGGAGCATGTCTTCCAGAGTTTGTATCGTCCTTTCACGTTGCCCGTCTGTTTGTGGATGATATGCCGTACTTAAATTTAGTCGGGTTCCCATTGCTTCCTGAAAACTTGTCCAGAAGTGGGAAGTGAAACGACTATCCCTATCTGATACAATGGAGAGTGGAACTCCATGTAAAGATACTACTTCGTCTACATACAACTTTGCTAACATTTCCATGTTAAAGGTTTCCTTCATGGGTAGAAAATGAGCTGACTTGGTTAATCGATCCACAATTACCCAAATCGCATCATTACCTTTTCTGGTTTTGGGTAACTTAGTAACAAAGTCCATTGTTATTAGTTCTCATTTCCATACAGGCATTTCTAATTGTTGTAGTAGACCTGAAGGTTTCTGGTGTTCCGCCTTAACTTGTGAACAAGTAAGACACTTAGAAACATATCTGGCTATGTACTTTTTCATTCCTATCCACCAGAAATTATTTCTTAAATCTTGGTACATTTTATTATTTCCTGGATGCATGGTATACCTAGATTTATGGGCTTCCTCTAAGATCTTATGTCTTAAATCTCCTTGCTTAGGTACCCAAATCCTTTTCTTATGGAATCTCCAAATTCCATCAGCTCCTTGCTCCAATTCCTTTATTCTTCCTTTCATTCCTTCAGCATCATCCTTGATTGCTGTTTCCTGAATATTCTTTAATTGTTCCATTAAATCTAATTGTAAACTTAATCTAAGCGCATGAACTCGTCGTTGTTTTTCATGATACATACGACTTAAGGCATCTGCAACTACATTTGCTTTTCCTTCGTGATATTGAATATCACAGTCGTAGTCACTTAGGATTTCCATCCATCTCCTTTGTCTCATGTTTAATTCTTTCTGCCCAAATATGTATCTTAAGCTCTTATGATCTGTATAGACAGTAAACTTACTTCCATACAGATATTGTCTCCAAATCTTAAGAGCAAAAATTATGGCTCCTAATTCTAAGTCATGAGTCGTATAATTTTCCTCGTGCTTCTTCAATTGTCTTGAAGCATACGCAATTACCTTCTTGCGTTGCATTAGCACACATCCTAATCCTAGCTTAGAAGCATCGTAGTAAACTTCAAAATCTTCTGTTCCTTCTGGTAAGGATAGAATTGGGGCATTGGTTAACTTTTGCTTTAAAATCCTAAAAGCTTCTTCTTGTCTAGGTCCCCATTCAAACTTGCTTTACAGGTTAGTGCAGTTAATGGTACAGCTATTTTGGAAAAATCCTTAATAAAGCGCCTATAATATCCAGCTAATCCTAAAAAGCTTCTAATTTCCATAGCTGTTTGTGGAACCTTCCATTTGGTAATCGCTTCTATTTTAACAGGATCTACGTGAATACCTTCATGATTCACCATGTGTCCTAAAAATTGTACCTCCTGTAGCCAAAATTCACACTTCGAGAATTTGGCGTAAAGTTTTTCTTTTCTTAACAAAGTTAAGAGTGCATGCAAGTGCTGACAGTGCTCGTCTTGACTTTTGGAATAAATAAGTATATCGTCGATGAAGACAATTACAAATTTATCCAAGTATGGTTTACAGATTCTATTCATTATATCCATAAATGCTGCTGGAGCATTTGTTAATCCGAAGGGCATGACTGTAAACTCGTAATGACCATACCTAGTTCTAAAAGCAGTCTTAGGTATGTCTTCTTCTTGTACCTTCAGTTGATGATATCCAGAGCGTAAGTCTATCTTAGAAAAATACCTAGCTCCTTGAAGTTGATCGAAAAGATCATCAATCCTAGGTAATGGATATCGATTCTTAATTGTAACTTTATTCAGTTCTCTATAATCGATACACATTCGCATCGAACCATCCTTTTTCTTTACAAACAACACTGGTGCTCCCCAAGGGGATGAACTAGGTTGTATGAATCCTTTACTTAACAATTCATCTAATTGTTTCTTTAGTTCTAACATTTCTGTGGGTGCTAACCGATAAGGTGCCTTAGCTATCGGTATAGTTCCAGGAATTAGATGAATCCTAAATTCTACTTCCCTGTCGGGTGGTAATCCTGGAAGTTCTTCTGGAAATACATCTGGGTATTCTGAGACTACAGGAATTTCCTTAATTTCCTTACCCTTAGTGCTAATGATTACTGAAATCATATACACTATTCCTTGCTTTCGTTCATAACTAGCAACTTTCATTACTGAAATGAACTTCATGGGTTTTCGTGGTTTATCTCCTGTAATCATGATTACTTCTCCGGTAGGTGCTCGAATTTCTATAGAGCTCTTATCACAAAGGATTCGAGCATGGTTGGCTACTAACCAATCCATTCCTAACACAACATCGAATCCAGCTAAATTCATTGGTAATAGGTTTGCAGAAAATTTATGACCTGAAAGTTCTATATTTTATTTTTGAAAAACCTTGTCTATGTTAACAGAATTCTAATCTGCCGTTTCGACTGTAAAAATTTGCCTAAGGTTGGTTAAGGGTAATTTAAGAGCTTGGCAGAATGAAGTATTTATAAAACTTTGGTTTGCACCAGAGTCAAATAGTACTTTTGCGTAAACGTTATGAACTAGGAACATACCAGCTATCACGTCAGGAATTAGCTCGGCTTCCTGAGTAGTTAACTGGAATGCTCGAACATTCTTCTTGGTAGCTCCGTCAGCCGGTTTGGATTTGTTGTCTGCTGGTTTAACCAATTTAGGGCATTCTGGTTTGAAATGTCCCATTTCTCCACAATTATAACAGATCCTTGTTTTCTCTCTGCAGTCTTCTTCACGATGTCCTATAACTTTGCAAAAGTTACAGGTTACATTGCATCTTCCAAAATGCTTCTTTCTGCAATTCCTGCAGAATGGCGGAGTTGAGGATTGTCCCGTTCCTCTTCTCTTGAAGTTGCTATTATTACCCACACGAAATCCTTGGGTAATTTTCTGAGCCAGTTCCTTTTTCCTGTTTTCATCTCTTGTGCGTACCAGCTCGTCAGTTAGGGTATTAGCTAATTCTACCGTATCGTCAATTGTGCGAGGTCTTGCAGCTTTAACGATATTATGGATTTCACTAATCAATCCCCAAATATAGCGAGAAATAAGTACCGGTTCTGGCGAAGCCAGTGTTGGTACCACTCTAGCATATTCGAAGAATGTCGAAGTATACCCTCGACAGTCAACACCTACCATCCGATGGTTCAGGAATTTATTTGCCATTTGTTCTTTTTCATATTCAGGACATAATTTTCTTTCTATTAGCTGCTTAAATTCCTCCCAACTCATGGCATAGGCCATATTTCTTCCTTTAGCTTGAAGTACTGTATTCCACCATTCTAGCGCCCCTTCTTTAAAAAGATGTGACGCATACATGACCTTGTCTTCCTCAGCACATTTACTGATCATGAGTACTGCTTCAGTTTTCTCCAACCAACGCAGTGCCGCAGTTGCCCCTTCATTGCCTGCGAACTCAGCAGGTTTACAGGCAAGGAATTCTTTGTAAGTGCAACCAGGCATTGCAGCTTTCATTTTCTTAGGAAGTGGGACCTGTCGTGGATCATTATTGTTGTTAGTATGATTACCGCCTCCATTTACGCTATTGCTGAAGTTATCTTCAGAAGTACGTTTGCTAGGAACAATTTGTTGAGGTCCAACAGGTTTCTGGGCAGCAGCAAGGATTGATGGAATAGCATTGGCTATTCCTTGAGCAACGATATTTTCTATATCTTGCCTAGTCATAAATTGATCCTCCGGGTGTTGCTCAGATTGGTTAACCTCGTTAACTGGTTCATTATTAGCATTTTCCATCTGATAATTAATATATATAATTTATTAGTATAGAGTAAATAACAATTATACACAAAAACAATCATGCAATTTTCACAACATACATATAGCCAAAATTATCGATTTCTCGATTCCCATTTTATATATATATATTATGCATCATTACACACCGTTGTCTTACAAATGTTTTATTTGTAAGTTATTTACAGACTTATTTTATTATTATTATTATTATTATTATTATTATTATTATTATTATTATACAATCACAGTTACGTTCTCACACTATCCCTTCTGCTGATATTTTAGTAACGACGCTCCCTTTCATCGTACTTCCAGGAGATTTGCTCTCCCACCTCCCGAATCCTATTCCATGCACCTATCAGCTCTTTGCCAAAATGGCAGAGTTCAGCTAAGTTTTCATTGCTCATTGGTGGGTTTGGTATAGGTTCTGGGTCAAACTGAGGGAAAAAGGTATAAGGATTATTTAGAAGGTTTTGAAACTGCCAATCATTGGTCCACCACTCGTCCATTCCTATGGGTTGAGTATGGATTAAAGGTTCTGGGATGGCTGGTTCTAGATTTATTGGAAGTTGAGTTTCAGCAGGATAAGGGTAAAGGTTGGTATGGATAGGACTAAGGATATCACAGCCTGCCAGTATGCGATCCAACTCTTCTTGTAATGGCAACTCCTCGACTTGCCTTGAACTTTCCCCAATTTCCCTTTCTGTTTGCCTAACACCTTCACTGATCATAATTCCTTTTTCCTTTATCTATGGGATTCTCTATTTTGGGAATCCTTCTAGTTGCTGGTTTCCTCCTGCGTACACGTCTCCAACCTACGAATCTTCTCCTTTTCTTAGGCTTTGGTTTCTCCAGAGGTGGAGCGTTGAATTCCATAGGTTCTTCTATATCGGATATGTAACCAGTAAAATCTCTGGAAACTTCTATTTTCACCGGATAAAGATTGAGATTCTGAAGGGCTTCAGATAACTGATTCATGTTGTTTAGCATATATGCAAAATGCACACAAAATGCTAAGTTAAAATTTTATAACAAAATTTCACAAATAAACATTCAAGTATTATTGCATACCATGTGACTAATTTAATACAAAAGATAACTGATAAATAAAACATACTAAGGTTTATGGTAACTTATTTATTTATTAACTGAGTAAAGTTTCTTTTAGAGTTTATGGTTTGTAGATGATATGGGTACTAGTAATGGGTCAGGTTATTTAAATTTTTACATTTACTGCTACAGTGGCTAACATATAAAGATCTGCCCATTTTTCATCTAACTCATCTTCCCATAGTGGGTTTTTGCCTATTTTCTGGGTTTCCTGGTTAACCCCCACTTCTTTCGATTGTGACTTCTTTATTTTCTCCTTACTTTTCCTAATAATCAAACTTCTTTTATTAGGAGAAAGTGGTTCCTCATATTGTGCCTTTCGAACAAATATTCCTTCCTCAGTATTTGTTGGGCATTTTGAGGATGAGATTCCCTTTTCTTTCGGTAAAGTATCTAATTTGTGGTAGATATCCGAAAGTCTTTGCTTACCCATACTGAAACAAATATTCAAATAATAAAACAAATAATCATAAAATGGCAATTAGTAAAATTAAGTATTTTCTTAAATACTTAATTGGCTTAAATCAGTGGCTCTGATACCACCTTTTTCTGTCACGGCCCCCGGCTCGGTTTGACCCGGTTCAGGGGCCGCGGTCAGAAATCCCGTGGTATTTATTTAATTGAGTTGACAGCGGAAGATTTTAGCAGGATCTTTTAAACTGAAATTTTCCTGATTATTTTATTTCATAATTAGGGATAAAGCCCTTGTAATTTACAATAAGGTAATTTCACTGGGAAATCTTTATTTTACAAAACATTATTCTTTATTTATTTTGAGCCACTTCCTTAAGCTTGTAGTGCTTCACGGCACTTTTTCCTTGGATTACAACAGATCACCTGAAACATGTTTGAAAAAGGTTTTGTCAGCAGGGAAATACTGGTGAATCATTCTTTTTACTAAAAACGATGTGTTGTTATAATTTACAGTATTAAGAGCGATTACAATGTTTCCATATATCAACCAACTACCCACGGTATTTGTCACTCGACCATCCATTGGTAACCTCATTGTCCAATGGTGTCTGTGACTATGGTCATATCACCCCTTGGCTAACCCGTTGTCCAATGGTGACGGTTATCAAGTAATGTATACAAAACCCCACATACCGGCTGTAAATTGGAGACTACAAAGACTTAATCCCCGTAATTATAACTTTGAAAATAAACATGATTTTGAAAGCAATTTGGTAAAAAGGGAATGACTCACATTGCAAGTTTAATACGGGCAGAGTTTAATCCTACTGTTTAGCCTTGTAACCTAAATTAATCACATGCACACAAACTAGGTCAGTAACTAATACAGCATTTACGATAACTCATGAGATTAAACCCTCGCGACGAATGACAAAGTGCAATACTTAAACATCCATAGAATTTACGACGAATGACAAAGTATAAACCCAATTTGAGCAGCACTTAAACATTCATCGGATAGTTTTAATCGATCGGACATTGAATCGTAGCAGCGATCGAGTTATTACCCTGTATTGTGGCAGCGTTTCGTGATCGTGTGTGTTTTAGGACTGTTTCTACAATATCTCAGTGTACATAATGAATTTCTTCGTCGAACCAACGCCGAATTGCAAGTGCCAACGTCTACTACTTATACTGGAAAAAGGGCTCCCTCGCGTGGCGCGAGGGGTACCACCCTAGCATAGGATAGCCCCGTGTCCCAGTAGCTCAGGTGAGTTGGTCATTCGCTCGAAATTCGTTTTACACGTCAAACTGTTTAGATAATACTAACGGGAATTTACCCCCCTGAGTTTTAGGGGCCCTGATCCTGATTCGAATTGTTCTGAAAATTTTAGGGTTTATGCAGAATCACTTGGGGTCTTAATTAGGGTTTCCTATTGAATAAAATAATATAATAAATAGGACTTTTGATGAGAGTTGTTACATTTCTACATTGAACCTGATGCCGCTTTAGCTTTCTGGTTGTAAGAGAATTGTTTCAGGCAGATCAAAATCGAATTTTAAATCAAAATCGAGATCTTGCGTGCTTGTTTCTTGAGTAGCAGCAGTGACTTGTGGATCGGTGGGCATAGTAGGCTATGGTTCTGAGCTTGGGCCAGAAAATGAATATAAGGAGCTGTTTCGGTTCTTCGTTTCTTGGTGGATGTTTGTTCAACATCATCTGTCGAATTATCTTCAATCTCAGGAATGGATACGGAAGGAGGGTTTCTGACACCATCCTTCAAGGACTCAATTAGGGCTTGTAGATTTTCTGCAGTCATTAACGTTGATTCTCGAACGGGTTCCTCAGCTTTCTCAGAGACAATCACTTCCACATCACTGTCATCGACAGATTATTCTTCATCCATCTATGACACTTCAGTTTTCATCTTAGCTTTAGCAGCAGCATTCACGAGTTGCTCGCCATGTTCTTCGGAAATTGTGGCATTCAAAGGCGTTGGTTTGAAAAGTATAGGAACCTTCAAACCTCGTATTTCAAATAAACGGTCTGGGAAGACAATAAGAGGATCCGACATGCTTAAGAAAAGAGATTAGTCCGAATATGCGACTCGAATGAGAAATGTTGACAATTTATAGTGTTTCGGATTGGGCCTGAGATCAAACGGCCAAGCCCCAACTCGGAACAATGGTCTGAATTACATTCGAGTGCAAAGGGCTGGATCTGATTCGTTTTATCCGAAACAGTGGGCCTCAATCCGAAACAGTGGGCCAGATTATTACTTTCATGTTTTGCATTTTCAGGACAGAAAACATCTTTCTCAAAATCAACGATCCAACCAACCGAGCAACCTTTTTTTAGCATAGAAGTAAGAAAAATAATAATAACAAAATGGAATAATAATAGAGGTGTGATATAAGGAGGAATTGCCACTAGATCAAATTGCTTTCGAACTGATTAAGGAACATTTTTCGGCACATGCTTATTTGGACTGGTCCACGCGATTGTTGATATACTTGTTCTCTTAAATCTAACGCTCAACCTTCAACTTTCAACCTTGTGATACGCTTAGGGTAAAATTATACTATGACATCCGTGTGTCCCATTCCAAGGCATACCCCCGCGATCAAGGTAAGCACAACGGTTCATCTAACCGGTGAGTATACTGAGTCCATTCTTTGTTTTTACAACGCAAGACTTTCTGGTGAACTGGTCAGTACTTTCGTACAGCAGAGAGACCAGAGAAGTTCTGACGAGGGCTAGGCTGATACAATTAACGGTACGAATTTTGCTTTTAAGCGCACAGAATTCTCTTTATGAGATTTTCTTCCGTTTTAAGGTTTTGGCCCTTTTTGCGGCTCTTTTTCAAGATATCCTGACTGTGCCTAGGTCTGCATATAATCTTGATGAAATAGAAGGGCAGTCATGATATCCCGAATGATTCATCAGTATAAAGACCCGAAACTTCAAATGTTGGCTATCTATCAACGCAGGATTTAAGACCATGAAATCATACGCCGTTGGTCTCTTACCCACGCGATGTCCAGTCTGTTAGGTTTATATCACTTGGTATCTCTTTGCTTTTTGAGCGTTAAACCTATCAACAAATCGCAGTAGATCCTAGCCTTTTCATCTTTCATACCTTACATGTGTTAATCAAGTTCCTTAACACGAAAATTTATTTCACTTCCCTGCAACTATTTCTCCCCCTCAAACAATGCGTATGTACATATATATATATATTTTTGCTTTTCTCCCCTTCAAACTATGCATATGTACATATATGTCCCTCTCCTCTTCTAAATTTGTGCATCACACTTTATGCGCAAATTTACTTATTTATTTACATTAGCATAGAAACCCTTTTTTGACGTTGCTCAGTCGGTGATACGCATCATTTTCAAAAGATCCACAAGCACATTGAATCACAAGATGCTGACAGGTTTTGTAAAAAGATCCGCTAAATTAGAATCAGTGTGGATCGGTTTAAGTTTAAACAATCCTCTGTCAAAGCAATCTCGAATAAAGTGCACATTGATATCAATGTGCTTGGTTTTAGAGTAAAAGACAGGGTTTTTGATAATCTGGATAACAGCATCATTATCAAAATAAGTAGTAGAGTTTAGATAAGTCAAACCGACATCCTTGAGCTAGTGTTGCATCCAAAGAACCTGAGAGTAGCAGGCAGCAGATGTTGCAACGCACTTTGCTTCCGCTGCAAAAGTGAGCTGTTGCTTCTTGCACTGCCATGAGATGAGACTGTCCCCCCAAAAATTAGCATCCAGCCGATGTAGACTTGATATCCCTATCCGTCCCTCCACTGTTAATTAACAGACGACAACATGATGCCTGACCGACTTACAGTCGAGTAAGGGCCATTCCGCAATGAAGGTCCATAGGCCTTGAATCTTTTCACGAACTTGCAAGCCCAGAAACATTTTCACATCTCCCACGAGCTCATTTCGAACTTCTTTCTCATCATGCGAAAATACGAATGGCCTCCAGACGTGCCACCAGTGTGCATACCTCATCATGATCCAGACCTTCAACATGTTCGAAACCTTGAACTGCCAATCATGCCTTGTTCCTCACGATCAGGCCGGGGTAATCTTGTTTGTTTCTGAATACCCATCGCATTCCAACAGCACGTTTTCTATTGGTGAAGAGAATCTCCATCCCGTTGTCGCACATCTGAGATACGCTTAAAGGGTTGTGCTACAGATCAGGGACATAATTGACGTCTGAGAGGATGAGAATCCCATTTTTGACAGTGCCCTTCATGGTAATTCTTCTAGTTTCCCTTTCCCGCGAAGTTGACAAATCCACCGTCGAATATTTTTTTTTGTTATTCAAGTGGGATAAGTCTTCTATCATGTGTCTGGAACAACTACTATCGGTAAACCAAGATCTAACGATTGCCCTCCATAGCCGTTCCTGCACACTTAGCAGGATTAATTAGAAACTGGAACCCAGGCCATTGTTGACCTGAGTTGACCATCGCTATCAGTGTATGAAACCTCACGAAAGATCATATGATTTTTGATAGAATTTGAGGTTTGAGGTGAAGATGTGGATGTTGACGGTTGTGAACAGTGAGACTAGGATCCAGCAAGAACCGTGGGCTTCCAAATCTTAGAGTCAGTGTTGTTGTTTGAAATATTTTTCTTTACAGATGAGACTTTTGACTCCATTTACTGTCTTTGGAACCCATTTGTGTTTGAAAAACTTTGTTGGTTCCTTTTTGCTAGATTCCAGTCTCCATCAGAAGGCTTGGCTTGAGAAAATCGATCTCCGTCTGATCGATAATGCATAGCCATCTGATGATGTGTGTTACTAGAGTAGTAAGGACGATTAACACAATTTCTGGCTATGTGCCCCGGAATTCCATAATTAAAACACGTCTGTCTTTTTGAGAAAAAGACATTCAGTTCTGCTTGTGTTATTCTAGGGAACTGATTGGGTTTCTTCTTCTTTCCATTTGATGCTGATTGCTTGTGTGCGTATTTGATCTTGGAAGTACCCTGCTCACAATCATCTGCACACGAGTGAGTATCGACAGCTTTACCCTTCAACTTAGTTTCAGTTTGCTTGAGAGATGGGTTTTCCTTTTGAGCTTTCTTTTTTCGTGGTCTTCTGTTTTTACGTGATCGTTTCTTCTTTGAATGAGCAGATTCAGTAGCTTTTGCCTCGGTTGAAACACTTTCTACCGAATCTGATCCTTTGGGGTCAAGAGTTGAATTATCTGTCAAATTGACCTCCATAGATTCCTTTTCCTCAGAAACTATGTTCTCAGGAGTTTCAGTAGAGAAGGCTTCCACAAAAATTTCCATTTCAGTTTCATCAACTGATTCAATTGTTGAATTGATTTCCATGGATTCCTTCTCTCCAGGCTTCGAGATCTCATGAGTTTCTTCAGAATTGGATTTTACGGATATCTCTTCTTCAGATTCATCAACCTCTGAGTCCTTGACATCAAACGATCCTAGCTTGTCAGATGATGAGTTGTCTTTGTCTAAAACCGCTTGACTCTCTTCAGTTGCAATGCTGCGAGATTCTAATTGTTCATCACAATCAGAATCTTGGGAAGAGTTATGCTCATTATCTGATGTTCCTGACTCATCAGTTTGATTGTCAGGTTCATCAGATGACCCCTGTTTATCAATTTCTTCATTATCACAATAAAAAAACATCCAGCTTTTTATCTTTATCATACGTTTCTGATGCATCATTCGATGTTTCAGGCACACCAGAACAGTTGCCCGAATCATCAGAATTGATCTCTGAGTCACTTGAAATAGATGTCTCAAGTTTATCAGTCGATACATAAGGTTTTTCTGTCAAAACATTATCATCACGATCATAATCTAAAACCACAGCACCTGAATCATCAGTTTTAATAGGAATACCCCAACTCTCAGCATACCAAGACATAACATAGTTCCAAGCGTAATGATCACATTTGGCAGCATCCAAATCATTAGCGACATCAGCAACGTTTGAGGGTGGTTTATCACCCACTGTAGACTGCTCTTCAACTGTCACCAATTCTGCACATGAACTAAAACAGTTAGTGTTGTCAACAGAATCAAAATTTGATAAATTTTCTTTAGGCTCATTTGCGGATGTTTCCACTGGTTCTGTTTCATTCTCTGGTTCATTTTCTTTTTCAAATTCGCCAGCCGATCTGTTTGAACAATTTTGATCTGAATCCATGTTCTTAACAAAAATTAATGGGCTTTTGAAAATCAGCGGGTCTAGCATTCATTGGTTTGAAAGGCTCCCATGGAACATAATCACTCGGTTTACCATAAATCATTTTATCATAATTTTCTATTTCTTGCTCAGTAGTAGGCAATCTTGAGTAGTTATGATTATATGGTGGTGGAACCTGTTTGTAGCCTAAACCCTTACCCTTGTTTTCTTTGAACGCGAGCTGCACATTGCATAGATTACGGACAGTGTCACTAGAAGTATCAAACTTCTTTATGTTCAACTCATTTTGTTTGTACTTCCCAGTAATAAGTTCCAGCTCAGTTCTCACAGAGTCGCATTCTAATGTCTTTACTGTGAGTCCGTGAAGCTAAGCTATATCCTTCTTAAGTGCGTCAATCTTTTCATAGAGAATTTTATTATTCTCTCGAAGATTGATGCACTTTCCCATGGCACTGTTGTAATCAGCGATCAATGCAGAATTTTGTGATCTTAGAAGTGCAACTTTCTTTGTGCAGTGCTCAGTACATAAAAGAGAATTTAATTAGCGTTTCAGAAAGTGATTTCGGTTCTTCAGTTTGGGCCTGGGGTGCTGGTTTGGCCACTTTACTGGGAAGACATCATGTTGATTGTGGGACCTTCACATCAGATGATGTAGCAGCCACAGGTGAATGTGAGGGAATCTGAGCGGCGTTGGGATTAGTAGCAAGTGGCGAAGTAGAAACGGCCTTCTGACAGTTAGACATAGATGACGATGTGTTTGCGTGATTCTGACTCCTCTGCTTGTCCTCCTGGACATATTCATTGACTAAGGAGATCACATCTTTTGTTTCCGTTGTAGAATGATTGTATGTCCCCATGATAACTGCAACACGATAGTCCCAAGTCTTGCTACGTGGCAAACCGTATAGAAAAGCCCTGTTAATCCTACTAAGTGTTACATTTAATCCGCTTTTCTCGATTTCAGAAATGTAACAACCCGCACTTTTGTGCGTTGTTGATATACTCGTTACGCCTAGCACCAGAGATTCGGATCATAATGTAACTATATCGCATACATCGATATTCGAAGGATAATCGCATATTTTCGAAATACATTATCACTATACTACACTATTATCACAAACACTAACACTCACGATGACATTGGGTGAGGACCTATTCTACCCTCCTCAGTGGTCGTGATGTGTCGAAACGCAGACAATTAACGCTAACAAAGACTCTCGGGTGAGTGCTATAGCTCCAGTCGTCGTGACGATGACGACAATACGAGTGAGTGGTACCCCGTCAGTCATTGTGGCACAACACACAATAACGTTCACGACGACATCGAGAAAGGACCTATACTACCCTCCCTGATGGCAGTGAAACGTCGCTAATAATCGCACTCGAAACGAAAACCGAATGTTATATCGAAACTTTGAAATATGGATACGTAAATACGACCCTTAGTGATATATATACATATATAATAATAATATAAATTAACTATGAAAAGCGTGTACTTCAAAAGCTATCGAAACAATCAAAAACGGAGAAATCCATCGCGCCAGAGTGGCCATCCGGATGGACTGACATGTCCAACCGATCGGACAGGACAAGTCCAACCGATCGGACAGGACAAGTCCAACCGATCGGACAGGATAAGTCCAACCGATCGGACAGACAAGTCCAACCGATCGGACTGGCATGCCAACCGATCGGACGGTCATGCCGGCCGATCTAACGGGCCGTCTGATCCAGGCCAATCTGCCCTCCTTTTCTTCCTCCTTGCCTATAAATACCCCTCATTCACCTCAAACACACTTGTTGTCACTGTTGCTGCTCGACCAGAAGTTCCAGCCCCTTTATCTCTCGATTTCTCGCGATTCTCGTAAGTATTTAACTCAAATCTTGTACTTCCTTGATCTATAACTAATTCTACACCCTTCCACCTTTTAAATCTCCACTTTTAACCGTGGAATCTCCGGGTCATGGGCATTCTAGGGTGATGTCACCATGAAGTTCTTATGAACTTCAAGGAAAATGTCATCCTATGCAAGAACATCTCAGATCTGAGTGATTTCCATACGTTTTTACACAAATCCAGTCTAAATCTGTGTTTTCTAATCAAGAAGTTGTACGATACCTAAGGATTCGAGGCGCCTTGAGGATGATGTCACCCTAAGTTCACATAAACTTCAAAGTGCGACTTCATCCTTACCATAAACAGCTCGGATTTAAGTAATTTCCCTGTTTTATAACGAATCTCACCAAAACTAAGTTACCTAGCCATAGTGTGTGTGATTTCGGGTTAAACTTGAGAAGAGCCATCAAGAACGGCTAGATCTGATGGAACAGGGTGGTTCCCGGCCGTTAGAACGGGTCAGACTTGATGGAATTTCGGTTGTTTAGCCTGAAGAAACACCGTCTCAATCAAAACCGCTGAAAAACCGTCAAAATTAGTCGAATATCAGCTGGATAGGCTGCCAGCCGATCGGACAGCAGCCCAGTCGATCGGACAGGCTGCCATCCGATCGGACAGCAGCCCAGCCGATCGGACAGGAGGCCATCCGATCGGACCACTGCCATCCGACCGGACCAGCCCATCCGATCCATATGGTCATCCGATCGGATGAGCCCATCCAAACGGATAAGCACCATCCGACCGGATAACTGACTTTTCGACGCCATTCTCGCTTAACCGTGCATCGTTTACTATATCCTTCAATGATTTAACGCAGACATACCCGTAACCGACCCAATCAAGTTGCATTCTCGCTAAATACGCACTGTGAGTATACTTGAACCCTTTTTAATCGCATTTTGGGTGTAACATACGTTTCTAACAAATCGAACTCATCAAACGAAATATTCAATCAATCGAATTATCACTTGCGAATGACTGTTATGCATAGATATGGACCACCCTTTATGATGTTAAAAGACAAGTTTATCCCTCATTTAAGTGTGTAATTATCTTGAATTAGATAACTACTGTTGCGTATGTCTCAGGTGCGGTTTGGCGGCTTAAAGTGAAGAAAAATGCAGCTTTGGAAGTTTGGAAGTTGAACGGGTCGCGCAAGAAACGAAAGATGAAACAAAGTGAAACATTCAAGCTGACACCGTAATTTACGGTCCCACCGTAAATTATGGTGGACCTGAATTCCATCATTTTGCTACCGTAACTCAGATTGATTGTACCGTAAAACTTTTATGTGCACCGTAACTTACGGTAGAGCCGTAAGTTATGGTGGAAATGACGCCAAAACCGTAACTGCCATCATTTATGCAGTTTTATGGTGTCTTTTCACCTATTCTCATCATTGGACGTTTTTGGTAGACATTGGGGGCGATTTTGCTTGTTCTTGCTTGGTTCTAAACAATTCCTAACATTCGGTTTGTGTATTCGATTCGTATGAACATTAATCGTTGTGTGATGATGATGTACCAAGTCATGCGTGGCTAAACTTTTGGTGATCATCCTAGATGTAAGGTTTGCTTTTGAAACACTATGGTTGTGCTTGAATTTCTAGAATAATAACTCTGAATGTTTGTTTGAGTTATTATGGTGTTTGGATATTTGTTTGTAAATTGTTGATTATTGTTTGATGTTAATCTAAACCATACGTTCTTGGTGCCGTTGGCAATTGAGATATCATGGGAGGGATTAGGGTTAGATAATTGTCAATTGATCATCGAGTAACAACCTCGCATTTTATAATCCGAGTACTTAGTTCTCTTTCATCACAAACAGATAATCAAACACGAGCCATGTCTATGTGGTTCTTTCTAGTTAAGCATAAACATTAGTGTGGATTAAAACCTGAAATCTAGGATGGTCGCTTGTTCCTAATCTGTTTACAAAAACACTCTTTGATTTGCAATTTAATTAGTTAATATTAGTTCTTAAAATCAAAACAATCAACTCTTGAATTTTAATTTCTGCAATTTTAGTTTAATCTTAGTTTAAGTGCAAAGCTACATAATTGACATACTTTCCACAAACTCCCTGTGTTCGATACCCATTTACTGCTATCTACTAGTTGTAATTTGGATTAAATTTGCGTGTACCTACGACATCACGTCAAATTTTGGCGCCGTTGCCGGGGAGTAGTGCGCAACGTGTGTCAGTTTGTTAGTTTTGCTTTGTTATTTTTGGGTTTACACTGGTGTGTTTAGTGTGCAGGTTCTACAGGTGCATGCATACTAGAAGGTCTCACAAAGCGTCACCATTGTCATTTGATCCGGAAATCGAAAGAACGCTAAGGCAAAACAGAGTTTTATTACGAGAAAACAGAATCATCGGTTCACCCACTTCGCCCATTACACCAAGAAATATCATGGACGAAACACAAGTACCACCCACAACAGGTCAAACGACCTCATCATTTATACCTACTTTCACACACCCATCACCAAATACAACCATACCAAATTCCACTACAATTCCTACTCCACCTCATGACACTACACCAACTAACACCACACCACCAAACACTACTCAAGTCGAACCTAGTCTTACTTTTAGCCCATCTACTACGATTCCACCACTCACTCATTTCTTCCCAGTTTCGGGTCAGTCATCGTCACATTATTCAATACCCCAAGGTTCAACGGTCATTCATGCAACTTCAACATTTAGACCATCGAACCAATCGGGCTTTCAATACTCGACCCTTCCATTTGGGCAAACTTCGGGTATAGGGGGAGATGGATATGAGGAAGGATACGAAGATTTTGAGGGCTATGATGAAGATGGGTACGCTTATGAAGGTTATGGTGATCAAGGAGAGTTCGGTTATGTGCAAAGTCAATCTCAAGGGATGGCAAGTGTTGGTGGAATACCGCAACAACAACTCATACCACAACACATTAGGCCAAGGCCACAAGGGCCACCAATGCAACGCCCTATTCCATTGCAACAAGTTCGGCCACAAAATGTACAACCACAATTTCAAAGGCCAATTCAACAACCTCCGATGCCACAACAACAATTTCAACCACCGTTCGTACCACAAGGGCATATACCAAGACCTATGGGTCCTATTCATCCAAGGGGTCGATTGGGTGTTCTAAGAAGGCATCTTAGGGAACAAGCAAGGGGAATAGAAGCACATTTCAGGCCGATAATTACTCAAAACCCTTCACCGGTGGTTATCCCTCACAACAACCAAGGGAGAACCTTTGAAGTAAGAACAAATTCTTTGCAAAGTTTGCCGAAATACAAAGGGCTAGCAACGGAGGAACCGTATTTCCATTTAGAGGCCCATGACTCAATGTGCAATACTTTTGGGAGACAAGGTTTTTCGGCCGATGATATCAAGTTGGTACTATTTCAATTTTCTTTGGAGGATAAGGCAAAGAAGTGGTCTACACTTTGCCTTCAGCATCTATTTATACTTGGGCGGAGATGCAACAAATTTTCTTAGACGAATTCTATACCGCCCAAAAGACCAACGATGCTAGAAAAGGGTTGAGGAGCTTCCAACAACAACATGGTGAGATGTTCCATGAGGCATTTGAACGTTTTAATATGATGATTAAAAATTGCCCTCACCATGGGATTGAACTTTGGGAGTTGATGAATGCCTTCCACGAGGGGTTGAGTGCTGAAGATGCTCGCGATTTAATGTCCATTACCGGTGGGACTTTTGGCACAAATTATGAAAATGATGATTGGGAGTTCTTAGAGAATATGGCAATTACATCAAAGAGAAAGGCTCAAGCATCGAGGAGAGCCCGACCGGCCATTGCCCGACCTCAAGTGCACGCAATAGATGATGGTAATGTTCAAACTACTAACCAAATTTATGATGTTTGTGCTTTGTGTAATGAAATAGGTCATGCGGCTGAAAATTGCCAAGGAATGGTGGAAGGGCAATATGAAGAGGTTCATGCGGTTCAAGGTCAAGGAGGGGGTGGTAGAAATTACAACAACATGAATTCTAATACCTACCACCCCGGGTTGAGGAACCACCCAAATTTTCGGTATGGGAACCCTTCAAATCAAGCTAACCCGAATTTCCAAGGAAACCAAGGATTTCTAAGGCAATATCAAACGGGTCAAAGCTCTTCGGGTGGAAACGAAGTAATGGAGATGTTGAAGGTGATGCAAAGTGAAATGCAACGAATGAATCAACGTGATGAGGTTCGGATGCAAAAGGACGAGGTTCGTGACAAAAGCATCCAATCGTTGACCACTCAAATGGGTCAACTTGCGAGTGACGTGGCGATATTGAAGAAAGCAAAAGGCCAACTACAAGAACACAAAAAGCATTAACATCAATGTGGTAAGCACCGTTCCAAATACTAAATTTAATGAAACATTGCTAACTTCTTCGTATCAAGTGAATGCAGGTTTGGAAAAAGATGACGAAGTCGAGAATGATAAAGAGTATGAAGCGCCAATCGTGCCTATCCGTGTGGGAAAATTAAAAATCCCTCACGCATTGTTGGACTACGGGGCAAGCATGAGTGTGCTACCGAGCGATTTATACGATATGTACAACTTTGGTCCACTTGAAGGTATAGACACCATGGTGAGCTTGGCGGATGGAAGTTGGAGCCATCCACGGGGAATGGTTAGGAATGTTAAGATTCAGTTGGGGGAGTTTGAATACCCGGTGGATTTTCTAGTTTTGGACTATGCTTCTACCAACATGGCATCACAACAAAGGGTAATCTTAGGTCGACCGTTTCTATACACAGCAAATGCTCAAATTAATTGTAGAGACGAGATTATTACCATGACCGAAAAGAACCGTAAGTTGTACTTTGATGTTCAAACTAGAGTGATTAGTTATGAGTCCATTGAGAGGAAGGGTGGTGAGTCTAGTGATTGTATGAAAAATGTGTTTCAAAGAATGAGAAAAAAGCACCCACCGGACCGTGAAGAAACACATATGGGTTCAAGCAGGAGTGTATTTGATTACCCACCGAGTCAAAATGAGACGGATGCATTTTGCCCAATGACAAGCTACAGTGGGGGAGGTGATAGGAACCGATTCTTTGAGCCACCATAAATGGTGGTGGCACAGTCTGGCTGAAGACTCGAAACTTAGCGCTGCTCGGGAGGCAACCTGGGGTTTTATATTGATCTTGTTGTTTTTATCTTTCTATGTTTCAGGGCCATGGCGACATTCAAGTGTGGGGAAGATGTGCGGATATTTGGGTGAAGGTGGTGATAGGAAGTCGGATTATCTACAACATTTGTTGTGGCAAACTTCACCAGGTCAATGTACTCTTTCCTTAGTCTTGTTATGTTCTTTAGCTTTGAAATATTGGTAGTTAGTTCGTTTGCTTTATGAAAAAAAAAAGAAAAAAAAGAAATTTGGGGTTTGAGATTTAAAGCTTTTGTTGATGTTGAAGGGTTTTAGCGATCAACTCTTCCCAAAACCATACATTGGGGTCAATGTATCCCAAGTGTGGGGATGGGAGGAATTTTTGAAGATTTTGAAAATTTTTTAAATCAAGCAAAACATTGTGAGAATTTGAACACCTTGGATTACACCCGAATGATGCACCGGCAACCCTTGATACCCTTTTATTCTTGGTGAGAGTTGAAGCCACACATGTAAATAAATAATACTTGTCTTTGATGAGAGTGGCAACGGGTGGGGGTGCATTAGAACTTGTGCCTTAATACGGTTTGAGTCCCTCATTTAAGTGTGTAATTATCTTGAATTAGATAACTACTATTGCGTATGTCTCAGGTGCGGTTTGGCGGCTTAAAGTGAAGAAAAATGCAGCTTTGGAAGTTTAGAAGTTGAACGGGTCGCGCAAGAAACGAAAGATGAAACAAAGTGAAACATTCAAGCTGACACCGTAATTTATGGTCCCACCGTAAATTACGGTGGACCTTAATTCCATCATTTTGCTACCGTAACTCAGATTGATTGTACCGTAAAACTTTTATGTGCACCGTAACTTACGGTAGAGCCGTAAGTTACGGTGGAAATGACGCCAAAACCGTAACTGCCATCATTTATGCAGTTTTATGGTGTCTTTTCACCTATTCTCATCATTGGACGTTTTTGGTAGACATTGGGGGCGATTTTGCTTGTTCTTGCTTGGTTCTAAACAATTCCTAACATTCGGTTTGTGTATTCGATTCGTATGAACATTAATCGTTTTGTGATGATGATGTACCAAGTCATGCGTGGCTAAACTTTTGGTGATCATCCTAGATGTAAGGTTTGCTTTTGAAACACTATGGTTGTGCTTGAATTTCTAGAATAATAACTCTGAATGTTTGTTTGAGTTATTATGGTGTTTGGATATTTGTTTGTAAATTGTTGATTATTGTTTGATGTTAATCTAAACCATACGTTTTTGGGCCGTTGGCAATTGAGATATCATGGGAGGGATTAGGGTTAGATAATTGTCAATTGATCATCGAGTAACAACCTCGCATTTTATAATCCGAGTACTTAGTTCTCTTTCATCACAAACAGATAATCAAACACGAGCCATGTCTATGTGGTTCTTTCTAGTTAAGCATAAACATTAGTGTGGATTAAAACCTGAAATCTAGGATGGTCGCTTGTTCCTAATCTGTTTACAAAAACACTCTTTGATTTGTAATTTAATTAGTTAATATTAGTTCTTAAAATCAAAACAATCAACTCTTGAATTTTAATTTCTGCAATTTTAGTTTAATCTTAGTTTAAGTGCAAAGCTACATAATTGACATACTTTCCACAAACTCCCTGTGTTCGATACCCATTTACTGCTATCTACTAGTTGTAATTTGGATTAAATTTGCGTGTACCTACGACATCACGTCAAAATTACATCTGTTTTACGTGATGCTAGTTGCATATGTGCTAGGGCTTATACTCGTGACGTCCCACCATGACTAGTATAGTACTATTGCGCCCGACGGGGTCTAGTTTGCCATCGCATAATCGAGCATCGAGGACTTAGTTGGTAGTATCAGCTTTGTGAGTATATATGTCGTGTGTTACGTTTATGCATGTGGAAATTCGCTACACGTTTTAATCTATTATGCTATTTATCAAACCTGTATACTCGCCAATACTTTTGTATTGACAAATATTTTAACGTATGTTGCAGGTTAGATCGCAGACTATATCAAATCAAGCTAGGAGGTCTAGAAACTCAACTAAAATCTAGGTTGTCGGATTTGTACTGTTCGAGAGGACAAGGAAATTTGTGATAACTTATGTGATTGTATTATTTGTTAGTATGGGATAACGAATGTATTAAATATTATCGCAATATAGTTGTTATGGATTCTCTTGAGCAATCTGATTCGCCTAGTGCCGCGCCCCAATGATTCCGCCATCGGTTGGGGTGTGACAGATTGGTATCAGAGCCATAACTATAGGGAATTAGGCCAGACTCGACCTAGTCCGGGTCGACGTCTTAGAAATTGACCTAGTCTATAGGCTAAGTACCAACAGGCCGACTCGTACGAACCCAGTGGGGTTTGTAACGGGCTTACTTGATACTCTCGATCGAAATTGCTAAAAGCTACAACTTTGTGTGAACACCGCGTGCTACAACTTCACACGAAGAAGCCTTTCCTAAGGCTGAAATACTACTTAGCTTTTCCTAAGGCAAACACAATACACATGTTTTCGAAAATACTCGCATAACGAAACCGAGCGATCCAGTCGAGATCAGGTGTGAAAACCAAGAACTCTCGATAGGATTGCTCACTCAGTGCATTTTTCTAGCACGAGAACCTTTCATCGAGTTAGGAGTGACATCCACATCTCGACGAAAGTCTCCATTTCGAAATCTAGTGGAACTCACGAATTTATTCGAAGAGCATAACCACAATTAGGAACGAAGCTGGTAAGTTAGGGGTGAAACCCATACCTTAATAAGCCGTTCCACTCTCTAAATTGGTTTCAAAAGCTCTCACCAAGGACTCGACTATCATGATAACTCGAGCCACGTGATGACTAGGAATGCGAATGCCATGAGCTGCATCCTAGTGGAAGCATGTAGTCTTCTAGGTCAACGCGCGCGCACGAACTAGTTAAATATAGTCGGGTTACCTTGGATAGTCGACGCCTAAACACCCAAGGCATTCTATCATACGACCCGCCGATCTTACCAATGGTTAGAACTTAATTACGTTTTGAAACTTTACGCTTTATCGATTTCTCGATTTAACGATTTTCACTACCTGCTTTATAAACGCACAATTCGCACAGCCATTGCAATCTAAAACAAGACCCGAATGTTCGCAACAAAACTAATGCATCATCTATCGTCTTCGCTCTCGCTTTCTCACTTCAACGCGTCCTCGCATATTCTAAACCGACATGTATGTGTATGAATACAAATTACAGTTATATAAATACCTATATATACGTATAAACAACAAGTCATTGTGTGAGAACTTAGGAACTTTGTGTCTCCTATGTGGCTCCTATGTGATTCGTATTACTACTATACTATCGCACCAAGGTTTGGAACGCGCTTAATCGCATCGCAAGACTCAAAAATCATTATGATCGAATCTCATTCCTAGTCTCTTCCTGTCTAGATGCCTTCCAACGATTCTACCTCGAGACGAACAGCTAGGAGGAGAGCCAAACGAAGCGCCAATAAGAGGATTGCATCACTTGTGACCAAAGAAGTGGTAAAGCTTATTCCTCGAATTACTGCTCAAGTGCACTCTCTCAGCAACTCTCGAACTTCGGAAGACGTTAAGGCAGAAGAGCCGCAGTCTACTTTTCTCTACCAACACTTCAAAGCCTGTGACCCGATGGAATTCACGGGTGAAGGAGGTGTGACTCAACTACTCCAGTGGTTCGATTCTATCGAAGTTACCCTTCGTCAAAGTGGGTGTCCCGATAGTTTCCGTACTACTTGTGCTACCGGAGTATTCCAATCACGAGCACTCGACTGGTGGACCGCCGAACGTAACAAACGTGGGATCTCCGCAGCCTACGCTCTCTCTTGGGATGAGCTGAAAGAGCTCATGAAGAAGGAATATTGTCCTCCCCATGAAATCCAGAAGCTAGAAAACGAATTTTGGGAAATCAAGCAAACAAAAGGTGACAATGCTGGCTACACCGCAAGGTTCAAACAGCTTAGCATAATCTGCCCAGGTCAGGTCAACACTTCAGAAAAAGGCCATCGCGAAGTACATTCGTGGCTTGCCTGAGTGCGTGGGTGATTTTGTCGAAGCTGCAAGGCCAGCTACCATCGAAGAAACCTACCGCTTAGCCGCAGAAATCAACAACAAACGACTCATGGAAGGATTCTCCTCCAAAAATCCTGTCAAGCAAACTTATCAGGCAATCGACGTTAATCCTTCAGAGGATCCTAACAACGAGTCTTCCGATGAATCTACTGACGATCCTTCGGACGGATCTGCTAACGATTCCTCTGACGGATCTACCGGCGAATCTTCTAATGACTCTGCCGACGATTCTTCCAAGGACTCGGTCAAAGATTCTGCAAGTGAGTCCTCAGACGAATCCTCCAACGACGACACCTCTTCGCAAGACACTGACAAACCCAGCCGCAAGCGAAAGACTTCAAGCCCGAGCTCGTCAACAACCGAACTGCTGCAACCGAAACCTCTTCGGACAGTTCCGATGTTTCCAAAACGAGCCTACACTGGAGCTCATCCTCAGTGTTACTCATGTACCTATCATCATCCAGTTGGGGCTGACTGTCGCTATTGCAATAACTGCAATCGTTACGGTCACTTCACCCGCAACTGCCGCATCGAACCGTGAACTTGAGCACAACAACAGCAGCTCCAGCAATAGCCTTCAGCAGCAAACGTCTAGCAAGCGTAGGATAAAGTGTAATGATACGATTTTCGACGTTACTTTCTAAGTTTTGAACCTACTCTATTACTCGATATTGCCACTATGTGTAACGTTAACTCTCGTCTTCGTTCTCTCTTTCACACTCTCATCGTCACACTTAGACTAGAATCACGCACATACTATATACTATGTCACGAAATAATGTGTTTTACCCTCACTACACTCTTGGAACGTGGTACGGTAAACGTGCAAGGAACGACTAATCACGGGTGCACACGGGATTATTTGGGTCAGTGCACGGAGATCGTAGTGAATTCTAAGGTGCCATAAGCGTTTCGACGAAGTATGACACCAAATCACGGGATCTAAGTAGTAGGGGTCAAGCAAGGTGTGCATTATCATACTACCAAAGTTTCGTGAAGAAAGTGCCATGTGGAGTTGAACGTTATTAGACCTATTATACTATTGTGATTATTTTCAACACACTACACTCAATTGCAAGGCGTAACAACTAAATCGCATCATCGCAGGACTTGTCGTAAGTCTGCAAACGCAATGCAATCACCTCATCGATGGACTCTGGGGAGTCTACCTCGCAGGACAATTGCATCAACGCAAGACTGGTCGTAAGTCTATTGCAATGAATCTCATCAAGTACATAAATGCTCACGATATTGTTGAGTGAGGACCTATTCTACCCTCCTCGATCACAGTGATGTGTCGCAACGTAACGTAACGTTAAGCTTATTCGAAACAAGACTCGAACTCGACTAGTCGCAATCACTTATCATGTGTATCTCGCAATCTCTATCGCTCATCACGTGAACCTATATCGTTTACTGTGTATCAATCTATCGCTATACCGTTATTTGTGATATTTGTGTTAAGTTAGCACACATGACCTCGCTTCACGAGACAAAGCTCATATGGTTAAAGCAAGGCGTTTTAGTCATATCAGCGGACTTTCGTGGAAAAAGGCCATGTGGGGCCTGATGATAGTTAAACTCTGTGGTGTTAATCAATCAAATCGAACCGCATAAATCGTGTATACCTCCATCGATCGCAACGCAACAACTGTCGATTATCGTAATTCGTTTATCATCGCCGTCATCACTAGTGTTTTGTGTTTATTCGCTTAATCACCTAGTCGCATATCGCTTATCGTGTATAGTCTACCGCTTATCGTTCGCTTGGTGTTCATTGCAATCTGTGTGGTGTTAATACACATGACATCGCTTCACGAGGCAAAACTAACCTAGTCAAACGTGGTGTTTCACTATGTTAGGAAACTCTCGTGGAAACATGCCATGTGGGTTTAATATGGAATCTAATCGAAAACGCACTATTCGTTTATCGCTTGTCGCTCGACGCCTACCCAGACACGACACATAAATGTTTCGTGTCATCAGGCTACTCGCGCACGCTGCTACAACTACGTTCGCAAATCAACTCGTCGGATTTTCCTATTCGATTCTACCTTATACTCAGTCCGACTTCCCATCGATTGGGCCGAGTAAGCGCAAATTCTATCCATGTCATATCGGCACACCTGACACTGCCTCACGAAACAGAAGTAATATGGGCAAAGCATGGTGGATACGCCGCTGGTACTTCCTATATATAAGTGTTTTAAACATATTAACAAACTTTCGTGGGAAAGTGCCAAGTGGGGCTCGGTGATTAACTACCGTTGGTGCTGATTAAAACGTCTTTTTATAAAAAAAATTGATTTAAAACCAGTGGACAAGTGAAATTTTCTCACGAGGTGGAGATAATATCGAATCAGCTTAACTCCATGTCCAAGAAAAGTTTCATAAGTCCAGTTTTCCTTAAAACTTTTACAACGTCAAAACAAAATCCTTCTTAAGACATTGGTTCGACATCGAGTTCGGATTGAACCCATGTCATAAGAGAGTTTTCGGAACCCCTGTTTTCATCTTCGAATTTCTTAAAAATGTTTACGAGCTAAACTTCCTTGCAACACTGGTTAACATCGACACAGTTGACCTTATGTTAGAAGGAAAATTTCCTAGTTTTCCATCCAAAATTCCTTTTGGAATATCTAAAACGAACGCTTCTTACAACGATGGTTAACGATCAATTCAGTTAATTCCACGTCATGAGAAACCTTTCAAGTTCTTTAAAATTTCTATCGCATCGAACCAACGGATTCTTCACGACTAGAGGTATTGTGGAACGCCAACTCGTGGGATATTACTTTTGCCTCTTACGTCGCCTCCTTGCTATCGCAATCGATCTCTCTTATTCGAAGCACTCTCGCTTGTCAACTCTCGGTCAAGTCACTCGCTGTATCGCTACGTATGCAGGAGCAACTCTCGAAAGTCTACATGTGGGATTAATTTCGGGACGAAATTTCCTAAAGCAGGGGAGACTGTAACAACCTGCACTTTTGTGCGTTGTTACTACTCGATATACTCGTTACGCCTAGCACCAGAGATTCGGATCATAATGTAACTATATCGCATACATCGATATTCGAAGGATAATCGCATATTTTCGAAATACATTATCACTATACTACACTATTATCACAAACACTAACACTCACGATGACATTGGGTGAGGACCTATTCTACCCTCCTCAGTGGCCGTGATGTGTCGAAACGCAGACAATTAACGCTAACAAAGACTCTCGGGTCAGTGCTATAGCTCCAGTCGTCGTGACGATGACGACAATACGAGTGAGTGGTACCCCGTCAGTCATTGTGGCACAACACACAATAACGTTCACGACGACATCGAGAAAGGACCTATACTACCCTCCCTGATGGCCGTGAAACGTCGCTAATAATCGCACTCGAAACGAAAACCGAATGTTATATCGAAACTTTGGAATATGGATATGTAAATACGACCCTTAGTGATATATATACATATATAATAATAATAATATAAATTAACTACGAAAAGCGTGTACTTCGAAAGCTATCGAAACAATCAAAAACGGAGAAATCCATCGCGCCAGAGTGGCCATCCGGATGGACTGACATGTCCAACCGATCGGACAGGACAAGTCCAACCGATCGGACAGGACAAGTCCAACCGATCGGACAGACAAGTCCAACCGATCGGACTGGCATGCCAACCGATCGGACGATCATGCCGGCCGATCGAACGGGCCGTCCGATCCAGGCCAATCTGCCCTCCTTTTCCTCCTCCTTGCCTATAAATACCCCTCATTCACCTCAAACACACTTGTTGTCACTGTTGCTGCTCGACCAGAAGTTCCAGCCACTTTATCTCTCGATTTCTCGCGATTCTCGTAAGTATTTAACTCAAATCTTGTACTTCCTTGATCTATAACTAATTCTACACCCTTCCACATTTTAAATCTCCACTTTTAACCGTGGAATCTCTGGGTCATGGGCATTCTAGGGTGATGTCACCATGAAGTTCTTATGAACTTCAAGGAAAATGTCATCCTATGCAAGAACATCTCAGATCTAAGTGATTTCCATACGTTTTTACACAAATCCAGTCTAAATCTGTGTTTTCTAATCAAGAAGTTGTACGATACCTAAGGATTCGAGGCGCCTTGAGGATGATGTCACCCTAAGTTCACATAAACTTCAAAGTGCGACTTCATCCTTACCATAAACAGCTCGGATTTAAGTAATTTCCCTGTTTTATAACGAATCTCACCAAAACTAAGTTACCTAGCCATAGTGTGTGTGATTTCGGGTTAAACTTGAGAAGAGCCATCAAGAACGGCCAGATATGATGGAACGGGGTGGTTCCCGGCCGTTAGAACGGGTCAGACTTGATGGAATTTCGGTTGTTTAGCCTGAAGAAACACCGTCTCAATCAAAACCGCTGAAAAACCGTCAAAATTAGTCGAATATCAGCTGGATAGGCTGCCAGCCGATCGGACAGCAGCCCAGTCGATCGGACAGGCTGCCAGCCGATCGGACAGCAGCCCAGCCGATCGGACAGCATCCCAGCCGATCGGACAGGCTGCCATCCGATCGGACAGCAGCCCAGCCGATCGGACAGGAGGCCATCCGATCGGACCACTGCCATCCGACCGGACCAGCCCATCCGATCCATATGGTCATCCGATCGGATGAGCCCATCCAAACGGATAAGCACCATCCGACCGGATAACTGACTTTTCGATGCCATTCTCGCTTAACCGTGCATCGTTTACTATATCCTTTAATGATTTAACGCAGACATACCCGTAACCGACCCAATCAAGTTGCATTCTCGCTAAATACGCACTGTGAGTATACTTGAACCCTTTTTAATCGCAATTTGGGTGTAACATACGTTTCTAACAAATCGAACTCATCAAACGAAATATTCAATCAATCGAATTATCACTTGCGAATGACTGTTATGCATAGATATACGTGATGCTAGTTGCATATGTGCTAGGGCTTATACTCGCGACGTCCCACCATGACTAGTATAGTACTATTGCGCCCGACGGGGTCTAGTTTGCCATCGCATAATCGAGCATCGAGGACTTAGTTGGTAGTATCAGCTTTGTGAGTATATATGTCGTGTGTTACGTTTATGCATGTGGAAATTCGCTACACGTTTTAATCTGTTATGCTATTTATCAAACCTGTATACTCGCCAATACTTTTGTATTGACAAATATTTTAACGTATGTTGCAGGTTAGATCGCAGACTATATCAAATCAAGCTAGGAGGTCTAGAAACTCAACTAAAATCTAGGTTGTCGGATGTGTATTGTTCGAGAGGACAAGGAAATTTGTGATAACTTATGTGATTGTATTATTTGTTAATATGGGATAACGAATGTATTAAATATTATCGCAATATAGTTGTTATGGATTCTCTTGAGCAATCTGATTCGCCTAGTGTCGCGCCCCGATGATTCCGCCATCGGTTGGGGTGTGACAAGAAAGCAGCTGGGTAAACCTACTGATCATGTCTTCTACGCTTTCACCTTCAATGTATCCGAACTTATCGAGTTGTTTCCAGACCAACTCACGTTGAGAAACACTGCTTGGAGAATTCATCGTTAAACCAAGCAACAACCCGTAAACTTGCTAACTCAAGCACGTCGCAAACGTACGAACCAGTTTCCGCACCCCAAAAGGCCTGTCAAAACTTATCAAAACGAACAAACACCCTTTTCCTTTTTTTTTTTTTTTAATTTTATAGCCCCTTTTTTTAATTTTTAGATATTTCAAAATTTTTTTAACTTTTAATATAATAATTAATGATTTTAATATACTATATATAAAAACCTTTTTTAATATAATTTAGTTTTAAAATAAACTAATAATATAATTATATGTATATATATTTTAATAAAAACTATTTTTTTTGAACGGCAATAAAAACTATTATAATATATATTAATATATTAATGATTGGGTAATGATTACCTAATAATATTATAATTAACTAATGATTACTTAATGATTATTATAATTATATAATTATATTAATAAAAAGAAAAAGACAGATCTGTCTATCTTCTTCTACGAAACCCTAAAACGCAACTTCAGTCGCCGTCATCGTCGGCGTTAAAACCAAAACCCTAATTATAAAAACAATCAGCCGCCGCAGACAGAAATCAGAAAGATGATAAGATGAACGGAAGATGGTGACGATGGTGAATAGTGCAGTTGCCGAAGAGAGTCAAACAGTGAAGATAACAGTGAAAATAACAGTGAAAGTGGAGGTTGTTTGTGAAGATAACAGTGGAGTTTTCCGGGTGGTCGTCGCCAGAGATGATGAAGGTGATCGGAGATATCGACGGAGGGATGGTGATTGGTGGAGGTTGCTCGGAAATGATTGTGAAGGTGGAGGTGATGTGTACGGGAGGTGGTTGAAGTAGACCGGATATGAAGTTGAGCTGAAGTTGCAGGTTCGTCGGTGATACGGTGGTCGGAGGTGGTTATGAAGACCGGAGATGTTGTAAAGTGAAGCAGTGGTGACGGAGGTTTTAAGGTTTAAACGGTGGTTGTTGATCAGAGTGGTGTGACGACAGTTGCAGGATCCGACCGGAGTTGCAGGTTTACGGTGATCGTCGGAGAATGGCGGTCGCGATGAAGGATGAAAACGGAGACGGAAGTTGTTGTGTAGGTGACACAGCGGTGGTGTTGAAACAGGTGACCGGAGTTGAGGCTCGGACGTGGTTTGATGAAGAAGGTGACCAGTTGTGATCGGTGAATTGAAATTATGTAACTGGATGAAGGTTTGAAGATATGTGAAGTATGAATGGTTATCTCGAACAAGAACAATGTATCTCGGGTTGAATCTCGGATGAAGGATGCGTTATCTCGAATGAAAAGTATGAGTCTCGGATTAAACGATGAAGATCTCGGATGTGATGTTATCTCGGATGATGTTGTGACTGTTTCTGAGATGGTGCTACGCGATCCGAGATGCACTATTTCAGATAAAAAAAGTTGATGATGATGATGTACGATAAAAGGTTTTGACAAAAGATAAGATGAAATGATGATGTGTAGTAATGTTGTTGTCGGCTACTGTTGATAATAAATGAAGGCTGGAGATATTTGGACACCCATCGCGCCTATTTTCACATTTTTTGTGCCCTAGACGCCTCGTATAGGCCTATACGAGGCGTCTAAGCACTGAATTCAAGGGGGTCTCAGAGGGTGTCAGGCACAAAGTTTAAGGAACTCTAGACGCCTCGTATAGGTCTGTACGAGGCGTCTAGTCTTGGTTTTTTTTTTGCTGGAATGAGGGGTGTTTTGTTGGGTTTTGGTATGGTTTTTTGATAGTTTTTGAAGATGTGTTTTGTGGTTGAAAATTTTTTTGGTTTTAAAAAAAGTTTTGTTTTTTAAAAATCAACTATTTTAAAAATCGGCTCTTGAAATATATTATATCGATTAAATATTATAATGTTTTTAACATTTTACTTTTTTAAATATTATTCTTCCGATTAAAATTTTATCTCGTTCAAATATTGTTTCCGTATTATATTCAGGGGATATATTGTTTCCGTAATATATTCAAAACATATTTTGTTTCCGTATTATCTCAATTTAACACAACAATCATTAAGTAACCGAATAACTGAAAACAAACATAAATATGACATATATAAGATAACTTTGTACATCCATAACAAAAATATATGAGATAAGTTTGTACATCCATAATAAAAATAAAAACAACAACAGGTCTATGCATCTAAATCCGAATCCGAATCTGGCTGCTACGGCTGCTGCTGCTGATGTGGTGCTCGAGCTGGTGGAAGCGGTATCGGTGGTAATCCCTCTCTCTCTCATCTATCCCGAGCCTCTCGTACCAGCCAACCTACCAAATCGTTGAGCCTGTCAAGCTCGGCTCGTACATCCGGATGTAACGCAGCTCCTGGGGCACGACCTGGAATAGCGTGACGTGGAAACTGAGGCGCCCCGGCAGGTAGCGGTGGCTGTGGCACCGCTGCACCGTTTACATCCTCCGGAGGCTCCTCCACAGGCACTACATCAGCAGGATCTACAGGAGGATAAACGGGCTCGAAATGCTCTGGTAGTGCCTCCTCTGTCCATATGCCCCCGGTCTCGCGGTTTTTAAACCGCGGGTCAACTGCAAACCTCTTGATTACCTTCATCCCCCACAGCTACTGCATGCCCATCCGCGTCGGCATGACTGGCGGCGTCCGTAGATGTGGGTCCTCGTGCAGCACGAGGCCAAATGAACGGGCAATGACGGTCACGTACGCCCCGCCATACAAAAATCCGCGCTCCTGCCGGTGATGGGCGGAGGCGTAGTACTGGGCTAGACCGTGTGCTAGCACGCACGGCCTCCTATACAACAAACAATAAAGAAAAAAAGATCTGTGGTCGTACACCACTCACGGCTGTACCCGCGCGCTGAGATAGAAGTAGCGAGCAAATGGTGCAGATACCTGCAGATAGTGTTAGTGTTAGCGAAATACAGAAACAGAGATTAATAAACAATGCACATAATCACAATAATTGCCGTAATAAACGTACGTACCTGTACAGTGGGTCCGCAACAAACGACACCCTCCCCTTCGACTTATCGTGCTCCCAATGATCTGGCCCCGCAATCACCTGCCAAAACCCTAGAAGAATGGGTTTTTCAACCACCACTAGCCCCGCTGTGTAAACCTCAGTCTCGATCTCCCCCTGCATGTATAAACCAGAACGCACCGCAAAGTCTGCTAGCGTCATCGTACGCAACACGCCAGCGAGCCTGAAAGAAATCTCAGGCGGAGGGGGAGCACCTGGGTACGGCGGCGGCACTGGGACCCCAGGAGGGTGAAATGTGAATGACGAAAGGAACTCGACCAGCAGCTCCCTGTAGGTCGGCGTGTGCGCCAAATCGAAAAGACGATGCCACGGCGAATCGAGAGGTACAAACCGACGCACTCTATCCGTCTCAGCAAGCTGGTCCATCGCATCCCAGTCGATCGATGCATGCGATCCAATGTACATCCTCCGAAGCTTCTGGCAATGGCGGGCGGCATCGGTGCCCGCGGGAAACTCTAGATACGGACAACCCTGCAGCGTATCCAGAGGCGGCCGCCGTCTCCGTCGTGGACCCTCCTGAACCGGCTGACCCTGCTGAACCGGCTGAATCTGCTGAGCCGCCTGACCCCCCTCAATCACTATCTCAATATCATCGCCCTCCATAATCAATCTGCAAATAATAAATAATAATAATAATAAACAATAATAATAAATAATAAATAAAAATAATAATAATAACAATAACAATATTAATAAATAATAATAATAATAATAATAATAAATGATAATAATAATAATAAATAATAATAATAACAATAATAATACTAATAATAATAAATAATAATAATAATAATAAATAAAAATAATAATAATAACAATAACAATAATAATAAATAATAATAATAATAATAATAATAATAATAAATACTAATAATAATAATAAATAATAATAATAACAATAATAATACTAATAATAATACTAAATACTAATAATAATAATAATAATACTAAATACTAATAATAATAATACTAATAATAATAAATAACAATAACAACAACACTAATAATAACAATAATAATAAAACTAATAATAATAATTAATAATAAAAAAAAACACAGAGCCTCGTATAGCCCTCGTATAGGGCTATACTCGGCGTCCTGTTCTTCCACATTCATCTTCAACCTCAAAACTCAAACCCCCAAACCCCACAAAAATCAAATTTCAGGGCAAACCTACGGTCTAAAGGCAAAAACGTGGCAAAAATACTAAACTACGGGGCGAAATACTTACCGGTGATGCTTCAAATCTTCGAAAATCCGGTCGAAATACGTATCCGATGCGTATAGAGGTGTATTCTCCGTATGTGTGTTTGTTTTTTGTTTGGGGGTTATAAGCAGCCTCGTCTAGACCCCCTGCCTTATACGAGGCATAGACGCCTCGTATAGCGCTATACGAGTCGTCCTACCTTTTTCCAAAATTACCATTTTGCCCCTGTTAAGCCCCAAGTATAGGCATTATTCAGGGGCAAAATAGTAATTAACCAATACCAAAAGATATTTCTGTAATGGTTAATTACCATTTTGCCCCTGACTAAAGACTATACTGAGGGCTTTACAGGGGCAAAATGGTAATTTAATAAACCTTTTTTATAATTAAAAAATAAAACCTTTGTTAAAAGTTGCCGCCTCGATAGACGACACGTATAGCTCTATACGCGTCGTCTGGTATTTCAAAATTACCTTTAAGCCCCTGTTAAAGGCCTATACTGGGGACTTTCAGGGGCAAAATGGTAATTAACATAAAATATTTTCAAAATTCAAATTTTAAAATTCAAAATTTCAAAAACCCGCTCAAATTGACGACTCGTATAGATCTATACGAGGCGTCTATGGATTCTAGAATGACCTTTTAGCCCCTGAAATAAGCCTAAATTGGGGGGCATACCAGGGGCAAAATGGTCTTTTGGGCAAACCTATACGACACGTATAGCTCTATACGCGTCGCATATGTATATTTTTTTTAAAATGATATTAACCTGTTTTAATTATAGAAAAATGATACAAATTATAAAAAAATGATATTAACCTGTTTTAATTATAGAAGAATGATACAAATTATAAAAAAAAAATTATAGAAATTGAAGAAAATTATAGGAATTAATAAAAAAATACATTCAAATTACAAAAATCATTCTTCCGTATCACTATCGATGTAATTAAGACTGGGGTTTGATCTTGGCAGAGGATTCATTATCGATGTATACCATTGTAGACGTGGCAAGTACATATCTTCCCATTCTTCCGTATGGGGTGTTCGGTGGTTCAACCATAGCCCGTGTGCTGGTGGCATTGGATAATCCCCTTCCAGCTTAACATGTATGAAGTGGTTCTCGTTTACATGTGTAAGCGTTATGAACAACGGTTGTTGATTAGCCGGAGGACTTAGTATCGGGAAGAAAGTGGAACTCGCACCCATGGTTGTCGTTAACAGGTGCACGCCGATACCGTACGTTTGTGCAATAAGAAGTCCTGCAAAGGGGAAGTCCATCCAGTGATCCCCCCCACAACCGGACACTGAATCCCAAATTAGGCCCTGACGATGCGTGTAAAAATAACCTTCATCCCATGCTTCAAATATTGGGAACCAGATCGATTTGTTCTGATCCATTTCTTGGACAAGGTGCCTTCGAATGAGCCCCCATGAACTCTGTTCCATACCTAAGCCCACAGCCACAGACCGAAACCCACAATGACCGTCCGGCATCACATCTCGTATGCACGAGACGTACGGATGGAACACTAGCGGAATGTCATCCTGAAACTGTTCGATGATTCCCACGTACTCGTCCCCAATGATTAATGGGAAACCGTGAGCATCTCGTGTCTCTTTCTTCTTAGAACTCTTTGAACGGCTTAGGCTCGCTTTGGGTTTTTGGGACCTTATAACCGACTGTTGAGAGGCCTGTGACGGAACGTACGAGCTGTGGCGAGGTTTATCGTACTTACTTTGTCGGGAACCTTCAAAGCACGTGTTTGCATCACCGAATGAGCTTCTCCTCAATTCTTCATCTATACGAGAGGCCTCGTCCAACCTTTGTTGTACCTGCTTTGTTGTTGGTCGGCCACGAGTATTTTGTTGGACAACCGGTGGTTTCTTGGTAGATTTCTTTGGAGTCAACACCGCTTTAATCTTTGACATCAGGCTTTTTTGCTGAGCTGGGGGGTGCGACTGTAATTGTTGTCTAACAATATTTAGCTCTTCGACCACATCCACGTCATCGTCTATCAATTACAACTTTGGAAGTTAAGTTTCCGCCAGAAGACGTCCACGTCTTCGAGTTGAATCGGACGCTCTGCACGGTTAAAAACAACATTGTTTAAGTCACATGATTAACGGAAATATATCACACAAGTGTTGTACGTTTAACAATTATTACCTTCAAGAATGTACTTTTCTATCCTACAAGCACAGGGCAACCCACAGCTGTGCCACATTTGGCAACCACATGATGAATGAAAGCGCTCCAAGACATCTACCTTCCTAATTGCCTCGCCCCTCAACAAGTCAAGGGCTGTATGGGATACTTTTCCAAGTAGGTGTTGAAACAACGGGTGTTTGTGGTGGGTCATTCTTTTTTCGATGCTACACGGTCCACCGTCTCCTCCGTATCCACTGTATCCACCATCTCCTCTGTAACCACCGTCTCCTCCGTATCCACCGTCTCCTCCGTATCCACCGTCTCCTCCGTATCCACCGTCTCCTCCGTATCCACCGTCTCCTTCGTATTCACACCCGTATCTATAATCCGGATACCCTTGTTGCGTCGGATAACTTGGTTGACAAGCATGGTATGAGTCATCTACAGGGGTTGTTTCATCAACAGGGGGATGATTGTTCAAATCTAGAAACGGTTTGTTTTGTTCTCCTTGTATACTAGACACAACCTCCTCTTGCTCATTAGAATCGGGAACGCAAGAATCCTCCAAAATAAAGAACCGTATCATCATTAGTAAATAATAAACTAAAACAAAAACTAATTAAAACATTTAAGTACCTGTACTGTTACCGGATCGCTTTCGGGCACCCAGTTCTCGCTATAATACTGCCCGAAGACATAGTTGCCGTCCCAGTATGATGACATTTAAGTACCTGTAATGAAAGAAGAAGAAGAAGCAGAAAGAAAGATGAAGCAGAAAGAAAGATGAAGCAGATTTAAATGTTGAATGCTCGGGGGTGGACAAAGCATAAACTGTATGTTGCACTTTTTCATAAGTCTTAGACGCCTCGTATAGCTCTAGACCCCTCGTATACCTTTAAGTCACATGTCAAATGAACAGTAAAGCAGTCACCTTTAAGTCACTCAAGACGCCTCGTATAGGCCTATACGAGGCGTCTTGTTGCCTCGTATCCATTCCTCGTACAGACCTAGACTCCCCGTATGATGTGACTGATTTGACATTGTACTATGGTGCAGAGCTGGTCGGAAAAGTAACCCTATACGCCTCGTATAGGTCTATACGAGGCGTCCTAAAGGGTGTCAAAATAGGCACTAAGGTGTGTAAATATGTACACCCTAAATGAATGATAAGTTGTTTTGATGAAGAGATGAATGTTCTAATATTTTTAATATTTTAAAGATTTAAAGAATTTTAACACCTTTTAAGCGAATCACTAAAGCAAAATATGATGAATTTTTTAAACAAACAAAGAACGCGATGAAGAACACGAAGAAGATCGATGAACACGATGAATATCTTCAACCAAAATTCAAAATTTCTTGAAAGTTTGATATCTAAATGGCTCTGATACCAATTGTAAGTCCCGAAAATCCGGATCAAACAACGATTTCAAACAATCACCAAGGATGGGCGGAATCCAAACTTGATGATCTTCAAGAAATAATCAAGAACAATATGAAGATTTGAAGATTTGTTGAATTGAATGCTTAAACTTGCATACAAGGTTTCTTGTCTAATACAAGTTTCAAAAACAAATCAACCAACCACTAACTCCTAATTTTCATTAGCTATTTATAGTAAGGGGTTTTCCCAAAACCCTAGGCCCATTATCCCTAAGCCCACTCTAATACTCCACATTCTAGAAGCCTTGATCCATTAGTAACAATCCTACTAATCCATAAATCTATAGAGCCTAACAAGTACTAAATACTATCAACTAAAATCATGAAAAAAATAGACTACATAAAATTTTATCAAATACCATCATCTTCAAATCTGTTTTTAAAGTCAATACCAAAAACTTCAAGTATTTCAAAAAAATGAGTCGATCTTGAACATTAATATAACACATCAATTAAAGAACATACACAAAATACATAAAAAGATACCTGAATCGATGATGAAGTTTTTTGGTGATGAACAGGATGCGAATGAACATATATCTAAAGAAGTGATGTTAACTGGAAAACAAAAAAAACACAGAATTAATACAATGTTAACAATGAAATATGAAATTAATGAACGAAAAACATATCTTTTATTAAGATTGAAGAATCGGAGTGAAAAGAACCACATATCATAGAGATCGAGTTTTAATGATTGGAATTTAACAGAAAAAAACAAAATATTAATAACTTCTATTAACATATAAAAGTAAATAAACACCAAAAGAAACAACATACCTTAGATTAGAATTGTAGAATCTTCGTGAACATCAACCACATTGTAACACCTCGTAAAATCGTGTCCAATGATGTAAAGACACGTGTCCTAAACCCTAATGAAGTCAAACTTTGACTACGAAGGACTAAAGTTGTCAAACAGTGAAAAGATGTATGTGGAGGGACTAAAAGCATCAACATGCATAACATATGCCTCTGAATGACCCTTTACGATATTTGTATTTAGAAACGAATCACATGTTGGAAGTACGAAGCCGTTCGTGAAATAAATAAAAAGTTTGTGAAACGAAGGGTTAAAAGCGTCAACATGTTTAATTATACCTCCGATTGACCTTTTAGCGAACCCGGAACTTAACGATGTTCGGTTATACTTCCACGAACACCTAAAACCTAACTTGAAGGGCCAAAAGTGCTAAATATGAAAATAATTCTGAGATATAAGGTGCAGGGACTGAACTTGACAACTTTAAAACTTATTTTACTGGTTATGTGGGTGCTGGCGTGCCACAACATGATCCCTGATTCCATGTCGCGCGACGCGACGACACCAGTTTCACAGAAAGGTTTTGCCAGCTGCCTTGTTCTTCATCCTTGGCCACCACTGAAACCACTTCACTCACAAATTCGAAACTAGGGCCTCTTTGATGGTTTTTAACACCTGGTTAGACACTCGGGGTAATCTTGGGAGCCTTCTAACACATGGCATCATCCAAAGAGTTCATGTTTCACTATAAATAGAGGTGTTCTTCCACTCATAAACCTTGCACCTTTCAAATTTACTCTCATCTCACTCTCTTGGAGCTTCCTGGTCATAAGGAGACTCCCCTAAGTTCAAGTTTTCGAGCTAGGACCTTTTGTAAGTGTCCTTAGCCACTGCTTTTCGGATTTTAAGCTTGTAAAAGCCGAAAGTCAAAGTTTTCGATAAAAGGTTTTGACTTTCGGTTTAGACCTTAACGGTCCAGCCATTGTTCGAGGAGAATATGGCTACGTGATCATAATTAGGTAGGTGTTAATCCCTTAAAAGGGCACCTCCTAATTATCACGTTTACTTGGTTAATTGTCGGGTCAAATGTAACATCCCTATTTTTATATAAGAATTATAGGTTTGGTTAAATTTATTAACCATTAGTAACTAGTTTATTTTTAATATAAATATTCAACCCAAATAGTTTTAAAAACTATTTTATATATATAGTTGGTTGAAATATTATACTAATTAATTGGCTTGTATATGGTTGACATTTCTAATAAAATAAAAGTATATAAAAACTTATATTATAAGACGGGTAGTCTACGGGTAAGTTGACTATTAGAAATATGAAGCTCTTAGACGGGCCTAGGAACCATATAATAATTAAACTATAAAAATATATTGTATTTTGAACCTACTCTATTTTTAATAAAACTTAGACCCAAATATAGACAAAAATATTCTGGTTACAATGACATATTTATTATTTTATAAAACGCTATATTTTAGAAGTTATACGCGCCAAATAAGTAAAGCAGTTAAATTAATTATATTAATTATAATATAATAAAATAATAATAAAACAAAACTTTGATTTTTTGAATTTAAATATATACGTACGAAATAATAAATAAAATAATAAAACAAAAACAAAAATCTCAAAACTAACATGAATATGTGTAAGCATAAGGAAGGCACATGTATATCGACAGGTATAGATGATTATTGATACGTGGATCTCATATGGCTTCCAAGCCCTTAGGAGTTATACGCTGTGACCACTTCAATGTTTCAGCCCTTAGGAGGGAACTGGACCACATCGAACCCTTGCCTGAAACCTCTGTACTGCCGTGGCTGCATTGGATCCCAAAGAAGATTAATTGTTTTCTTTGGCGTGTTATTCTTAACCGGATCCCGACAAGAGACGCTCTAATAACTAGGAGGATCTCAATACCCTCAGCAATATGTGCTTTATGTGATGATACCCTGGAAACCGCGAATCATCTGTTGGTCTCGTGCAATTTTGCACAATGGGTCTGGACATCGATATTCCAGTGGCTGAAAATACCATTGCCGAGGTACCTACTTTGTGTGTTTCAGCTGCTGGACTTTGTCAAGAACTACAATATATCGGATCGAACTAAAAAGGTGGCTTATCTAGTTATTGCAACTACCTGCTGGACGCTTTGGAGGACCAGAAACGAAGCCATTTTCAGAGGCAAGCAAGGAAACACACCGAAGTTAATCGGAGACATAAAGGCGGGTTCGTTCCTATGGGCCACAACTCGAGCTGGATACAAAGATTTAAGCTGGGAGAAATGGAAACAGTTTAATTTCACAAGCTTTCCAATGTAACTGTTCTTATTTTTGCTTCTGTTCTCTGTACTGCTCTAGCATCTTGCTGAGCCTTTTGTTCTATAATACCGCCTTTTCAAAAAAAAAAAAAAAAAAAAAAACATGGCTTCCAAGCTTTAGTATAAATAAGGTACCTTACAAACAATCAAAATTGTTCAGTCAATTTTTCTTTTCTAATCTCTCACTAGCAGTCGCCCAACTTCTTTATCTCTCTCTAAATATTCGCCTACACTCTCTCATCTTTTACATATATATTTTTATTATCTTTATTATTTATACTATAATAATAATAATAAGGCTCTGCCCCGTTTTAAGTGTTTTAACTCCCGATCACCGCTACCATTTCTGATTGATCTGAGCCTCATAACACATGTCAGGGCTCTACCCGACTAAGTTGTTGGGATTCTGTCTCGGGACATCGGGATAAGGTTGAATTAGGGGTATTATACTTACCACAATTACAAAAATATATTTTTATAGCTCAGAAGTTATACCCAAAATTTATACCAGGAGACTTTCTAGTTGAACCCTAAAGTTACAAAGTGGGTCCATTCTCTTTTCTCACTATTTTATTCCCTTTTTCTTTATAATATAATTATATTCAAAAATGTCTCAAATCGATCCATAAGTAAAAACCCGGACCCCTGAAACCTCAATCCATATCAAAAATCAAGAAATCAAGATTCCTGGTTCTCAGGCGGGCCGCGTAAAGAACAAGAGAGGCCCTACGCGGGCCGCGTCAACTCTCTGTTGACCGGATAAGTATTTCGGATCCACGTGTTGACCAGCTGGGGACCCTACGCGTGACTAATCAACCCTAATCGTAGACTGGGCGGCCACGCGGGCCGCGTAAGGGTCGCCTGAGGATTTACGCGGGCCGCGACAGGCCTTAAAATCAGCTATAAATAGCCTAGCTCCTGTACAGTTCGATGGTGTCGAAATAATTTCACATAAACTAAGTTTGGCTATCCAAATTCGAATATTACTCTTAAAATTAGCAAAGCGCTGCTACGATACCGGGTATTAACTCAATCGCTGCTACGATTCAATGTCCGATCGATTGAAACTATCCGATGGATGTTTTAGTACTATCCTTTGTCATTAGTCGTGATTCCGACAGGATGTTTGAGTACCACCCGAACTCGGGGAATACTCTGTCATTCGTTGTGAATCCGATGGATGTTTAAGTGATTGCACTTTGTCATTCGTTGTGAGGGTTTTAATCTCGTGAGTTATCGTAAATGCTAAATTAGTTACTTACCTAGTTCGTGTGCACTAGGTTGCAAGACTAATCAATAGGCTAAGCTCTCCCTGTATAAATCTGCAATATCAAGGCTAATCAGTAGGCTAAGCTCTGCCTGTATAAATCTGAAATATCAAGGCTAATCAGTAGGCTAAACTCTGCCCGTATAAATCTGCATGTTTATAATGTGAGTCATTCTCTTTTTACCAAATTACTTTCGAAAGCATGTTTATTTTTAAAGTTATAATTACAGGGATTAAGTCTTTGTAATCACCATATTACAGCCGGTATGTGGGGTTTTGTATACATTACTTGATAATCTTCACCATTGGACAACGAGTTAGCCAAGGGGTGATATGACCATAGTCACAGACACCATTGGACGAATGGGCCAATGGGTCGAGTGACAAATACTGTGGGTAGTTGGTTGATATCAGAAACATTGTAATCGCTCTTAATACTGTAGATTATAACAAAAGTGTCGTTTTAACAAAATGAATGAACTCACCAGTATTTCCTGCTGACAAAACCTTTTTAAAACGCGTTTCAGGTAATTACAGTAGATTGGAGTAAAAGATGGATACGGCACTGAAAGGCTTCAAGAAGTGGCTTATTTTATTAATTAAATCAAATTAAGAAATATTGTTTTATGTAATCAAATTTATCTTTATTAAAGCTACCATTGTAAAAATGGGTTTATCCCATCTATTTAATAAATAAAATCCGGTGTTTTCTAAACTCTGATATTTTTCCTAACTCACGGTCCTGATGAAATTTCCGCTGCAATATTTTTTTTAAAATAATCACCGGTACCACGTGGCTGTTCGCGGCTCCCGATTCCGTCCAGGGTGGGTCGGGGGTCGTGACATCAAAGTTATTAATATAAAAAGTCAAACGGGTCAGTTTTTAAAATAATTCAAATCTGATAATGTAGATATTCTAAAATATGTTTTATCACTTTAATAACTTGGTAATAATCATAAGAACATGTATAAACATGTTTAACCCGATAATTCCAGGTTTAACGTCGGTTCGCAACAGAAAGTCGCAAAGCTTGACTTTTGCTTGACTTTCAGTTCTGACCCGAATTAGCATAGTTTCATTATGATTTAAGATTCCTTTGTGACCATATTATGTTGTAGTATAACCCTCTGAGGTTATAATACATGGTCACATAGTCATCTGAGTTTATTTGCTAAGTTCCGTTATTATGCTTAATGTTGACTAAATTGCTCTTTTGTTTAAAAATAAGGATTTTATTATAACTGAGCATGCAAATGAACTAAGTACTGATTAGTAAATATATTTAGCATATTTTAATGCTAACATCCTGGTCATAAACTGAGTTTACATATTTAATTGTAAATCATGCCTTTAAAAGGACTAAAATACCCTTTTGCATGTAAAATGAATTTTAAACCTAATTTTAACATAAAAATCATTGCATACTGATAATACCCTTTTTAACACATAAATTCGGTTTTAAACATAATAAACATGCAAAACCTTTTTACTACTGATATGTTATGACAAATAAAATATTTTAACTATTCAAAGCTGGTCATAACATCAGATTTACTTAAACATTGAAATTATCGTCATTTAACGACTTTAACGCCACTTAGGTGCATAGTATGGTTTTAAAACCATACTTAGCACCCAAGACTTGTTACCTACTGATTTTGTAAACAATTTTAAAATTTTTACAGTAAGTATAAGTCATGAACTCGGAATCCCAAATAAGTCCTTAAAACTATGTGTGAAATGACCAAAATACCCCTACGGTGCATAGTTTGGCCATGAAGCATAAACCACACATATATTTGATATCCTACTGATATTATATCATAAATTAAATATTTTTATAGAATGTTTATGATCAAAACTTTAGTTTACTTGCAAGCTCCTTTTAAAAGTCATAAAATGACCAAAATGCCCTTGTGAGGCTTAATTCGGTTTTAAAACCTTTATGGGCATACATGTTGATATCTTACTGATATCATAACATGTTTTAAGCATAATAACATATGGAACTTGTACATGACTCATCTGGTTACCCGTTAACGCTTATACGCGTTCGGTTCGACTTATGTGACTAGTTTGCATAAATTAAACGAAACAGGTTTAACCTTATCATTTAAACCTCAAATTCCAGAATGTATTTAGTTTACCCATATTATACAAGCCTTCATACTTGTTGGGTCTAAATTACATTCCACTCCGGTCATCGCTTAATCTAGCGCATCATACCGTATTTCGTTCCTTAAGCTAGCTGGTCTAAGTCAATGACTTAAATAGGACCCGTTAGCATTCTAATTGGTTAATATTACCATCATTCCAAACTAGGAGCCCCGGTAAAAGCTATCTACACGTGTCTAAGTGAATTATACGGCTGAGTTGTTAATTCTTGCATTTAAAATCAAGTTATAACTCATGTAAATACTTTTAACTTATTTTCCCTTATACGGGCTTGGATACGGTAAATTATTACCGCTTGGTCAGGTATGGGATCACTTAGTCGTATTGTGACTATCAAATTTGCATAACCCATTTTAATCCGTATTGTTTGACAACATAAACATTGGGGGTTAACGTGACCGTCTCCTGGATATCCTCGTCTCATTTAATTGCAAGTGGCCATGACCTAAGCACGAGGTGTAGGCATACACCTGACAGATGCAAATGCTAAAATATATTTTTACCCACAAGATTGGGGATAAATCGTTTGTGGGTTTATAAAGTGGTGTGTCGGTTAATCATGTCTCGGTTTCTATACTAGGCCCCATATATATGACAAACATGTAAAAATGTATACAAGATTAAAATTCTTAATTGTCCCAAGTTATAAAAGATTTTCCGTGCCTTGTGCACCTAAACTGTCACGGCCCCCGTCCCGGTGTGACCCGGTCCAGGAGCCGCGAGACAGAAACCCGTGGTATTTATTATTTGAGTTGACAACGGAAGTTTTACAGGATTTTTGAAAACTTGAAATTTACCCGATTATTTTATTTCATACTTTGGGATAAACCCCGTTGTCACACCCCAACCGATGGCGGAAACATCGGGATGAGACGAACAAATTGCTCAAAACATCATGACACTATGTGGCAATATTTAATTGAATTCAAATTTCATTGCAAGAACTAAATTGTCATACAACATTTAAAATGGAAATAACAACATTGTTCAAATTCGAATCAACAAAAGATAAATAGATTAAAGGTGTGTATCTAGTCCACCCTAAACTTGTTTCATCATTCATCCATACTTCAATAATCAACCTGCAACATGTATTAAAATAGAGTTTCAATGCAAAAGCATGAGCGAGTATACAAGTTTGTTTACATAGCATAATAGAATAAAACTCAAATCCAACATGATTCATAATATGTGATTACTAGTATGCAATTTTTGGCGTACAATATGATCAAACCCTAGAACACAACGCATAAAATAGCCTAATCCCAATAGTTCAGCGGGGTGGTAACTTAACAATACCCAATAGAATAGCGGGCGGGGCGTTAATCCTATAGCGCTATAATTGTTAAGGTGGGCGAGCAAAGTCGATGAGCATATAACGTTCCAAATCGTTCATAGAGCATACAAGAATAACAAGTAAGTCACATTAGTTTCATGCTTCGTTCAAAGATTGAGTATGTTTAGTTCAAAAGTTGTTTGCATCATTATACATGTTGCATCCCAAAGTGTAAAGGGGAAAAAGGGATCGAGTATACTCACGGTGGTTGCAAGCTTTCCTACTTGGAATTCTCGCGAGTGAGTTGTTGGGGTAGATTAAGTTGGAGCACCTAGTCCTTCTACACGAGGAAACATAGGTGTGTGAGTTTGGCGTTCAACGGAAGATTATAATTTGGAGTTTAACATAACATAAAGTACGATATTGAAAATAATCATCTTTAACTTATACTCTTATATGACACTATGTAACCACTAGGGTTATATTGTATTTCATGGGTAATATGCCCATTAGAATCATACTTGGAGTTTTAAGTCTTAGATGGTATTCTACTACTTTAACATATAAACACAAGTTTAACATTAAAGGTTCGAATGAGTGTATATATATATTTAGGTTAAGTATTACATATTATTAAGTCCAATAATTCAAGTAGGAGGTAGAAGATTAAATCCTCATTTAGGCACCTCGAGTTATCATGGATGTCGTGTATGAGGTAGGAAGAACAAGCTTCGTTTAGGGACCCCTTGAATGTTCACCACTTCTCTTGATGTAAAAACAACCAAGGAGGGTCACGAACTAGGTTTAGGATAATAATATAAACAACCTAACTAAAGAGAAATCATCAAATCATGTGAGGGTTGTATGTTTGGACAACCCAAGTTGTTCCATAATCACTCATTTATCAAGGTCTAAGCTTGACATGACTTGTGGGTTAAATACCCTAAACAAAACAGAAAATTATGAGGTTTAATCCTCTGATTTCAAGTGTCTCAACCTTGTTTTTAAGCTTAACCAACCATAAGAGAGGTTGTAAGCATTGGGACATAGGTATGAGATGTGTTAAACACATGTTGGATAAGTTTAAACAAACTTTTAAAGAACTTAAAACAAAATAGAAAGATTATGGACCATTTCAGGGCAATTCCAGGTCTGATTTCTCCCAGGAAAAGTCAAGGAATCGAACCCCATGATTATCCAAGCAAGTAGGAAGAAGAATCAAGTAATTTCGTTAAGAAATGAGCAAGTTATACTCACTTTAGTGCAAGAGTATGAATCTGTCCGAAAATGCAGATTTGCAACTGATTTGAGAGTGAATTTGGAGTGATTTGAGAGTGTTGAAAGTGTAGAAATGCTTGGAGAAGGGTTGTATTTATAGTGGAAGAGTTTAGAGATGATTGGAGGTGATTAGAGGTGGCTTAAAGGTGATTGGGGAGTGTTAGAAAGTGGGATTTCGTGCCAATTCGTGTACATAAGCAGCTGCTGTGTTTTTTCTGATCTGGGCAACCTCAGGCGGCCCGCTTGAGATATCAAGGTAAGTTTAGGCGGGCCGCGAGCCTTATGTAGCTGAAGTTTGAGTTTATTGCAATTAGGCCCCTCCACTTGTTACCTTTGTGATTTTAGGTGTTTTAGGGACTATATTTGCCACAAAAGCATAGTTTGAGGTACATTTAAGTATGAGGAGTATAAACCATGTATAATTAGCGTATGAGTATCAAAATCAAGTGTCGTTCTCATTCAAAACACGTTTTATGCATATGTTTAGATTAATTACAAGTTTAGCACATAGTTTCCAAGAATAACAATTAAACACCGATTGATTCACCAATTCGAACATACGAGCATATATGAAGTGTGTATAACATATTTGTCACAAAATACGAGTTTCATTAATGATCCAAGTCTCGGTTTTTTTACAACGATTACAAAGAAAGAACGATTACAAGAATACAAAGTTTCCAAAAATAGAAATACGAACAAAACTTTCTATAAATGGAAAGTACAAAAGAGCCGGGCGTTACAGTCTCCCCTCCTTTAGGAAATTTCGTCCTGAAATTTAGCAAGACGTAGGGAAAAGATAGGGATACTTCGTCGTTCAAGGAAACATGGATGTTGAGTGCGAGAAGACAATAACGGAAAGTAAAATTCTATGGTGATGAACTTGCCATCAAAATTTTTGACCGGAAACGACATAAATTCAAGTTTAACAACACAAGGTTTTACGCGAATAGAGGTAATAAGGTTGCTAATGAGAAAGCGTATCCTCACTGTCTTCATCGTCATCTTGGGCTTGCTGTCGTTCTTGATTCCATAGAGGACATTATGGGCGAAGATGAGTAGTGTCTCCACACTTGTAGCAAGCGCGTACTTTGTTGACTGACTCTGTGTGTTGAAACTTTCGTTTCCTGCCTTCGCCACCATTTGCTTGGGCTTCATGGTCAGTGGTAATCTGATTGGCTATCTTGGTAGCAACCTGTTTATCGCGAATGCGATTATTGTTTAAGGAAGCAGCGAGGCGGTAAACAGCTTCAATATTATCGAGTTTGGCTGCCTCGATGGTATCACGCATAGCAGAGGGTAACCTATTGATATACTTCCGTATCTTGCGGTCGGTGGTCATAACGAGGTGAGGAACAATGAAGCTAAGTTGTTTGAAACGGGTAGTGTAGGCTAGGTTTTCATCCCCCACTTGCTTTAGTGCCCAAAATTCTTCCTCCAACTTTTGTTGCTCATGCGGAGGACAAAACTCATCCATCATCAGGGCCTTGACTTCTTCCCACTCCAACGCATATGCCAGTTCGTTCGAACGAATGTTCCTTTCGTTCATCCACCATTCGAGAGCTCGGGCTTGGAATACCCCAGTCGCACTACGCGTTCTGAGCCCTTTGGGGCAATCACTATTGATGAACGTGACCTCCATGCTATCAAACCATTCGAGCATGGCGGTCACCCCATCATTGCCGGTGAATGGCTTGGGATTGCACGATGAAAAGTGCTTGAAGTTGAACGAAGCGGGCTTGCGTATTTCGACCTTGGAGTCGACGGAAGAGTTCGGAGTTTCAGAAGCTCGAATCTCGGAAATGACCTTTGGAACGACGCGCGCAAATTGATCGGCCATGAAAGCCATCATCTTCTTCGTAGCACGGGACTTTGACTTTTTAGACGAGTTGGAGTGACGAGAAGACATCTAAGATTCAAAAGAACGAGTAGGTGAGACTTGATCATAATGTTTGTTTAAGAAAAAAAAATCGTTTGCATAAGTTGATTCACATAGCATAAAGTGTCACATAGCATAAAAGTTTCAAATTGATTCACATAACATAAAGAGTTTAGATGTCACATATAGCATAGTCATGAGTCCAACATAGCATAACATGGATAAATGAAAGCTTTGTAAATTTAGTTTGTTCACGAGGGATTATTATTGTTTGTGATTGCGATAACGTGCGAAATGATTAAAACGAAATTTTGAAATGAACGATCGTTCAAGTATAAAATCACATATAAATTGAGATACATAAAAGAGAGGCTCAATAAAACATTGGATTGTTTCGGGTAGAGAAACGTCGACTATTCCAAAGTGGGTCGAAAGGTCTTTCGAATTAGAGAAAACGTGCTTTGGCCTATAGGTAAGATACTCTCGTCGAGAAGCGATTAACGGTATCTTACCCTTCCGGTTACTACACATCTCTAATTGATTGAAACAATCGGGACTTTGGCGAGATTGAAAATCGAGGAATGGGACTTAATCGACGAGATGCGGGTTTCACCCCTAGCTTGACGATTTCGTACCCTAAATGTGGTTGGTACTTGTCGGGTCAAAATAAAATTTCGACACTATGACAAGGGTCCACTAGAGTTGAAATGGAAATTACCATTAAGTTGTGGATTTCACTCCTAGCTTAATGGTGTAATTTCGTGCAAAAAGAAATAGTTTAAGGTAGAATGAGTGTCATTTACCAAATTGTGGGTTTCACGCCTATTTTGGTAAAGTTGTCTCGTTTGTGTTACAAGAGTATACAAATAAACAAAAGTGTATTCATGTTAACCTTAGGAAAGGCATATAAATTTAATCAACAAGAAGTGTAGCTAGGAAGCATGCATGGTAGAGTACAAAAGTTTTAAACAACACATAAGAGGCAAAATTCCTAAAACTATAGATTAGGGCATAAGCATGGCAATTTTCCTAATTCCCTATAGTTATGGATCTGATACCAATCTGTCACACCCCAACCGATGGCGGAAACATCGGGATGAGACGAACAAATTGCTCAAAACATCATGACACTATGTGGCAATATTTAATTGAATTCAAATTTCATTGCAAGAACTAAATTGTCATACAACATTTAAAATGGAAATAACAACATTGTTCAAATTCGAATCAACAAAAGATAAATAGATTAAAGGTGTGTATCTAGTCCACCCTAAACTTGTTTCATCATTCATCCATACTTCAATAATCAACCTGCAACATGTATTAAAATAGAGTTTCAATGCAAAAGCATGAGCGAGTATACAAGTTTGTTTACATAGCATAATAGAATAAAACTCAAATCCAACATGATTCATAATATGTGATTACTAGTATGCAATTTTTGGCGTACAATATGATCAAACCCTAGAACACAACGCATAAAATAGCCTAATCCCAATAGTTCAGCGGGGTGGTAACTTAACAATACCCAATAGAATAGCGGGCGGGGCGTTAATCCTATAGCGCTATAATTGTTAAGGTGGGCGAGCAAAGTCGATGAGCATATAACGTTCCAAATCGTTCATAGAGCATACAAGAATAGCAATTAAGTCACATTAGTTTCATGCTTCGTTCAAAGATTGAGTATGTTTAGTTCAAAAGTTGTTTGCATAATTATCCCAAAGTGTAAAGGGGAAAAAGGGATCGAGTATACTCACGGTGGTTGCAAGCTTTCCTACTTGGAATTCTCGCGAGTGAGTTGTTGGGGTAGATTAAGTTGGAGCACCTAGTCCTTCTACACAAGGAAACATAGGTGTGTGAGTTTGGCGTTCAACGGAAGATTATAATTTGGAGTTTAACATAACATAAAGTACGATATTGAAAATAATCATCTTTAACTTATACTCTTATATGACACTATGTAACCACTAGGGTTATATTGTATTTCATGGGTAATATGCCCATTAGAATCATACTTGGAGTTTTAAGTCTTAGATGGTATTCTACTACTTTAACATATAAACACAAGTTTAACATTAAAGGTTCGAATGAGTGTATATATATATTTAGGTTAAGTATTACATATTATTAAGTCCAATAATTCAAGTAGGAGGTAGAAGATTAAATCCTCATTTAGGCACCTCGAGTTATCATGGATGTCATGTATGGGGTAGGAAGAACAAGCTTCCGTTTAGGGACCCCTTGAATGTTCACCACTTCTCTTGATGTAAAAACAACCAAGGAGGGTCACGAATTAGGTTTAGGATAATAATATAAACAACCTAACTAAAGAGAAATCATCAAATCATGTGAGGGTTGTATGTTTGGACAACCCAAGTTGTTCCATAATCACTCATTTATCAAGGTCTAAGCTTGACATGACTTGTGGGTTAAATACCCTAAACAAAACAAAAAATTATGAGGTTTAATCCTCTGATTTCAAGTGTCTCAACCTTGTTTTTAAGCTTAACCAACCATAAGAGAGGTTGTAAGCATTGGGACATAGGTATGAGATGTGTTAAACACATGTTGGATAAGTTTAAACAAACTTTTGAAGAACTTAAAACAAAACAGAAAGATTATGGACCATTTCAAGGCAATTCCAGGTCTGATTTCTCCCAGGAAAAGTCAAGGAATCGAACCCCATGATTATCCAAGCAAGTAGGAAGAAGAATCATGTAATTTCGTTAAGAAATGAGCAAGTTATACTCACTTTAGTGCAAGAGTATGAATCTGTCCGAAAATGCAGATTTGCAACTGATTTGAGGGTGAATTTGGAGTGATTTGAGAGTGTTGAAAGTGTAGAAATGCTTGGAGAACGGTTGTATTTATAGTGGAAGATTTTAGAGATGATTGGAGGTGATTAGAGGTGGCTTAAAGGTGATTGGGGAGTGTTAGAAAGTGGGATTTCGTGCCAATTCGCGTACATAAGCAGCGGCTGTGTTTTTTCTGATCTGGGCAACCTCAGGCGGCCCTCTTGAGATATCAAGGTAAGTTTAGGCGGGCCGCGAGCCTTATGTAGCTGAAGTTTGAGTTTATTGCAATTAGGCCCCTCCACTTGTTACCTTTGTGATTTTAGGTGTTTTAGGGACTATATTTGCCACAAAAGCATAGTTTGAGGTACATTTAAGTATGAGGAGTATAAACCAAGTATAATTAGCGTATGAGTATCAAAATCAAGTGTCGTTCTCGTTCAAAACACGTTTTATGCATATGTTTAGATTAATTACAAGTTTAGCACATAGTTTCCAAGAATAACAATTAAACACCGATTGATTCACCAATTCGAACATACGAGCATATATGAAGTGTGTATAACATATTTGTCACAAAATACGAGTTTCATTAATGATCAAAGTCTCGGTTTTTTTACAACGATTACAAAGAAAGAACGATTACAAGAATACAAAGTTTCCAAAAATAGAAATACGAACAAAACTTTCTATAAATGGAAAGTACAAAAGAGCCGGGCGTTACACCCGTAATTTACAATAGAGGAATTTTACTAGAAAATTCCCTGTTTTACAAAACATGTTTATTTATTTAACTGAGCCACTACTTCAAGCTTGTTAGTGCTCCGTCGCACTTTTCCTTGATTCACAGTAGGTCACCTGAAACATGTTTTAAAAATATTTTATCAGCGGGGAAATACTGGCGAGTCATTCAGGTTAAACAAAACGACATGTTGTTTTAAATTACAGCATAAGAGCGATTACAATGGCTACTATCTTATTTTTATCTGGCGCCGTGTCACCTCCTGGTGACGATGGTCATACCACTATTGGGTCCTTTCACCCAAGTAGTGATGATTATCACTGTTACGTTGATGAACCTAACCGTGAGAAATTAGTAATGTGCACAATACCCTACTTGCCAGTGATTCAAGATAACCAAGACTTAATCCCTGTAATTATAACTGGAAAACATTTGGGTATTGTAAAACACTTTTGATAAAAAAAAGAGAATGACTCACATTGCAAGTTTAAACGGGCGGAGTTTAGCCTACTGATAAGCCTGATAACCTAATTTAAACAACAATACACACGAAACTAGGTAAGTAACTTAATACAACATTTACGATAAGCTCACGAGATCGAAACCCTCACGACGAATGACAAAGTATAGCCCTCATTTGGGCAGCACTTAAACAACCATCGGATTGGTTTCATTCGATCAGACATTGTATCGTAGCAGTGATCGAGTTAATACCCTGTAATCGTAGCAGCGTTTCCCTACTTAAAACTTCGAATTTGAGCAGTATACTTCGTTTTTGAAAGAGATTTTCGAGTGCCGATGAAAGCCCCTGCCCTAATCTACTTATAGCTGATTTTTGAGTTTTACGCGGCCCGCGTAAGCCTTAACAGGCTCTTACGCGGCCCGCGAGAGCCACCTAGTCTACGACTAGGGCATCCGTATCACGGGTAGGTCTGCCACATGTGTGACACGTGGCCTGTAGCGCTTATCCGGTCAATCTTGAGTTGACACGGCCCGCGTAAGCATATGCTTACCTTTACGCGGCCCGCGTGAAAACCAATTTTCTTGTTTTCTTGATTTGTCATGTACGTTAGGGTTTCAGGGGTCCGGGTTTTCACTTACGGGTCATTTTGGGACATTTTTGCAAGTCCTTACATCCTCCCCACCTTATTTAAAATCTCGTTCTCGAGATTTATTGAAATAAGTGAGGATATTTTCGCTTCATCTTCGATTCCAGCTCTCAGGTGTATTCGGGTCCTCTTTTTGATTCTCACTTGACTTTGACAAGTTCCAATCTTTTATGTTTAAGAAATTTAATCTTTTTGTCTTCTATTTGAAGCGGTTTCTCTACGGAATTCAACTTTTCATTTACCTTTATGTCTTGAAGAGGTACTACCAGGGATTCGTCAGATAAACACTTCTTGAGGTTGGATGCATGAAATACGTCATGTACCCCGGCTAACTCTTCTGGTAGTTGTAAGAGATAAGCAACTGGTCCTATGCGTTGAATTACGGGGAATGGTCCTATGTACCTTGGACTTAGCTTTCCCACTTCTTTCCGAATCGGACTACTCCTTTCCAAGGAGAAACTTTAAAAAGTACATTATCTCCAACTTGAAATTCCAACGGCTTGCGTCTATTGTCTGCATAACTCTTCTGACGATCTCGAGCCGTTTTTAGTCTTTCCTTGATTTGAGTGATTTTGTCGGTGGTTTCTTGTACGATTTCAGGACCTGATAACTTACTTTCTCCTATTTCTGCCCAACAAACTGGGGTTCTACACTTTCGTCCATACAGTGCTTCGAACGGGGCAGCTTCGATGCTTGAATGATAACTATTGTTATAGGAGAATTCAATTAAAGGTAAATGGTTGTCCCAGTTTCCTCCAAAATCTATCACACATGCCCTGAGCATGTCTTCCAGGGTTTGAATCGTCCTTTCACTTTGTCCGTCTGTTTGGGGATGGTAAGTTGTACTTAAATTTAATCGCGTCCCCATGGCTTCTTGAAAACTTGTCCAGAAATGTGAAGTGAAACGACTATCCCTATCTGATACAATGGAGAGTGGGACTCCATGTAAGGATACTACCTCATCTACATATAATTTTGCCAACCTTTCCATGCTAAAGGTTTCCTTGATGGGTAGAAAATAAGCTGATTTGGTTAATTGATCCACAATTACCCAAATCGCGTCATTACCTTTTCTGGTTTTGGGCAACTTAGTAACAAAATCCATAGTTATAAGTTCCCATTTCCATACAGACATTTCTAATTGTTGTAGTAGACCTGAGGGTTTCTGGTGTTCTGCCTTAACTTGTGAACAAGTAAGACACTTAGAAACATAACTAGCTATGTCCTTTTTCATTCCTATCCACCAGAAGTTATTCCTTAAATCTTGGTACATTTTATTGTTACCAGGATGCATGGTATACCTAGATTTATGGGCTTCTTCTAAAATCTTATTTCTTAACTCTCCTTGCTTTGGTACCCAAATCCTTTTCTTGTGGAATCTCCAAATTCCATCAGCCCCTTGTTCCAAGTCTTTTATTCTTCCTTTTATTCCTTCAGCATCATTCTTGATTGTTGTTTCCTGAATATTCTTCAGTTATTCCATTAAGTCTAATTGCAAGCTTAACCTAAGAGCACGAACTCGTCGTTGTTTCTCATGATACTTACGACTTAAGGCGTCAGCAACTACGTTTGTGTAACACCTCGAAAATTCACATTCTATAATGTATTTATTCGTTTGGATGACCTTTCGAAGGGCCAAGAGACAAGATGCAACAACTTGAAAATGTGAAATCTGCCAACATGACTCAGGCGGGCCGCGTAAGCATTAACAGAAGCTTACGCGGGCCGCGTCCGATCCCCAGTTACCTAAAGTTGGGACAGCAGCCTGTTTTCACGCAATAACCGACTCTAATCAGATATTTTCACTCCATGGGCGACCCCTACATGCTTTTTAGACCTAGGGGACATCTGTGGATGATCCATGGCCATTGCTAGGCTTGTGTGTCAATGATCTATGAGATCAAAAGCACTATAAAAGGCCCTCTTGTTGCAAACAATTGATCACACCTTCCTTCTACATTTCTGGAGCTTTTGGGAGTTCAAGAGCAGACTCTAAGCATCCCTAATCGTGCACAGGACTTCTGTAAGTATGCTTAACCTTTCTTAGTTGAGTTTTTACTTAGTTTTAGCTTAAAAGTCAAACCGTCGTAATTACCGTTTGACTTACTGATTAATCATTAATGGTCCAGTGATTAGTCGAATTAAAGGTAGTTGTAAGTTGGTAATTATGTGGGCATTAAACCCATAAAAGGGCACCCTCTGATTCTCACTCTAGCTAGACCATTTGTCGGGTCAAAGTTGATTAGAAAAAGTCAACATAATACTAATCTTCGACTTAGCGCATAATTAACAATGCAGAAGGTGTGTAACCTATTTTATCACTCATATAACTTGGTAATAAGTATAATAACTGGTCTAAGCTTGTTTGATCCGACAATTTTCTGTTTAGACCCGGTTCGGAACCGAAAGTCGCAAAACTTTGACTTTTGCTTTTACTTCAGTTCTGACCCGTTTTAGTATGATTTGGAAATTCCTTAGAGCTTCCTTAGGACTAGGTTACATGCTAGTATAACCCTCTGTGATTATACACCTTGGTTCATTAGTTATCCAATTAATATGCATGTTTCCGTTAATTGCCTATATGTTGACTATTATGCCCTTTTCACCATAAAACGTGATTTTTTTAAATGTAAAAGAGTAGAAACCTTAGTTACTGATTTATAAACTTGTACCAAAAATTTGACATCAGTTTGAGGTGTAGATTGAGAGTTATGCTCATTAGCGTAATTAGAAAGCTCTTTAGCGATTAAACGACATAATTAGCATATAGCCTATTTAAACCCACTTTTTGATATCAAACTTCTTACCCACTGATGTAATATATTATTTTGGGATTTTTGAAGATTTTTAATTACTTTTAGGCTGAGCATAACTTAGAGTTATAAGCTTGATTCGGAAATTGTCGGTTATGCCCTTTTGGCCTATAAAATGAGTTTTACATGTCTTGTTGACCCCAAACCTTTTACTACTGATTTTATATGATAAATAAATTATTTTAAACCTTCTGGAATAATAAAAATATCAGCTTTCTATATAGAACCCGGAAACGGCTTCTAATCGCCTTTTTAAGCGTTTTTAACGCATAGTATGTACTAAAACTATTTTAAACATACCAGGGTTGATACCTACTAATATTTTAGGTAAATTATAATATTTTAACAGTAAGCAAAAGTTGTTTAACTCAGACTTCAGTGTTGAGCTTTTCGGCTTATGTGAAATTACCAAAATGCCCCTACGGTGCATAGTTTGGTTATAATTGATAAATTTCACATATATGCAATACCCTACTGATATAACTTAGTAAATTGAGTATTTTTGCTGATTACATCAGACCTGTAACTCAGGTTAATACTTAAACTCTTTTATAACCTTATCAATGACCAAAATGCCCCTACGGGGCATAGTTTGTGTTTAAATTCGTTTCGGGCATAATAAAAGATATCTTACTGATGTCACAACATATTTGAGGCATATTAACTTAGGAAACCTGTATATGGCTCTTATGGTCACCCGTTACGCCTCTTGCGCGTTCGGTTCGGTTTATGTAACTAGTTTGCATAAATTAGCCGAAACGGGTCAAACCTTATCATTTTTACCTCAAAATCCAGAATATGTTTAAATTACCCATATTATACAAGTCTTCAAACTTGTCGGGTCTAAATCACATTCTATTCCGGTCTTCGCTTGATTACGCGTTCGAACCGTTCCTTAAAACTAACCGGTCTAAGCTTAAGCTTAACTAAAGACCGTTAGGATTCTAATAGGTTATTATAAACATTCGTTCCAGAATAGGAGTCCACTAAAAGCTATTTGTACTTGCTGATTTGATACGGCTGGGATTGAATATTATATTTAGCTCAGGTAAATACTTTTAACTTATTTTCCCTTATACGGGCTTGGGGTACGGTATATAATATACCGCTTGGTCGGGCATTCGACCTTAATCGATTGGTGGTTAAGTATTATCGAGATGACCCGTTTAAAATATGTTTTGTCTGCTTAACGCCTTTGGGGGGTTAATGACCATGTCCCGGATATCCTTGGCATCATTTTACGAAATGGCCATGACCTAAGCGCGGGGTGTAGGCGTACACCCGTCAGTGCCAAAATGAATATTGTGGTGTGTCTATTGATCTTTAACCCGGCATGAACCGGGCTACTGAACGCATAAGGAACATGTAATTCTTTTACAAGTTTATATATTTAAATAATTATCCCAAGTTATAAAGAGTTTGTGCCACAAGCATTCAAATCAATTCTATTAAACTTTTCAAAATGAGTCAGTTGAATGTATTTACCAGTGTAAACTGGCGTATTTTCCCAAAAAGGTTAAGTGTAGGTACTAAGCGAACTAGGCTGGCTTTTCTCATAGCGTCCACAATAAGTCTCGCAAGCGTGGATGTCAAACTGTTGAACAATGTTTCCTATTTATATTTTTTATCCACCTGTGGATTAATTTCAACTGTCGTGATACTTGATATTACAAATTATATTCGGTTGAAATATATCTATCTTTTGATTCCGCTGTGCATTTAAATATTGTGTTGTTTGACTGTAATGTTGCCAACCACGTCACGATACTCCCCCACCGGGCCCACCGGTCAAACATGGAAATATCGGGGTGTGACAGGTTGGTATCAGAGCCAACGCTGAGTGAATTAAACACTAGCCTTTTGTGTTTAATCTCAGTTACACAATTGCACATTCCTAAATTTTCGAGTCTAGACAAAGAACATAAGAACAATCCAAATTTGTTTTAAATTTTGACTTTGTCTTTTATTTTATATATTCTTGTTGTTATCTTTGTTTATATTGACAGGTGTAACAATGCCGCCAAGATTTAGACGAGGAGGACGAGGCAAGGGGCCAATCACCGCCCCTAACGATCACGAGGCCGGACCTTCTCATCGGCGAACTCCTTCCACTACAATGAGTGCCGATCCGCAAGGAAATAGGAGGAACCTTTTTGAGCCTGCCAGACGATCTGTCTCGCACAGCTCAACACCTCCTTACCATCATTCATTTGGGCCGCATTCGGAAAACGAGCCCGATAACCCTCAGCCTTCCTATATACCTCTTCAGCGATCCCTTTCGCACAATTCCTTTGGCAATCCTACTCCTGTCTTTCAGGGCCGGTTTAACCCGGCAAACTATATACAAGAACCAGTGGGTTTTAACCCATTGGGACCGGAGGACCACTTCTCGGAAGACAATGCTATGGACATGGACGAGGACACGGATCCCGTCGAACCTACAAGCGGTACCCCCAACCATCCCATCGAGATCTCGGATGGATCTTCTTTCCACGGACCACCTTACGGTGGTCCAGATAGTTACCAAGCGAGGTTTAACCAACATGAATGGTACTTCACTCCTTCTCACCATTCATCACCTCATCAGCAGCAACAGCAGGATCCCTCTGGGGATTCACGATTCGTGGCAGTCACGCCACCACCTCCACCGCCGCCAGTTCATCAAGCCCTACCAGAACCACCAAGGCGTAGGAGAACGGGCGCACGTATGTCCGCGCGAGCAGGCGATTTCCACTTTAGCACCCCTCGACACTCCAGTGGCAGTCACCATCCGCCACTGCATGAGGACCCACAAATGGGTGGGCCCTCAAACCCAGTTCCTGAGGTGGACTCTGCACCAGTGGCACCACAGCCACCACCGATGGGTTTCGATATCCCGATTCCTGCATACGCTGGTTCAATGGCGTACAACCCGTTTGACCAGCCGGCTCACACCAACTATAATTACGCTGAAGCCGACCCATACTTGGTGGCGGCCAATTATAACGCCCTTCACCCGGAAGGACCGTATGGAGCTCCTTGGGGAGTAGGGTACCCAACTCATGGGTACCAAATACCTGCTAGGCCTATAAATCGGCAACAATCGTAGCCGCCACAGTTTTCCCCTCCAGAACGGGAAGAAATTCTTCAAAGATTGGACCAAGTCGAGCGAGATTTTCACAGAGATCGCAGGGAACGACAAGGCTTCCTCAAGGGCTTAGCAGGCTTGCTAAAGGGGAAGAAAAAGAGGGATCATTAAATCCCTACATGTATTATTGTATTTTCTATTTCAATCAAGTCCCTGCGTGGACATTTAGTTATGTACTTAGTCCCTACGTGGACTTATGTTTAGCCCCTGCGTGGGTATGATTTCTTGTACTCTGCCCCTGCATGGGCATGTCTTTCTATTGACCCCTGCGTGTGTATGTTTGTGTGGTTAAGCCCCTGCGTGGGCCAGTTGTTTCTGTAAAAGTCCCGTTTAGGGCAAAGTGTACTCTTTTAAATGTTAATGGAATGTTAAGTTTATAAATTTCATTTTGCCATTATATGCATAAATATATTATATGAAATAAATGAATAAAAATCATTCCTTTTATAATAATCTGCCTATTATATATTGAACAAGAATCTTAAAGGTGTAACCTAGCATGCATGTCAGTATAAGACTTGGCCAAGATGGTAAGACCTGTTTAAAAGGTTCGAATCCCTGTTAACATCTGAAAACATGTTAACACTCTTGGCAGACGTGATTCGTTAAAATCACACACGTCATTCTTATATAAGGATTCTTCAAAAGATTCCTAACCCAACTTAATGATCTATAAATCATGGGTTTAAATCATCGATTAAGATGATCATATGTTGACCATCCATTGATAATATAGTGCCTACGGGCCCTGCTCATTTTCATATGAGACAAAAGACAGTGGTAGTCTACGACTCCCTGTCAGAAAAAGGTAAAGAACTATGTTCAAACCTTAATGCCTTGATTCTCTGAAATCGTGGCTTATGATTTAAAAATGTCCCTGTGACTAGGCCTTTTGTGCCACTAATAAAACTATTATTGTTTTTATAATTAGGATAAATTAAACTAAAAGTCCTAAATAAATGTGATTAATAAATTAACCAAATATGGTCTTTGTTCACCATGGTTAATGAATTGCCATAAAAGACAATTCCATAATAAACTCCCAAGTAAACTATTGTCATTGTCTTATGTAACACTTCAAATTTAAATGGCTGACTCGGATGAAATTAATAGTCACCTAAGGGAGGATAATGATAATGCCCGAATTAATATAACGGGTGCTGAACTGCAAGCGTTAATAGACGACGCTGTCACAAAGGCCATAGAGCGACAGTATGAAGAATATAGTGGGACTCGAAGTAGGACCCTATCTACACCGCATTCAAAGCCTAAGACTCACTCTGAGGCTCACAGCAAGCCACCCTCCAAAAAGGATGAACCCAAGAAAGTAGATGACGATCGTCACTCCTCAAATCATCATAGTGATCCATCTCAAAAGATCATGCTGAATCAAGGACCCCGTGATAAGGGTTGCTCCTACAAATACTTTGTTTCATGCAAACCCAGGGATTTCACTGGAGAGAAAGGAGCTATAGACTGCATGACATGGCTGGATGAGATGGATACCGTGGTTGATATCAGCGGATGCGCTGAGAAGGATGTGGTAAAGTTTGTGTCTCCATCGTTCAAAGGTGAGGCCTTAGCCTGGTGGAGATCGTTGATTCAAGCTACGGGGAAGATTCCACAGTACAATATGACATGGGAACAATTTGTTACCCTCATCAGGGACAACTACTGTCCCCAGCATGAGGTTGAGAAGATTGAGTCTGATTTCCTGTCGTTGGTGATGAAGAACCTTGACTACCAAGCTTACCTTACAAGTTTCAACACAATGTCGAGATTGGTTCCGTATCTGGTGACCCCGGAACCCAAAAGAATAGCTCATATATCTTTGTCCCTCACACTGGACACAGTCAGACAGAGATCGCTGAGGAACACGGATGCCAAGAGAAGAAAGAGTGAGGATGACCACTCACGACATTCGAACAAGAAGCACCGAGGAAACAATGACCACAAGAAAGGGTCTGAGTCTAAAAAGGATGGGCATCAATCTGGCGATAAGCCCAAGTGTAAGATCTGCAAGAGATAGCACTTCGGGAAGTGTAGGTTTGAATCGAACGCGCAGACCCAGTCGAGAACTTTTGATTGTGGGATATGCAAGTCCAAGGAGCACAAGACCTTGGATTGCAAAAAGTTGAAGGACCCAACGTGCTACAGTTGCAACGAAAAAGGGCATATCAAGTCCAACTGCCCAAAACTTGCAAAGAAAGCTGATGAAGGAAAGAAGACCAATGCTAGGGTCTTCAGGATGGATGCGAAGGAAGCTGTGCAGGACGATAACGTGATCACAGGTACCTTCCTTATAAATGATGTCTATGCAAGAGTACTATTTGATTCAGGCGCTGATAAATCATTTGTAGATAATAAGTTTTGCAAATTGCTGAATTTACCTGTTAAAACCTTAATTGTGAAATATGAGGTGGAGTTAGCAGATGGCACCTTAGAAACCGCCTCAACCATATTAGATGGATGTGTTATATCCATTAAGAACCATTCTTTTCCTTTGTCCCTACTTCCTTTGAAGTTAGCCGGTTTTGACATCGTATTAGGCATGGACTGGTTATCTCATAACCAGGGCCAGATTGTCTGCAATAAGAAGCAAGTGGTGACCAAGACTCCGTCTGGTGAAGCACTTACCATTCAGGGAGATACCCGGTATGGACTGCCTGAGCAAGTGACTATGCTCAAGGCCTCTAGGTGCTTGAAGAAGGGTTGTGTCATCTACATGGCACAAGTGACTATCGATGAGCCGAAGCCTAAGATTAAGGATCTCCCTGTTATTTCTGAATACCCTGAAGTTTTTCCTGAAGAACTACCTGGTTTACCACCAGATAGGCAAGTGGAATTCAGAATTGACATCATCCCTGGAGCCACACCTGTTGCCAGAGCACCTTATAGATTGGCACCAACAGAGATGAAGGAATTGAGAACACAACTAGATGAATTGCAAGCCAAAGGTTTCATTAGACCTAGTTCGTCTCCTTGGGGAGCACCAATCTTATTTGTCAAGAAGAAGGATGGATCGATGCGTCTGTGCATCGATTACCGAGAGCTTAATAAGGTCACTATCAAGAATAGGTATCCATTGCCCAGGATCGACGATCTGTTCGATCAGCTTCAAGGGGCAAGTCACTTCTCAAAGATTGACTTAAGGTCAGGCTATCATCAATTGAAGGCTAAAGATGAAGATGTACACAAGACTGCATTTAGGACTCGTTATGGTCATTACGAGCTCCTAGTGATGCCTTTTGGGCTCACTAATGCACCTGCCGCATTCATGGATCTCATGAATCGCGTTTGCAAGCCCTACTTGGACAAATTTGTCATCGTCTTCATTGACGACATCCTCATCTACTCGAAGAACCAAGCTGATCATGAGAAGCATCTTCGATGTATTTTTTCACTACTTCAACAGGATAAGCTCTACGCCAAATTCTCTAAGTGTGAATTTTGGCTTCGTGAAGTCCAATTTCTTAGACATATGGTTAGTGAGCGTGGTATCCAAGTGGATCCCGCTAAGGTTGAAGCCGTCATGAATTGGCAAGAGCCGAAGACGCCCACAGAAATTCACAGTTTCTTGGGATTAGCAGGATACTACAGACGCTTTATCGAAAATTTCTCGAGGATTGCTGCACCCCTAACCTCATTGACTCGTAAGAAGATAAAGTTTTATTGGGGTCCTAAGCAACAAGAATCTTTTGATATCCTTAAACAAAAGTTAAGCAATGCACCTATGTTGACATTGCCTGATGGAATAGAAGATTTTGTGGTATATTGTGATGCATCACACACCGGGATGGGATGTGTGCTTATGCAGAGAGGCAAAGTTATTGCCTATGCTTCACGACAGTTAAAGGTGCATGAAAAGAATTACACCACCCATGAGTTGGAGCTGGGTGCCGTTGTATTTTGCACTGAAGCTATGGAGGCACTATCTATATGGTATCAAGTGTGTGATCTATTCTGATCACAAGAGCCTCCAGCACCTGTTTAACCAAAAGGATTTAAACATGAGGCAGCGCCGATGGATGGAGACGTTGAATGATTATGATTGTGAAATAAGATACCATCCTGGCAAGGCGAATGTAGTCGCTGATGCCTTGAGTCGAAAGGAAAGGGTGAAGCCCATAAGAATCAATACTAAGAGCATTGAGATAAAGAACGGTTTGAATGAAAGGTTGTTAGCTGCGCAGAAGGAAGCTGTGCTGGAAGCTAACTATCCTAATGAAAAGCTAGGATTGACTGAAGAACAGTTATCTCAGGGCAAGGACGGGATTCTTAGATTAAATGGACGAATATGGGTTCCAATTTATGGAGGACTTCGGGATGTTATCCTCCAGGAAGCCCACAGTTCTAAATACTCCGTTCATCCTGGAGCTGATAAGATGTACCAGGATTTGAAGGCAAACTATTGGTGGATAGGCTTGAAGAAGTCTGTAGCTGCTTATGTAGCTAAATGTTTGACGTGTGCGCAAGTCAAAGCAGAACATCAAAAGCCGTCAGGTTTGCTACAACAACCTGAACTTCCCACATGGAAGTGAGAAATGGTGACAATGGATTTCATCACCAAGTTGCCAAAGACAAGGAAATGAAATGACACAATATGGGTGATAGTAGATAGACTGACTAAGTCAGCACATTTCCTACCCATCAAGGAGACCTATAGCTCCGACATGTTAGCCTAATTATACGTAGATAAGATTGTATATCTACATGGCATACCTGTGGCTATTATCTCTGATAGAGATACTAGATACACGTCACATTTTTGGAAAAGTTTCCAACAATCTTTGGGCACGCGCTTAAATTTCAGTACGGCTTACCATCCTCAGACTGACGACCAGAGTGAGCGTACAATCCAAACCTTGGAAGACATGCTTCGTGCATGTGTGATTGACTTAGGTGGTAGTTGGGATAACCACCTACCGTTAATCGAATTCTCCTACAACAACAGCTACCATACCAGCATTAAGGCTGCGCCCTTCGAGGCCCTATACGGTAGAAAGTGCAGAACGCCCGTTTGTTGGGCGGAAGTTGGAGATGTCCAACTGTCAGGACCGGAAATAGTCTTTGAAACGACGGACAAGATTGTCCAGATTCGTGACCGACTGAAAGCTGCTAGGGATAGGCAGAAAAGCTACGCAGATTTAAAGCATAAACCTTTTAACTTCGAGGTAGGTGACAAGGTGTTGCTTAAAGTATCACCCTGGAAGGGAGTGATGCGATTTGGTAAGAAAGGCAAATTAAGCCTGAGATACATAGGACCTTTCGAGGTCATCGAACGTGTCGGATCAGTTGCCTATAAGTTAAACTTACCTGAAGAGCTCAGTGGTATTCATAATGTATTCCACATCTGCAATCTGAAGAAGTGTTTCGCTGATGAATCACTGGTCATACCACATACAGATGTGCACATAGAAGAGAGCTTGAAGTTTGTTGAAAAACCTGTGTCGATCGAGGATCGACAGGTTAAGAAGCTTCGAAGGAAGCATGTACCTATTGTAAAGGAAAAATGGGATGCCCGTAGAGGTCCCGAGTACACGTGAGAGGTGGAGTCCACAATGAAAGAAAAATACCCTCATTTGTTTCAGCAAATCTCGAGGTCGAGATTTCTTTTAAGGGGGTGAGGATGTAACACCTCGAAAATTCACGTTCTATAATGTATTGACACGTGTCATAAGCTTGAACGTGTGAAATAATACTCTAGAAGGACTAAAGTTGACAAACAAGAAAAGTATGTGAAAATAAGGGTTCAAAATGTCAACAAGGGATAAATATACTTTACAATAACCCTACATGATGTTTATACCTTCAAACGAATAAATCATGGATCATACGAAGCTAAATATGAAAGAAAGTGAGAGATTACAAACTACAGGGGTTAAATATGTCAACATGTTTAAGTTATACCTCTGAGTGACCTTTTAGCAAACCTAAAGCTTTGTAATGATTAATTATGCTCACTAGAATGCACGATATAAATTTCATAAAGTTTCGTTATCGTATGAGAAAGTTATGATCAAATTCGTATACAAGGGGTTAAAGCGTCAACGTTGAAAATTATGACTTTTCGGGTAAACATGAAGTGACCAAGGACTTAACAAAGTGGGTATAATTCTTGAAGCCCTTATAGGTAAATTTGGAGGGCTCAAAATGCAAGAAATAAAGGTTGGATGACCTTTCGAAGGGCCAAGAGACAAGATGCAACAACTTGAAAATGTGAAATCTGCCAACATGACTCAGGCAGGCCACGTAAGCATTAACAGATGCTTTTTAGACCTAGGGGACATCTGTGGATGATCCATGGCCATTGTTAGGCTTGTGTGTCAATGATCTATGAGATCAAAAGCACTATAAAAGGCCCTCTTGTTGCAAACAATTGATCACACCTTCCTTCTACATTTCTGGAGCTTTTGGGAGTTCAAGAGCAGACTCTAAGCATCCCTAATCGTGCATAGGACTTCTGTAAGTATGCTTAACCTTTATTAGTTGAGTTTTTACTTAGTTTTAGCTTAAAAGTCAAACCGTCGTAATTACCGTTTGACTTAGCGATTAATCATTAATGGTCCAGTGATTAGTCGAATTAAAGGTAGTTGTAAGTTGGTAATTATGTGGGCATTAAACCCATAAAAGGGCACTCTCTGATTCCCACTCTAGCTAGACCATTTGTCGGGTCAAAGTTGATTAGAAAAAGTCAACATAATACTAATCTTCGACTTAGCACATAATTAACAATGCAGAAGGCGTGTAACATATTTTATCACTCATATAACTTGGTAATAAGTATAATAACTGGTCTAAGCTTGTTTGATCCGACAATTTTCTGTTTAGACCCGGTTCGGAACCGAAAGTCGCAAAACTTTGACTTTTGCTTTGACTTTAGTTCTGACCCGTTTTAGTATGATTTGGAAATGCCTTAGAGCTTCCTTAGGACCAGGTTACATGCTAGTATAACCCTCTGTGATTATACACCTTGGTTCATTAGTTATCCAATTAATATGCATGTTTCCGTTAATTGCCTATATGTTGACTATTATGCCCTTTTCACCATAAAACTTGATTTTTTTTAAATGTAAAAGAGTAGAAACCTTAGTTACTGATTTATAAACTTGTACCAAAAATTTGACATCAGTTTGAGGTGTAGATTGAGAGTTATGCTCATTAGCGTAATTAGAAAGCTCTTTAGCGATAAAACGACATAATTAGCATATAGCCTATTTAAACCCATTTTTTGATTTCAAACTTCTTACCCACTGATGTAATATATTATTTTGGGATTTTTGAAGATTTTTAATTATTTTTAGGCTGAGCATAACTTAGAGTCATAAGCTTGATTCGGAAATTGTCGGTTTTGCCCTTTTAGGCTATAAAATGAGTTTTACATGTCTTGTTGACCCCAAACCTTTTGCTACTGATTTTATATGATAAATAAATTATTTTAAACCTTCTGGAATAATAAAAATTTCAGCTTTCTATATAGAACCCGGAAACGGCTTCTAATCGCCTTTTTAAGCGTTTTTAACGCATAGTATGTACTAAAACTATTTTAAACATACTAGGGTTGATACATACTGATATTTGAGGTAAATTATAATATTTTAACAGTAAGCAAAAGTTGTTTAACTCAGACTTCAGTGTTGAGCTTTTCGGCTTATGTGAAATTACCAAAATGCCCCTACGGTGCATAGTTTGGTTATAATTGATAAATTTCACATACATGCAATAACCTACTGATATAACTTAGTAAATTGAGTATTTTTTCTGATTACATCAGACCTGTAACTCAGGTTAATACTTAAACTCTTTTATAACCTTATCAATGACCAAAATGCCCCTACGGGGCATAGTTTGTGTTTAAATTCGTTTCGGGCATAATAAAAGATATCTTACTGATGTCACAACATATTTGAGGCATATTAACTTAGGAAACCTGTATATGGATCTTATGGTCACCCGTTACGCCTCTTGCGCGTTCGGTTCGGTTTATGTAACTAGTTTGCATAAATTAGCCGAAACGGGTCAAACCTTATCATTTTTACCTCAAAATCCAGAATGTGTTTAGATTACCCATATTATAGAAGTCTTCAAACTTGTCGGGTCTAAATCACATTCTATTCCTGTCTTCGCTTGATCACGCGTTCGAACCGTTCCTTAAAACTAATCGGTCTAAGCTTAACTAAAGACCGTTAGGATTCTAATAGGTTATTATAAACCTTCATTCCAGAATAGGAGCCCAGTAAAAGTTATCTGTACTTGCTGATTTGATACGGCTGGGATTGAATATTATATTTAGCTCAGGTAAATACTTTTAACTTATTTTCCCTTATACGGGCTTGGGGTACGGTATATAATATACCGCTTGGTCGGGCATTCGACCTTAATCGATTGGTGGTTAAGTATTATCGAGATGACCCGTTTAAAATATGTTTTGTTTCCATAACGCCTTTGGGGGGTTAATGACCATGTCCCGGATATCCTTGGCATCATTTTACGAAATGGCCACGACCTAAGCGCGGGGTGTAGGCGTACACCCGTCAGTGCCAAAATAAATATTGTGGTGTGTCTATTGATCTTTAACCCGGCACGAACCGGGCTACTGAACGCATAAGGAACATGTAATTCTTTTACAAGTTTATATATTTAAATAATTATCCCAAGTTATAAAGAGTTTGTGCCACGTGCATTCAAATCAATTCTATTAAACTTTTTCAAAATGAGTCAGTTGAATGTATTTACCAGTGTAAACTGACGTATTTTCCCAAAAAGGTTAAGTGCAGGTACTAAGCGAACTAGGCTGGCTTTTCTCCTAGCGTCCACAATAAGTCTCGCAAGCGTGGATGTCAAACTGTTGAACAATGTTTCCTATTTATATTTTTTATCCACCTGTGGATTAATTTCAACTGTCGTAATACTTGATATTACAAATTATATTCGGTTGAAATATATCTATCTTTTGCTTCCGCTGTGCATTTAAATATTGTGTTGTTTGACTGTAATGTTGCCAACCACGTCACGATACTCCCCCACCGGGCCCACCGGTCAAACGTGGAAATATCGGGGTGTGACAGGTTGGTATCAGAGCCAACGCTGAGTGAATTAAACACTAGCCTTTTGTGTTTAATCTCAGTTACACAATTGCACATTCCTAAATTTTCGAGTCTAGACAAAGAACATAAGAACAATCCAAATTTGTTTTAAATTTTGACTTTGTCTTTTATTTTATATATTCTTGTTGTTATCTTTGTTTATATTGACAGGTGTAACAATGCCGCCAAGATTTAGACGAGGAGGACGAGGCAAGGGGCCAATCACCGCCCCTAACGATCACGAGGCCGGACCTTCTCATCGGCGAACTCCTTCCACTACAATGAATGCCGATCCGCAAGGAAACAGGAGGAACCTTTTTGAGCCCGCCAGACGATCTGTCTCGCACAACTCAACACCTCCTTACCGTCATTCATTTGGGCCGCATTCGGAAAACGAGCCCGATAACCCTCAGCCTTCCTATATACCTCTTCAGCGATCCCTTTCGCACAATTCTTTTGGCAATCCTACTCCTGTCTTTCAGGGCCGGTTTAACCCGGCAAACTATATACAAGAACCAGTGGGTTTTAACCCGTTGGGATCGGAGGACCACTTCTCGGAAGACAATGCTATGGACATGGACGAGGACACGGATCCCGTCGAACCTGCAAGCGGTACCCCCAACCATCCCATCGAGATCTCGGATGGATCTTCTTTCCACGGATCACCTTACGGTGGTCCAGATTGTTACCAAGCGAGGTTTAACCAACATGAATGGTACTTCACTCCTTCTCACCATTCATCACCTCACCAGCAGCAGCAGCAGCAGGATCCCTCTGGGGATTCACGATTCATGGCAGTCACGCCACCACCTCCACCGCCGCCAGTTCATCAAGCACCTCCAGAACCACCAAGGCGTAGGAGAACGGGCGCACGTATGTCCGCGCGAGCAGGAAATTTCCACTTTAGCACCCCTCGACACTCCAGTGGCAGTCACTATCCGCCACTGCATGAGGACCCACCAATGGGTGGGCAAGTTCCTGAGGTGGACTCTGCACCAGTTGCACCACAGCCACCACCGATGGGTTTCGATATCCCGATTCCTGCATACGCCGGTTCAATGGCGTACAACCCGTTTGAGCAGCCGGCTCACACCAACTATAATTATGCTGAAGCCGACCCATACTTGGTGGCGGCCAATTACAACGCCCTTCACCCGGAAGGACCGTATGGAGCTCCTTGGGGAGTAGGGTACCCAACTCATGGGTACCAAATACCTGCTAGACCTATAATTCGGAAACAATCGCAGCCGCCACGATTTTCCCTGCCAGAACGGGAAGAAATTCTTCAAAGATTGGACCAAGTCGAGCGAGATTTTCACAGAGATCGCAGGGAACGACAAGGCTTCCTCAAGGGCTTAGCAGGCTTGCTAAAGGGGAAGAAAAAAAGGGATCATTAAATCCCTACATGTATTATTGTATTTTCTATTTCAATCAAGTCCCTGCGTGGACATTTAGTTATGTACTTAGTCCCTACGTGGACTTATGTTTAGCCCCTGCGTGGGTATGATTTCTTGTACTCTGCCCCTGTGTGGGCATGTCTTTCTATTGACCCCTGCGTGGGTATGTTTGTGTGGTTAATCCCCTGCGTGGGCCAGTTGTTTCTGTAAAAGTCCCGTTTAGGGCAAAGTGTACTCTTTTAAATGTTAATGGAATGTTAAGTTTATAAATTTCATTTTGCCATTATATGCATAAATATATTATATGAAATAAATGAATAAAAATCATTCCTTTTATAATAATCTGCCTATTATATATTGAACAAGAATCTTAAAGGTGTAACCTAGCCTGCATGTCAGTATAAGACATGGCCAAGATGGTAAGACCTGTTTAAAAGGTTCGAATCCCTGTTAACATCTGAAAACATGTTAACACTCTTGGCAGACGTGATTCGTTAAAATCACACACGTCATTCTTATATAAGGATTCTTCAAAAGATTCCTAACCCAACTTAATGATCTATAAATCATGGGTTTAAATCATCGATTAAGATGATCTATGTTGACCATCCATTGATAATATAGTGCCTACGGGCCCTGCTCATTTTCATATGAGACAAAAGACAGTGGTAGTCTACGACTCCCTGTCAGAAAAAGGTAAAGAACTATGTTCAAACCTTAATGCCTTGATTCTCTGAAATCGTGGCTTATGATTTAAAAATGTCCCTGTGACTAGGCCTTTTGTGCCACTAATAAAACTATTATTGTTTTTATAATTAGGATAAATTAAACTAAAAGTCCTAAATAAATGTGATTAATAAATTAACCAAATATGGTCTATATTCACCATGGTTAATGAATTGCCATAAAAGACAATTCCATAATAAACTCCCAAGTAAACTATTGTCATTGTCTTATGTAACAGTTCAAATTAAAATGGCTGACTCGGATGAAATTAATAGTCACCCAAGGGAGGATAATGATAATTCCCGAATTAATATAACGGGTGCTGAACTGCAAGCGTTAATAGACGACGCTGTCACAAAGGCCATAGAGCGACAGTATGAAGAATATAGTGGGACTCGGAGTAGGACCCTATCTACACCGCATTCAAAGCCTAAGACTCACTCTGAGGCTCACAGCAAGCCACCCTCCAAAAAGGATGAACCCAAGAAAGGAGATGAAGATCGTCACTCATCAAATCATCATAGTGATCCATCTCAAAAGATCATGCTGAATCAAGGACCCCGTGATAAGGGTTGCTCCTACAAATACTTTGTTTCATGCAAACCACGGGATTTCACTAGGGAGAAAGGCGCTATAGACTGCATGACATGGCTGGATGAGATGGATACCGTGGTTGATATCAGCGGATGCGCTGAGAAGGATGTGGTAAAGTTTGTGTCTCAATCGTTCAAAGGTGAGGCCTTAGCCTGGTGGAGATTGTTGATTCAAGCTACGGGGAAGATTCCACTGTACAATATGACATGGGAACAATTTGTTACCCTCATCAGGGACAACTACTGTCCCCAGCATGAGGTTGAGAAGATTGAGTCTGATTTCCTGTCGTTGGTGATGAAGAACCTTGACTGCCAAGCTTACCTTACAAGTTTCAACACAATGTCGAGATTGGTTCCGTATCTGGTCACCCCGGAACCCAAAAGAATAGCTCGCTTCATTGGGGGTTTAGCCCCAGAAATTAAGGCAAGCGTGAAGGCCTCTCGGCCAGCTACTTTCAGATCTGTAGCTGATATATCTTTGTCCCTCACACTGGACGCGGTCAGACAGAGATCGCTGAGGAACACGGATGCCGAGAGAAGAAAGCGTGAGGATGAAAACTCACGACGTTCGAACAAGAAGCACCGAGGAAACAATGACCACAAGAAAGGGTCTGAGTCTAAAAAGGATGGGCATCAATCTGGCGATAAGCCCAAGTGTAAGATCTGCAAGAGACAGCACATCGGGAAGTGCATGTATGAATCGAACGTGCAGACCAAGTCGAGAACTTTTGCTTGTGGGATATGCAAGTCCAAGGAGCACAAGACCTTGGATTGCAAAAAGTTGAACGACGCAACGTGCTACAGTTGCAACAAAAAAAGGGCATATCAAGTCCAACTGCCCAAAACTTGCAAAGAAAGCTGATGAAGGAAAGAAGACCAATGCTAGGGTCTTCAGGATGGATGCGAAGGAAGCAGTACAGGAAGATAACGTGATCACAGGTACCTTCCTTATAAATGATGTCTATGCAAGAGTACTATTTGATTCAGGCGCTGATAAATCATTTGTAGATAATAAGTTTTGCAAATTGCTGAATTTACCTGTTAAAACCTTAAGTGTGAAATATGAGGTGGAGTTAGCAGATGGCACCTTAGAAACTGCCTCAACCATATTAGATGGATGTGTTATATCCATTAAGAACCACTCTTTTCCTTTGTCCCTACTTCCTTTGAAGTTAGCCGGTTTTGACATCGTATTAGGCATGGACAGGTTATCTCATAACCAGGCCCAGATTGTCTGCAATAAGAAGCAAGTGGTGACCAAGACTCTGTCTGGCGAAGCACTTACCATTCAGGGAGATACCCGGTATGGACTGCCTGAGCAAGTGACTATGCTCAAGGCCTCTAGGTGCTTGAAGAAGGGTTGTGTCATCTACATGGCACAAGTGACTATCGATGAGCCGAAGCCTAAGATTAAGGATATCCCTGTTATTTCTGAATACCCTGAAGTTTTTCCTGAAGAACTACCTGGTTTACCACCAGATAGGCAAGTGGAATTCAGAATTGACATCATCCCTGGAGCCGCACCTGTTGCCAGAGCACCTTATAGATTGGCACCAACAGAGATGAAGGAATTGAGAACACAACTAGATGAATTGCTAGCCAAAGGTTTCATTAGACCTAGTTCGTCTCCTTGGGGAGCACCAATCTTATTTGTCAAGAAGAAGGATGGATCGATGCGTCTGTGCATCGATTACCGAGAGCTTAATAAGGTCACTATCAAGAATAGGTATCCATTGCCCAGGATCGACGATCTTTTCGATCAGCTTCAAGGGGCAAGTTACTTCTCAAAGATTGACTTAAGGTCAGGCTATCATCAATTGAAGGCTAAAGATGAAGATGTACACAAGACTGCATTTAGGACTCGTTATGGTCATTACGAGTTCCTAGTGATGCCTTTTGGTCTTACTAATGCACCTGCCGCATTCATGGATCTCATGAATAGCGTTTGCAAGCCCTACTTGGACAAATTTGTCATCGTCTTCATTGACGACATCCTCATTTACTCGAAGAACAAAGCTAATCATGAGAAGCATCTTCGATGTATTTTTTCACTACTTCAACAGGAGAAGCTCTACGCCAAATTCTCTAAGTGTGAATTTTGGCTTCGTGAAGTCCAATTTCTTGGACATATGGTTAGTGAGCGTGGTATCCAAGTGGATCCCACTAAGGTTGAAGCTGTCATGAATTGGCAAGAGCCGAAGACGCCCACAGAAATTCGCAGTTTCTTGGGATTAGCAGGATACTACAGACGCTTTATCGAAAATTTCTCGAGGATTGCTGCACCCCTAACCTCATTGACTCGTAAGAAGATAAAGTTTTATTGGGGTCCTAAGCAACAAGAATCTTTTGATATCCTTAAACAAAAGTTAAGCAATGCACCTATGTTGACATTGCCTGATGGAATAGAAGATTTTGTGGTATATTGTGATGCATCACACACCGGGATGGGATGTGTGCTTATGCAGAGAGGCAAAGTTATTGCCTATGCTTCACGACAGTTAAAGGTGCATGAAAAGAATTACACCACCCATGACTTGGAGCTGGGTGCCGTTGTATTTTGCACTGAAGCTATGGAGGCACTATCTATATGGTATCAAGTGTGTGATATATTCTGATCACAAGAGCCTCCAGCACCTGTTTAACCAAAAGGATTTAAACATGAGGCAGCGCCGATGGATGGAGACGTTGAATGATTATGATTGTGAAATAAGATACCATCCTGGCAAGGCGAATGTAGTCGCCGATGCCTTGAGTCAAAAGGAAAGGGTGAAGCCCATAAGAATCAATGCTAAGAGCATTGAGATAAAGAACGGTTTGAATGAAAGGTTGTTAGCTGCGCAGAAGGAAGTTGTGCTGGAAGCTAACTATCCAAATGAAAAGCTAGGAGTGACTGAAGAACAGTTATCTCGGGGCAAGGACGAGATTCTTAGATTAAATGGACGAATATGGGTTCCAATTTATGGAGGACTTCGGGATGTTATCCTCCAGGAAGCCCACAGTTCTAAATACTCCGTTCATCCTGGAGCTGATAAGATGTACCAGGATTTGAAGGCAAACTATTGGTGGATAGGCTTGAAGAAGTCTGTAGCTGCTTATGTAGCTAAATGCTTGACGTGTGCGCAAGCCAAAGCAGAACATCAAAAGCCGTCAGGTTTGCTACAACAAACTGAACTTCCCACATGGAAGTGGGAAATGGTAACAATGGATTTCATCACCAAGTTGCCAAAGACAAGGAAAGGAAATGACACAATATGGGTGATAGTAGATAGACTGACTAAGTCAGCACATTTCCTACCCATCAAGGAGACCTATAGCTCCGACATGTTAGCCCAATTATACGTAGATAAGATTGTATCTCTACATGGCATACCTGTGGCTATTATCTCTGACAGAGATACTAGATACACGTCACATTTTTGGAAAAGTTTCCAACAATCTTTGGGCACGCGCTTAAATTTCAGTACGGCTTACTGTTAGTGCATTTATGTCTATAGCCTTCGTCAATCCGAGCAGTAGCGAGAAACAGAAGAAAACAAGTTGTTATGATGTAAAAGCTAGACAAAAGGCAAGGTGGCAATATTGTAATTAATGAGAAATCTCATTAAAAGCCAAGGCCTATAAATAGGAGCTTTATGATTAGATTAGAGACTTTTTGGCTCATTTGTGTTTTGGAGAACTCTAGATCTAGAGAGAGAGTCTAGAGAGAGAAAGTACTCCAAGTGATTCACGGTTCTTGTACATTATCAGATTTTATCAAAGAATCACGTTTATATTACAACATGTGTGTTTAGGTCGCGTTCGTGTACGGATTCCGCACGTTTCACGTTCGTTTCGCAATCGTTTCGGAGTCAAAACCGGTCCTACAAGTGGTATCAGAGCAGGAGCTCGATTGCACTGATCCAACACACAATTCTACTCGTGATTTCATCGATTTCAGATCCGGATTTCATCTTTTTCTTCATCTTTTTCATATTTTTCACGTTTTTCACTGATTTTCGACAAAATGAACAGGTTTCTACGGTCCAAATCGTCTGATTTTTTGATATGTTGTGCGAAAACACTTCATTTACAATCCTACCAAGTTTCAGATCCTAATTACTAGCCGTTTAGGAGAAATCTGAGTTTTTGTGTCCGACATCGTTTGAAAGTTTGAAAGAGGTCGTCCCGTTTGAACTATCGTTTGAAAGTGAACCTCCCGTTTGAACTATCGTTTGAAAGTGAACCTCCCGTTTGAACTGTCGTTTGAAACTGTCCATCCCGTTTGAAAGAGGACATCCCGTTTGAACTATCGTTTGAACTAGCACATGACCGTTTGAAACAGTCCTGACAGTTTGAAACAGACCTGACCGTTTGAACCTGTGACAGTTTGAAATCAAGCACCTGACCGTTTGAAAGATCCTATCTGTTTGAAGTGGTTACAGTTTGAAAGTGTTCTCGTGATTGTTCAGTTGTCGGCACATGTGAATTGTCGATATAGTGTCTCGATTCAATCAAATTAAAAGGAGTCAAGTTTGCATGTGACCTGCCGTGTATCAGTCACGTGAATTGTTTTTTCCAATTCTCGAGATATAGTGTCAGCCATTGTATTTGAGGTCCAATTAGATTGTTTTGAAATTGGTGTTGTCGAATTTGATAAGGTTGACAAACATAGCTTAAACAGTCACCGACTAATTGATTAAAAGGTCCAATTAAAATCGATTTAATACCTTGTTTGATTCTGTTTGTATACTGTGCACCGACCCACTAAGGATAAAATTGATAAAATTGTTGTCGGCACAAGTTTTCATCAGCTCATGTGAAATTGTTGGTTTAGTGGATATTACATGTGATCATTTTTAGTGGTATTTTCGGCCCTATCATATTTTTACAACCAAAATATCAGTCCAATCAGTATTGGTTTAGTGGAAATTGGCGGCCCAATCATGTTGTTGGGTTAGTGGGTGCGGCCCTATCAAATCCAATCACAATCAGAATTAGATATACATTGTTGTTGTCGGTTATTTGCAAAAGTGTTTGCTGAAATAGTGTAGTGATATATCAGTTTGTCAGTTGTCACTTGTCGGTAATCAGGTCACAAGGTTTGGAGCACGGTTTGATCAATACGTTTGATTGGTCAAGTCATTTTGTGTGGTCAAGCTGCGTGATAATTGTCCAGTTCATACGGTTCGGAGTTCAAAGATTTTGAAGGGTCAGGTCAATTGAATTCATTCCGGGTCATATCAGTCCGTACAGTTGGTCAACGTTCAGTCCACACACAAAATCATTAGTTCGAGTACCAGTTTGTTTCAGTTAATTGAAAAACCTTTAAACTGATTGTGTTTGTGTTTGTGTGTTGTCCAGGTTTGCATTATGGCTGAGGAATTTTTCAATACGTTTTACAACGCGTTCGCAACCGAATCGTCTGAGGCTACAAATATTACACCAAAAACCATTTCTAAGGTGCTAAATGAGAACATCAAGCATGATAATTTTTATGGAACTCACTCAAAGCCACCAACTCTTGATAGCATTGAGGATTATACCTGGTGGAAAGAACGTTTCATCAGCTGGGCGAAAGCGTATGCTCATGAAAGCTGGTTTTGCTTGGAGTATGGGTATGAAAAACCAAAAGACGATAAAGGCGAAGTGTAACACCTCGAAAATTTACGCCCAATAATGTAGTGACACGTGTCATGGACTTGAATATGTGAAAACAAACTTTAGAGGGACTAAAGTTGACAAACGGTGAAACTATGTGAATTCAAGGGTTCAAAGTGTCAACGACTGATAAATAGGCTCTACAATAACCCTACATGGTGTTTATAACCTTGAACGGATAAATCATGGATCATACGAAGCGAGAAATGAAAGAAAGTGAGGAATTACAAACTACAGGGACTAAAAGTGTCAACATGTTGAAATTATACCTCTGAGTGATCTTTTGGCAAACCCGAAGCTTTGTAATGATAAAATATACTCACTAGAATATGTGGTAAAAATTTCATAAAGTTTCGTTATCGTATGAGAAAGTTATGGCCAAAACCGTACAAGAAAGGTTAATTGCGTTATCGTGAATTTCGTGACTTTTCGGGTAAGCGCAAAGCGAACCGAGGACTTTGCCATGTTTATAAAAGTCCCAAGGTTTATAAAAGTCAGATATAAGGGCCAAGAGTGCTAAATAAATAGCTTAAACACGCTGCAAAAGATCAGGGACTGAAATGCAACATTTGAAAAACTTGGAAAGCTGGTCACGCACACCCTCGCGCCACGCAAGGGGTGCCTCGCGCCACGCGAGCACCTACCAGCGACAGTTTACGCACAGGTGTCAGTTTGCTGTTCTGTTCGAGTTGTTTACAGCTGGTATCGACTCAAGAGCTTGACCAATCCACTTACATGCAGTTGGGGACCCTTGGACACTTCTTATAACTTCTGTAAACACCTTAGGAAGCACCAAATCAGATCAAAACCATCATAAAAAGCTCTTGTTGTTACAAACACATGAACACTTGAACTTCAAAACTTCACAAGAACTTTTCTGGGGCATTCTGGTCGACAAGGCAGGCTCATAGTGATCTCTAAGCTTGTTTAGGACCATTGTAAGTGTTTATATCACCATCTAATTTGTTCTAGCTTAGTATATTAACCGAAAGTCAAACTATCATAAATTACACTTGACTTTATGATTAAACGAGTTTGGCTCTGTCATTTCTCAAATTGAAAGTACCCACATGTTGTTATTTATGAGTATAACAAACCCCTAAAAGGGTATGTTCAGATTCACACTCTAAGCATGTCGATTGTCGAGTCAAAGCTTTTGTTAAAAAGTCAACAGAAAGTGTTCTTGCAAAATTAAGCATATTTAGCAATGTAGGTTACATGCAACCTGTTTGATCATCAAAATAACTTTATAAATAATGTAAGAACATGTTTCAACTTGATCAACTCGACAATTTTCAGTTTAAACACGAATCGGAACCGAAAGTCACATAAATTGACTTTTTCTTTGACTATCGGTTCAGATCCGTCCATGCATGTTAAGATCTGCATTAGAGCATATTTTGGACCAAGTTTCATGTATGTACAACCCTCTGGAATTTTACATCTTGGTCCCATGTTTAACCGATTCATATGCATGTTTCCGATTTATGCTTAAAGTTGACTATTTTGCCCTTTTTGCTATAAAACGTGATTTTTGAAAAAGTGAAAGAGTAGAAACCTTTATTACCAAATTATAAACTTGCACCAAAAATTTGATATCAGTTTGTGGTCTAGTTTAAGAGATATGCTCAATATCGTAAATTGCAAGCTTTATGTTACATAAATAGCGTAATTAGCGCATAGCCTATTTTAACCCACTTTTTGGTATCAAACTTTTTACCCACTGATGTTATATAATATTTTGGTATTTTTAAAGATTTTTATTAAATTTTTGGATGAGCATAACATAGGTCCTTAAGCTAAATTCGGTAAATACCAAATTTGCCCTTTTTGGCAATAAAACGAGTTTTACAAATCCGATTGACCCCAAACCTTTTTCTACTGATTTTATTTATTAAATAAAGTGTTTTGAGCCTTCTGGAATTATAAAAATCTCAGCTTTCTTTTACAAAACCGGAAACGGCTCCAAATCGCCTTTTTAAGCGTTTCTATCGCGTAGTATGTACTATAAACATATTAAACATGTAAGGTTGGTACCTACTGATGTTCTTAGCATATTTTTATAAAATAACAGTAAGTACAAGTTTATAACCCAGGTTTCCAGTTTTGACATTTTAGCCCTTGTGGAATTACCAAAATACCCCTAAGGTGCATAGTTTGGTTTTAAATGATATTTTCCACATATGGGTCATACCCTACTATTATAATATGTTAAAATAAGTATATTTACTGTATAGACCAGACCCGAAACTCAGATTTTTATTCAAACTCTTTTATGATCGTTAAAATGACCAAAATACCCCTACGGGGCTTATTTTGAGATTTAACTCGTTTTGGGCATAATAGAAGATATCATACTGATATCACAACATATTAAAGGCATATTAACTTAGGAAACCTGTATATGACTCCTTTGGTTACTCGTTACGCACTTGTCGCGTTCGGATCGGCTTAGGTGACTAGTTCATTTATATTAGCCGAAGCAAGTCAAACCTTATCATTTTGCCTCCAAATCCAGAATGTGTCTAGTATACCCATATTATACAAGTCTTCAAACTTGTCGGGTCTAAATCACATTCTATCCGGTCTTCGCTTAATCGTGCGTTTGAACCGTATGTTCCCTAAGACTAACCGGTCTAAGTTTTGGCTTAAGCAAAGACCCGTTAGCGTTCTAATTAACTATTTATGTCATCATTCCAGACTAGAGCCTTCCGGTAAATGGTACCTACGCTTACTTAAGCGAATGCGGCTGAGTTATTAAATTCTTATTAATTAAGACAGGAGCTAGCTCGGGTAAATACTTTTAACTTATTTTCCCTTATACGGGCTTGGGATACGGTATTATAAAAATACCGCTTGGTTGGGTGTAGAAACCTTTTGATCGGAGATGATTGAATTGCATAATCCCGTTTTAATTCGTATTGCTTGATAACAAATAACATTGGGGGTTAATGACCGTGTCCTGGATATCCTTGGCTCATTTTAAAAAGTGAATGGCCACGACGTAAGCACAAGGTGTAGACAAAACACCTCCTGTTGCATATGTAAAACATATACTCACTCGTGAGGATAACTTCTTGTGAGATTATATTTGTGGTGTGTCGATTAATCTTGTCCGGCTTGTATTGTATTGTATAATCACCGGCCCTAAATGTTGGACAAACATGTAAATCGGATACAAGATTTTTATTAATAAAATTGTCCCAAGTTATAAAAGATTAATTTTGCCTCTGTGCATTTTAATCACTGAGTCAAGATATTTTGTGCCGTTTGCACTCAAATAAATTTTCAAACTCTTTTCAAAATGAGTCAGTTAAATTGTATTTACCAGTGAAAACTGACGTATTTTTCCAAAAGGTTAAGTGACAGGTACTGAACGTAATTGGCTGGAAGCTCAGGGCGATTATAAGGAATCTTGCAAGTCCTAGGCGTCTAAAGTCTGTTGAACAATGATTATGATTATTCGATCCGCCTGTGGATCTTTTACTTTCCGTTGTAATATTCTGATATTACTTATATTCGGACTGTAATATATTTATCCTTTGCTTCCGCTGTGCATTTATATATTGTGTGGTTTGACTATGATGATATCAATTACGTCACGATACTCCCCCATCGGGCCCACCGGTGACACGTGGAATTTGGGGTGTGACAGGTTGGTATCAGAGCCAACATTGAGTGAATTAAACACTAGCCTTTTGTGTTTAATCTCAATGACACAATAGCACATTCTTTGACCTTCTGAGTCTAGACTTAACATAGGAATACTTTCAATCCTAATCTGGAAATTTTACTTCCAAATTTTTATTGGATACGTCGCCAAGAGAAGAAGCCGTAATAGAAGTTCTCCACAACCGGAGCCCCGAGATGCTGAGCTTCGTACCGCGGCTAGAATGAAACGAGCATCCAAGGAGAAAGCATTCAGAAAATAAAATGAAGAAGAAACTCCTTTTACTGAAGATCGTTTCCTTATTAGTCCTTATAAGGACATATTTATCTTTCAGTCCCTTCGAGGACACATCATCCCTTCAAAGACCCGCTTAGGGCAACTCTGTACTTTTATTTTCATATAATGGATTGATTAAATTAAGTTTTCATTCTAAACATGAAATATGAAATGAATGGAAAATAACATCCCTTAGAAGGGAAGTGCCTACGGGCTATAATTAACGTCCTCTGAGACTAAAGACGGTGGTAGCCTACAACTCCCTGTCAAGAAAAGGTAATGAACTTTGATTCACACCTAAATGCCTCGATCCCAAACGATCATGGCTTATAAATTAAACTTGTCTACGTGACTAGGCCATTTGTGCCATTATTGAAACTTTAATGCCTCGATTCTCTGAAGTCATGGCTTATAAACTTGTCTACGTGACTAGGCCATTTGTGCCATTATTAAAACTTGAATGCCTCGATTCTCTGAAGTCATGGCTTATAAACTTGTCTGCGCGACTAGGCCATTTGTGCTAATATTAACTTGTAAATTAGGATTTATGAGGAAAATCCTGAATGAAATAAATATCCTTCCTTCCCTGTCAGTATGCATTTAAAAAGAATCTTAAAGGTGAAACCTAGCCTACGTGGCCAAGATGGTGAAACCTACTCTCGGGATTCAGATCCCTGTTAACACCTGAGAACGTGTTAGCACTCCTGACAAATGTGATTCGACAAAATCACAACAGTCATCCCTATATTGGAATTTTTTTTAAATTTCTAATTTACCTTATGATTCTAGAAGTCATGGCTTATATCATCTTATAAGATGATCATATTATAAACATCCGTAAGTGATGAAGTACCTACGGGCTAAATTGGTTGTCCGATAAGACAACGACAGTGGTGGTCTTTGACCTCCTGTCTAAAAATGTTGGACCATGTCCAAGCATAATGGTCGGTATGATCCAAATGATCTTGACTTATAGCATCTGAAAGATGATCATATCATAAACATCCCTCAGAAGGGAATGCCCACGGGCTATATCTATTGTCCTAAAAGACAAAAGGCAGTTGTAGTCTTTGACTCCCTGTTAAGAAAAAGTAACCGACTATGCTCAACCCTTAAATGCCTCGATCCCAAACGATCATGGCTTATAAATTTAAAACTGTCCTTGTGACTAGGCCTTCTGCGCCACTTTAATATCCTTAATGTTTTATAACTAGGATAAATTATAACGGAAGATACTAATTTAAAATAACTAACAAATTAACCGATATGGCTTATATTACCATGGTTGATGAATCGTCAAAAATGGGGATATCATAATAACCTCTGAATAAATCATTACCATTGTTTATGTAGCAATCAAGCTACATGGCTGGATCAGAGGAGGCCAACAGCCACCCGAAGAAGAACAATGATATTACCAGAATTAGCATGACTGAAGCGGAACTGCAGGCACTAATAAATAGTGCTATTACTCAAGCTCTTGATAGTCGGTATAATGAATCAAATGATACCCACTCTACGACTCTATCTGTGGCTAGTATTAAGCCCCCTCCTAAATCAAATAAGTTAGAGGAAGACGATGTTCATAACTCATCACATCAAAGGAGTGTTCCGCCTATTCAGGTCATGTTTCACCAAGAGGCACCAGTTAAGACCTGCACATATAAATATTTTGTCTCCTGCAAGCCCAGAGACTTTACAGGAGAAGAAGGGGCCATCGATTGCATGACATGGCTCGATGAGATGGACGCTGTTGTGGATATCAGCGGTTGTGCAAAGCAGAATGTTGTGAAATTTGTTTCACAGTCATTCAAAGGAGAAGCGTTAGCATGGTGGAGATCATTGCTCCAAGCCACGGGAAAGGTTCTACTCTACAACTTATCTTGGGATCAATTTGTTGCATTAGTCAAGGAAAATTTTTGCCCTCAGCATGAGGTAGAAGAGATAGAATCAAACTTCTTGACTCTAATCATGAAGGATTTAGATTGCCAGACATACGTGACAAGTTTTAACACTATGTCCCGCCTGGTTCCTTATCTAGTCACCCCTGAACCTAAACGCATAGCGCGTTTCATTGGAGGCCTAGCACCAGAGATAAAAGGGAATGTTAAAGCATCTAGGCCAACCACATATAGGTCCGCGGTGGACTTATCCTTATCTCTCACCCTAGACGCAATCAGAATTAAGTCTGTTAAGGCTTCTGGCGAGAGAAGAAATGAAAGAGAGGAGGAAAACTCTCATCAAACTAACAAGAAGAAGAAGGGAATCTCGGAGCGCGGGAAGGATTCCGAGTTTAGGAAGAACTCGAGTCAGTCTGATAACAGACCCAAATGCAATAACTGCAAAAAGCAGCATTTTGGAAAATGTACAATAGACCCACGCGCTAAATTGTGTGGAATTTGCAAGACCAAGGGTCACAAAACCTTAGATTGCAAGGGGATGAAGAACGCCACATGTTACAATTGTAACGGGGAAGGGCACATCAAAACCAACTGTCCAAAGCTTATAAAGAAGCCTGGAGAGACCAGGAAAACAAACGCATGAGTCTTCTGGAGGAACGCCAGGAGATGGTGCAGAAGGATAACTATAAAGCAGGTACTTTTCCTTATCAAGCAGTTTATGCAGAAATTCATTTGATGCTGACACATGTGATTCAATAATGAACGATCACTGTTGAGAACCGTTGTCTCCGTCTTAGTAGGACTTCGGTCATTTAATACGAGATATAAATTGACCGATGATACTTTAGAAAAATGCTCCAACAAACCTTAGATGGATATTTTATATCTAATAGGAATCACTCTTTTCTGATATTCCTATGGCAAGCTTTCAAGCTACCTAAATTCTTTAATGTAATAAAGACATATGTGACGTTTTGATCCTCTGTCAGAAAAGTGATGGACTAGGTCCAAAAATCTTTAATGCCATTAATGGTCTTTTGCGACCTAGGCTAAGTAATATTAAAATATTTTAAATAATGTTCATTAAGAATGTTAGTGCTTTGATAGCCTGTATAGGTTATTGACACCATGGCTAGTATATATTAAGGCCATCAGAATAAAAATATAGTAGTTGTTGGACTTCAACTAAGAAATTGTTTTTATTGGTGTTAGGAACCAATAGAAAGTAATGGCAAACTCGGATAAGACAACAGTCGATCGCGCCATTGATGGCACGACGCATGCTAATGATGCTGAAATTGTGAACCTTAGAATTTCCAAAGATATTCTTCAAACTATGATAGACGCAGCTGTTGGAAAAGCTGTGAAGAAGACTGTGAAAAAGTTCAAGGAGCCCCATGCTGCTCGGTCCAAATTTTATCTAGGACCACACTTCCTTACTCTTAAGGAGGATCCCGTTCATGCCTCTGATCCAAAGGATGAACTAAAAAGGAAAAGGGAGGTAGATAACTCCCAGAGTTCTAAGAAAAAGAACAAACAAAAGTCCGACCAGAAACCAGTATGTGAGACCTGCAAGAAGCGCCATTATGGGAAATGCAGGTTCGAACCAAAATCCAAATCGCAGCCCAGAGCTTGCGGAACTTGCAAATCTAGGGAACATAAAACCATGGATTGCAAGAAGTTGAAAGATGCAACCTGTTATGGTTGCAACGAGAAGGGGCATATCAAGACCAACTGCCCTAGGAAACAGAAGAAGCCCGAGTAGGCCAAGATAACAAACACACGAGTTGTCAGGATGAACGCCCAAGGGATGGGGCAGAATAATAATAGTATAATATGTACCTTTCGTTATCAAGCAGTTTATGTAGAAACTTAATTAATACTGGCACGTATAAATATATTATGAATGATAAAGGTTGAGAACTGTTGTCTCCACCTGATTAAGACTCCGGTCATTTAATGCCCGGTAGAAAGTGACGATGTTACGTCGAAAATGCTCCAACAAATCCCATATTGATATTAATATCTATTAGAAATCATTTTTCTAATATCCTTATAGCAAACTTTTGGTTGCATACTTAAGGACTCAATATAGTGATAAAAATCGATTGGTTGCCTTAAAAATCAAGTCCATATTGTGAGTGATAAGAAGCAATTAATTATCAAGACTCCTTATGAGACAACCCTCGTAATTACACGTGTCCGTACGATTAATTAATATTAAACATAAAAAAATGGTGGAACTGACCGTCCCCGGAATCGAACCCGGGTCTAGGCCGGCCGCACCCTTTCGCGCGCCTAGCCAACTGAGCTAGGTGCCTAGTTTGTGAAAATCTCCATTCTAATTTAATATAAGCACTTGTACAATAAACTTCCTTATCATTTATCAATGATAATTTCTGCTAAGTGTCCTGTTTTTAATACAGGCAATAATAAATCTTCATGAACCATAAACTTAGCAGAATTTTTATCATCCACAAGGTATAACTACCAAGGAAACCATAGTAACCGATTCTCATAGATCGGCAAGAGATCCTTCCGAAAATCTAAGAGCACTCTATCTTTGCATAGAGTACGACAACATATGTTATTTTAATTATTTTTTTCATTATTTTTCTATCGCCTGCGAATGCCAAACTATGTTGATAAAAGTGTCATATGAGGATTGGCGTATCCTAGTGTGTCCCATAGATTATTTCCATGTCTGATCAGCATGGAGGTTTAATACATGGAACCCCTGAGATATCCCGATGGTCATATTGTACTAAAGTCGACTAGTAGTATTCAAGGAAGATATCCAATATAAAAGTGTCCTATAAGTATCTCTACTTAGGACATCCTTGCAATATAAAGAGAATGTGTCATTTATCTGACACCGACATCGATAGATAAACTCAAGCCTGAAAATACAGACACCTCTGACATCTCTGTGTGTCATAATTATCTTCTTCTAAGACTATCCTGTTTACCTCCTGAGAAGCAAGTAGAGTTAAGATTAACATCCCGCTTGAGGTTAGAGTGTGGTAGGAACTCCGTGTTGATCATGGAATAATCGAAACCCTGATTAAGTAAATTTTAAGATATAGATTCATATAGCCTGATTCAATATCCGGAAAATTCGGTATGATTAATTAAGGAAGATGGTTCATTTTGCTTATGCATTGATTACCGCAACCCTAATTAGGCAACAATTAAGAATTGTTATCAGCTGCCCAGGATCGTCGATTTGTCCGACTAACGGCAAGGAATAGCTAATTCCTTAAGATTAGTTTTAAGCAATGGTTGGAATAACCATTTCACCTTAAGATAAGTTTTTTTTCTTTTTATAATAGTCGTTATATAAGTATCAAGGTGGCTCTTCGGAGACCTTGTATAGATGAAATATCAAAACATCCGCTTGATGGACGAGACTTTGGGAAGTCCACTTATCAGGATCTGGAAGTTATATTGGAAACAACGAATAAGATCATACAATTCCCTAGTCATCTATAAGATGCCAGTATTCGGCAGAATATCAAGAATTAATAAAAGTAGTAACTCTCCTAAGTTCTTGTTAAGGAATAAGGTTTAACAAAAGTGATCACCAGGAAGGGTGTGCAAATTTGTTAAATTATCAGGTTAGTTAAGCTCCGAATATGTAGAATCATTCGAAGGAAAATCGAATGTATCGAGATCAAATAGTTATAAGCTAAAACCTACTTAAGGAGCTTGGCGGAGCATACAATGCATTGTATACTAATGAATTGGGGATATGTTTCACCAATAAGTCAAGAAGCATTATCACATATTGATATGCAGATTTTGATATAACGAGCAACCGGTGTCGATTGAGGATCGACAGGTTAAGAAGCTCCAAAAGGATACATGACCTATTATAGAGGTCAGCTGGAGTGCCATAGAGGCCCAAATATACTAAGGAAGGTTAAGTTCAATATAGGACAGAAAGTACTCCCTTTACTTTAAGTAAATCTCGAGGTCAAGATTTCTTTTAAGGGGGTGAGGATGTAACACCTCGAAAATTTACGCCCAATAATGTAGTGACACGTGTCATGGACTTGAATATGTGAAAACAAACTTTAGAGGGACTAAATTTGACAAACGGTGAAACTATGTGAATTCAAGGGTTCAAAGTGTCAACGACTGATAAATAGGCTCTACAATAACCCTACATGGTGTTTATAACCTTGAACGGATAAATCATGGATCATACGAAGCGAGAAATGAAAGAAAGTGAGGAATTACAAACTACAGGGACTAAAAGTGTCAACATGTTGAAATTATACCTCTGAGTGATCTTTTGGCAAACCCGAAGCTTTGTAATGATAAAATATACTCACTAGAATATGTGGTAAAAATTTCATAAAGTTTCGTTATCGTATGAGAAAGTTATGGCCAAAACCGTACAAGAAAGGTTAATTGCGTTATCGTGAATTTCGTGACTTTTCGGGTAAGCGCAAAGCGAACCGAGGACTTTGCCATGTTTATAAAAGTCCCAAGGTTTATAAAAGTCAGATATAAGGGCCAAGAGTGCTAAATAAATAGCTTAAACACGCTGCAAAAGATCAGGGACTGAAATGCAACATTTGAAAAACTTGGAAAGCTGGTCACGCATACCCTCGCGCCACGCGAGGGGTGCCTCGCGCCACGCGAGCACCTACCAGCGACAGTTTACGCACAGGTGTCAGTTTGCTGTTCTGTTCGAGTTGTTTACAGCTGGTATCGACTCAAGAGCCTGACCAATCCACTTACATGCAGTTGGGGACCCTTGGACACTTCTTATAACTTCTGTAAACACCTTAGGAAGCACCAAATCAGATCAAAACCATCATAAAAAGCTCTTGTTGTTACAAACACATGAACACTTGAACTTCAAAACTTCACAAGAACTTTTCTGGGGCATTCTGGTCGACAAGGCAGGCTCATAGTGATCTCTAAGCTTGTTTAGGACCATTGTAAGTGTTTATATCACCATCTAATTTGTTCTAGCTTAGTATATTAGCCGAAAGTCAAACTATCGTAAATTACACTTGACTTTATGATTAAACGAGTTTGGATCTGTCATTTCTCAAATTGAAAGTACCCACATGTTATTTATGAGTATAACAAACCCCTAAAAGGGTATGTTCAGATTCACACTCTAAGCATGTCGATTGTCGAGTCAAAGCTTTTGTTAAAAAGTCAACAGAAAGTGTTCTTGCAAAATTAAGCATATTTAGCAATGTAGGTTACATGCAACCTGTTTGATCATCAAAATAACTTTATAAATAATGTAAGAACATGTTTCAACTTGATCAACTCGACAATTTTCAGTTTAAACACGAATCGGAACCGAAAGTCACATAAATTGACTTTTTCTTTGACTATCGGTTCAGATCCGTCCATGCATGTTAAGATCTGCATTAGAGCATATTTTGGACCAAGTTTCATGTATGTACAACCCTCTGGAATTTTACATCTTGGTCCCATGTTTAACCGATTCATATGCATGTTTCCGATTTATGCTTAAAGTTGACTATTTTGCCCTTTTTGCTATAAAACGTGATTTTTGAAAAAGTGAAAGAGTAGAAACCTTTATTACCAAATTATAAACTTGCACCGAAAATTTGATATCAGTTTGTGGTCTAGTTTAAGAGATATGCTCAATATCGTAAATTGCAAGCTTTATGTTACATAAATAGCGTAATTAGCGCATAGCCTATTTTAACCCACTTTTTGGTATCAAACTTTTTACCCACTGATGTTATATAATATTTTGGGATTTTTAAAGTTTTTTATTAAATTTTTGGATGAGCATAACATAGGTCCTTAAGCTAAATTCGGTAAATACCAAATTTGCCCTTTTTGGCAATAAAACGAGTTTTACAAATCCGATTGAACCCAAACCTTTTTCTACTGATTTTATTTATTAAATAAAGTGTTTTGAGCCTTCTGGAATTATAAAAATCTCAGCTTTCTTTTACAAAACCGGAAACGGCTCCAAATCGCCTTTTTAAGCGTTTCTATCGCATAGTATGTACTATAAACATATTAAACATGTAAGGTTGGTACCTACTGATGTTCTTAGCATATTTTTATAAAATAACAGTAAGTACAAGTTTATAACCCAGGTTTCCAGTTTTGACATTTTAGCCCTTGTGGAATTACCAAAATACCCCTAAGGTGCATAGTTTGGTTTTAAATGATATTTTCCACATATGGGTCATACCCTACTATTATAATATGTTAAAATAAGTATATTTACTGTATAGACCAGACCCGAAACTCAGATTTTTATTCAAACTCTTTTATGATCGTTAAAATGACCAAAATACCCCTACGGGGCTTATTTTGAGATTTAACTCGTTTTGGGCATAATAGACGATATCATACTGATATCACAACATATTAAAGGCATATTAACTTAGAAAACCTGTATATGACTCCTTTGGTTACTCGTTACGCACTTGTCGCGTTCGGATCGGCTTAGGTGACTAGTTCATTTATATTAGCCGAAGCAAGTCAAACCTTATCATTTTGCCTCCAAATCCAGAATGTGTCTAGTATACCCATATTATACAAGTCTTCAAACTTGTCGGGTCTAAATCACATTCTATCCGGTCTTCGCTTAATCGTGCGTTTGAACCGTATGTTCCCTAAGACTAACCGGTCTAAGTTTTGGCTTAAGCAAAGACCCGTTAGCGTTCTAATTAACTATTTATGTCATCATTCCAGACTAGAGCCTTCCGGTAAATGGTACCTACGCTTACTTAAGCGAATGCGGCTGAGTTATTAAATTCTTATTAATTAAGACAGGAGCTAGCTCAGGTAAATACTTTTAACTTATTTTCCCTTATACGGGCTTGGGATACGGTATTATAAAAATACCGCTTGGTCGGGTGTAGAAACCTTTTGATCGGAGATGATTGAATTGCATAATCCCGTTTTAATTCGTATTGCTTGATAACAAATAACATTGGGGGTTAATGACCGTGTCCTGGATATCCTTGGCTCATTTTAAAAAGTGAATGGCCACGACGTAAGCACAAGGTGTAGACAAAACACCTCCTGTTGCATATGTAAAACGTATACTCACTCATGAGGATAACTTCTTGTGAGATTATATTTGTGGTGTGTCGATTAATCTTGCCCGGCTTGTATTGTATTGTATAATCACCGGCCCTAAATGTTGGACAAACATGTAAATCGGATACAAGATTTTTATTAATAAAATTGTCCCAAGTTATAAAAGATTAATTTTGCCTCTGTGCATTTTAATCACTGAGTCAAGATATTTTGTGCCGTTTGCACTCAAATAAATTTTCAAACTCTTTTCAAAATGAGTCAGTTAAATTGTATTTACCAGTGAAAACTGACGTATTTTTTCAAAAGGTTAAGTGACAGGTACTGAACGTAATTGGCTGGAAGCTCAGGGCGATTATAAGGAATCTTGCAAGTCCTAGGCGTCTAAAGTCTGTTGAACAATGATTATGATTATTCGATCCGCCTGTGGATCTTTTACTTTCCGTTGTAATATTCTGATATTACTTATATTCGGACTGTAATATATTTATCCTTTGCTTCCGCTGTGCATTTATATATTGTGTGGTTTGACTATGATGACATCAATTACGTCACGATACTCCCCCACCGGGCCCACCGGTGACACGTGGAATTTGGGGTGTGACAGGTTGATATCAGAGCCAACATTGAGTGAATTAAACACTAGCCTTTTGTGTTTAATCTCAATGACACAATAGCACATTCTTTGACCTTCTGAGTCTAGACTTAACATAGGAATACTTTCAATCCTAATCTGGAAATTTTACTTCCAAATTTTTATTGGATACGTCGCCAAGCGAAGAAGCCGTAATAGAAGTTCTCCACAACCGGAGCCCCGAGATGCTGAGCTTCGTACCGCGGCTAGAATGAAACGAGCATCCAAATTTTTATTGGATACGTCGCCAAGCGAATAATACTTTCTACAATTGATAGTCGCTGCTGTTGTAAGCAAAAAGATCCTCTAAAGGGGACATACCGTAAAGTCGAAGCTGATATCTCTCTGCGTATACGGAAGTATCGACCTGAGATCCCTCGGCCCTCGCATACCTAATTTATATACAGATATCATTGTAGTATACTCACCTGTAAGACTGATTATTGGGATTCTGGATACGGGAGTATATTCAAGAGGTGGGACACATGAATAGGTTTAAGTTCTTAATACACCTAATTCGTATCCTGAATCAGTTGAAGTTTGTATGAAAATTTAAGCGGATCAGTATATCGACAATCTAAGTGAATTGTTTAATGCATAATGTGATTTTAAGCTCAACGGTACTTGTGACTTGTCGAAAACTGATATGATCCTCTGACGCATACTCAAACAAAAATATTGTTTGTAAATATGTTTGTACATATTTCTTTATTGCTTTATATTTTCAGAAAAATACAAAAAGATTTTTTATTCTGCTTTATTTTCGACAACCGATGTCTGAGTGCCGAGTTTCAAAATCTAAGTAAGCTAATTGTGTTTCTGAAAATAAAACAAGTTCATTAAATTGAAACTTGATTTAAAATAAAAAATCAAAACAGTTTGTGATATCTCCAAGGTCATTAAGTTGGACTTGGATGATTAACTGTGGGGGATTTGGATGCTTATACTGTTATAGAGCTAGTTTCCGATTCGATGAAACTGCCAAATTTCATGAAAATTGTTTATTTAGAAAGATTGAATTGCCAGATTACAATTCCTGAATAGTTGAAATTTGAAATGCTGTTACTTATAAATGTTTGAGTGATTGCAGATGAGATTCCAGACTACGATCCCGGAAGCTGAGTCTAAGGGGGAGTCTGAAGACGAGATTAATGCAAAAGGAAGCGTGAAAAGCAGGTGTAGATCCCTAAAGCATGGAAGCTTGACGAAAGGGGGAGCCTGATGAAGAAAAGAGGAAAAGCTAAAGCTGAAGACAGATCCACCGGGATTCTGTTCGAGAAGATTCAAAGAGAGAGAGAAAAAGAAGACGCTACGAGTTTGATTCAATGATCGAGATTGACTGCGGCAATATCCAAGGGGGAGTCTGTTAGTGCATTTATGTCTATAGCCTTCGTCAATCCGAGCAGTAGCGAGAAACAGAAGAAAACAAGTTGTTATGATGTAAAAGCTAGACAAAAGGCAAGGTGGCAATATTGTAATTAATGAGAAATCTCATTAAAATCCAAGGCCTATAAATAGGAGCTTTATGATTAGATTAGAGACTTTTTGGCTCATTTGTGTTTTGGAGAACTCTAGATCTAGAGAGAGAGTCTAGAGAGAGAAAGTACTCCAAGTGATTCACGGTTCTTGTACGTTATCAGATTTTATCAAAGAATCACGTTTATATTACATCATGTGTGTTTAGGTCGCGTTCGTGTACGGATTCCGCACGTTTCACATTCGTTTCGCAATCATTTCGGAGTCAAAACCGGTCCTACACTTACCATCCTCAGACTGACGGCCAGAGTGAGCGTACAATCCAAACCTTGGAAGACATGCTTCATGCATGTGTGATTGACTTAGGTGGTAGTCGGGATAACCACCTACCGTTAATCGAATTCTCCTACAACAACAGCTACCATACCAGAATTAAGGCTGCGCCCTTCGAGGCCCTATACGGTAGAAAGTGCAGAACGCCCGTTTGTTGGGCGGAAGTTGGAGATGTCCAACTGTCAGGACCGGAAATAGTCTTTGAAACGACGGACAAGATTATCCAGATTCGTGACCAACTGAAAGCTGCTAGGGATAGGCAGAAAAGCTATGCAGATTTAAAGCGTAAACCTTTTAACTTCGAGGTAGGTGACAAGGTGTTGCTTAAAGTATCACCCTGGAAGGGAGTGATGAGATTTGGTAAGAAAGGCAAATTAAGCCCGAGATACATAGGACCTTTCGAGGTCATCGAACATGTCGGATCAGTTGCCTATAAGTTAAACTTACCTGAAGAGCTCAGTGGTATTCATAATGTATTCCACATCTGCAATCTGAAGAAGTGCTTCGCTGATGAATCACTGGTCATACCACATACAGATGTGCACATAGAAGAGAGCTTGAAGTTTGTTGAAAAACCTGTGTCGATCGAGGATCCACAGGTTAAGAAGTTTCGAAGGAAGCATGTACCTATTGTAAAGGTAAAATGGGATGCCCGTAGAGGTCCCGAGTACACGTAGGAGGTGGAGTCCACAATGAAAGAAAAATACCCTCATTTGTTTAAGTAAATCTCGAGGTCGAGATTTCTTTTAAGGGGGTGAGGATGTAACACCTCGAAAATTCACGTTCTATAATGTATTTACACGTGTCATAAGCTTGAACGTGTGAAATAATACTCTAGAAGGACTAAAGTTAACAAACAAGAAAAGTATGTGAAAATAAGGGTTCAAAATGTCAACAAGGGATAAATATACTTTACAATAACCCTACATGATGTTTATACCTTCAAACGAATAAATCATGGATCATACGAAGCTAAATATGAAAGAAAGTGAGAGATTACAAACTACAGGGGTTAAATGTGTCAACATGTTTAAGTTATACCTCTGAGTGACCTTTTAGTAAACCCGAAGCTTTGTAACGATTAATTATGCTCACTAGAATGCACGATATAAATTTCATAAAGTTTCGTTATCGTATGAGAAAGTTATGATCAAATTCGTATACAAGGGGTTAAAGCGTCAACGTTGAAAATTATGACTTTTCGGGTAAACATGAAGTGACCAAGGACTTAACAAAGTGGGTATAAGTCTTGAAGCCCTTATAGGTAAATTTGGAGGGCTCAAAATGCAAGAAATAAAGGTTGGATGACCTTTCGAAGGGCCAAGAGACAAGATGCAACAACTTGAAAATGTGAAATCTGCCAACATGACTCAGGCGGGCCGCGTAAGCATTAACAGAAGCTTACGCGGGCCGCGTCCGATCCCCAGTTACCTAAAGTTGGGACAGCAGCCTGTTTTCACGCAATAACCGACTCTAATCAGATATTTTCACTCCATGGGCGACCCCTACATGCTTTTTAGACCTAGGGGACATCTGTGGATGATCCATGGCCATTGCTAGGCTTGTGTGTCAATGATCTATGAGATCAAAAGCACTATAAAAGGCCCTCTTGTTGCAAACAATTGATCACACCTTCCTTCTACATTTCTGGAGCTTTTGGGAGTTCAAGAGCAGACTCTAAGCATCCCTAATCGTGCACAGGACTTCTGTAAGTATGCTTAACCTTTCTTAGTTGAGTTTTTACTTAGTTTTAGCTTAAAAGTCAAACCGTCGTAATTACCGTTTGACTTACTGATTAATCATTAATGGTCCAGTGATTAGTCGAATTAAAGGTAGTTGTAAGTTGGTAATTATGTGGGCATTAAACCCATAAAAGGGCACCCTCTGATTCTCACTCTAGCTAGACCATTTGTCGGGTCAAAGTTGATTAGAAAAAGTCAACAGAATACTAATCTTCGACTTAGCGCATAATTAACAATGCAGAAGGCGTGTAACCTATTTTATCACTCATATAACTTGGTAATAAGTATAATAACTGGTCTAAGCTTGTTTGATCCGACAATTTTCTGTTTAGACCCGGTTCGGAACCGAAAGTCGCAAAACTTTGACTTTTGCTTTGACTTCAGTTCTGACCCGTTTTAGTATGATTTGGAAATGCCTTAGAGCTTCCTTAGGACCAGGTTACATGCTAGTATAACCCTCTGTGATTATACACCTTGGTTCATTAGTTATCCAATTAATATGCATGTTTCCGTTAATTGCCTATATGTTGACTATTATGCCCTTTTCACCATAGAACGTGATTTTTTTAAATGTAAAAGAGTAGAAACCTTAGTTACTGATTTATAAACTTGTACCAAAAATTTGACATCAGTTTGAGGTGTAGATTGAGAGTTATGCTCATTAGCGTAATTAGAAAGCTCTTTAACGATAAAACGACATAATTAGCATATAGCCTATTTAAACCCACTTTTTGATATCAAACTTCTTACCCACTTATGTAATATATTATTTTGGGATTTTTGAAGATTTTTAATTATTTTTAGGCTGAGCATAACTTAGAGTCGTAAGCTTGATTCGGAAATTGTCGGTTTTGCCCTTTTGGGCTATAAAATGAGTTTTACATGTCTTGTTGACCCCAAACCTTTTGCTACTGATTTTATATGATAAATAAATTATTTTAAACCTTCTGGAATAATAAAAATATCAGCTTTCTATATAGAACCCGGAAACGGCTTCTAATCGCCTTTTTAAGCGTTTTTAACGCATAGTATGTACTAAAACTATTTTAAACATACCAGGGTTGATACCTACTGATATTTTAGGTAAATTATAATATTTTAATAGTAAGCAAAAGTTGTTTAACTCAGACTTCAGTTTTGAGCTTTTCGGCTTATGTGAAATTACCAAAATGCCCCTACGGTGCATAGTTTGGTTATAATTGATAAATTTCACATATATGCAATACCCTACTGATATAACTTAGTAAATTGAGTATTTTTGCTGATTGCATCAGACCTGTAACTCAGGTTAATACTTAAACTCTTTTATAACCTTATCAATGACCAAAATGCCCCTACGGGGCATAGTTTGTGTTTAAATTCGTTTCGGGCATAATAAAAGATATCTTACTGATGTCACAACATATTTGAGGCATATTAACTTAGGAAACATGTATATGGATCTTATGGTCACCCGTTACGCCTCTTGCGCGTTCGGTTCGGTTTATGTAACTAGTTTGCATAAATTAGCCGAAACGGGTCAAACCTTATCATTTTTACCTCAAAATCCAGAATGTGTTTAGATTACCCATATTATACAAGTCTTCAAACTTGTCGGGTATAAATCACATTCTATTCCGGTCTTCGCTTGATCACGCGTTCGAACCGTTCCTTAAAACTAACCGGTCTAAGCTTAAGCTTAACTAAAGACCGTTAGGATTCTAATAGGTTATTATAAACCTTCATTCAAGAATAGGAGCCCAGTAAAAGCTATCTGTACTTGCTGATTTGATACGGATGGGATTGAATATTATATTTAGCTCAGGTAAATACGTTTAACTTATTTTCCCTTATACGGGCTTGGGGTACGGTATATAATATATCGCTTGGTCGGGCATTCGACCTTAATCGATTGGTGGTTAAGTATTATCGAGATGACCCGTTTAAAATATGTTTTGTTTGCTTAACGCCTTTGGGGGGGTTAATGACCATGTCCCGGATATCCTTGGCATCATTTTACGAAATGGCCACGACCTAAGCGCGGGGTGTAGGCGTACACCCGTCAGTGCCAAAATAAATATTGTGGTGTGTCTATTGACCTTTAACCCGGCACGAACCGGGCTACTGAACGCATAAGGAACATGTAATTCTTTTACAAGTTTATATATTTAAATAATTATCCCAAGTTATAAAGAGTTTGTGCCACGTGCATTCAAATCAATTCTATTAAACTTTTCAAAATGAGTCAGTTGAATGTATTTACCAATGTAAACTGACGTATTTTCCCAAAAAGGTTAAGTGCAGGTACTAAGCGAACTAGGCTGGCTTTTCTCCTAGCGTCCACAATAAGTCTCGCAAGCGTGGATGTCAAACTGTTGAACAATGTTTCCTATTTATATTTTTTATCCACCTGTGGATTAATTTCAACTGTCGTGATACTTGATATTACAAATTATATTCGGTTGAAATATATATATCTTTTGCTTCCGCTGTGCATTTAAATATTGTGTTGTTTGACTGTAATGTTGCCAACCACGTCACGATACTCCCCCACCGGGCCCACCGGTCAAACGTGGAAATATCGGGGTGTGACAGTTTGCTTTTCCTTCATGATATTGAATATCACAGTCGTAGTCACTTAGGATTTCCATCCATCTCCTTTGCCTCATGTTCAATTCTTTTTGCCCAAATATGTATCTTAAGCTTTTATGGTCTGTATAGACAGTAAACTTACTTCCTTACAGATAATGTCTCCAAATTTTAAGGGCAAAAATTATGGCTGCTAACTCTAAGTCATGAGTCGTATAGTTTTCTTCGTGCTTTTTCAATTGTCTTGAGTCATACGCAATTACATTTTTGCGTTGCATTAACACACATCCTAATCCTAGCTTAGAAGCATCACAGTAAACCTCAAAATCTTCTGTCCCTTCTGGTAAGGCAAGAATTGGGGCGTTTATTAATCTTTGCTTTAATATCTTAAAAGCTTCCTCTTGTCTAGGTCCCCATTCAAACTTCACTACTTTACAGGTTAGCTTAGTTAATGGCACAGCTATTTTGGAAAAATCCTTAATAAAGCGTCTATAGTATCCGGCTAACCCTAGAAAACTTCTAATTTCCATAGCTGATTGCGGGACCTTCCATTTGGTGATTGCTTCTATTTTGGAGGGATCTACGTGAATACCTTCGTGATTCACCGTGTGTCCTAAAAATTGTACCCCTTGTAGCTAAAATTCACACTTCGAGAATTTGGCATAAAGTTTCTCTTTTCTTAACAAGGTTAAGAGTACATGCAGGTGTTCACAATGCTCGTCCTGACTTTTGGAATAAATGAGTATATCGTCGATGAAGACAATTACAAATTTATCCAAATACGGTTTACAGATTCTATTCATCATGTCCATGAATGCTGCAGGAGCATTTGTTAATCCGAAGGGCATGACTGTAAACTCGTAATGACCATACCTAGTTCTGAAAGCAGTTTTAGGTATGTCTTCTTCTTGTACTTTCAACTGATGATATCCTGAGCGTAAATCTATCTTAGAAAAGTATCTAGCTCCCTGAAGTCGATCGAAAAGATCATCAATCCTAGGTAATGGGTATCGATTCTTAATTGTAACCTTATTCAATTCCCTGTAATCGATACACATTCGCATCGATCCATCTTTCTTTTTTTACAAACAACACGGGCGCTCCCCACGGGGATGAACTGGGTTGTATAAATCCTTTGCTTAGTAACTCATCTAACTGCTTTTTCAGTTCTAACGTTTCGGTGGGTGCTAACCGATAAGGTGCCTTGGCTATCGGTGTAGTTCCAGGAATTAGATGAATTCTAAATTCTACTTCCCTGTCGGGTGGTAATCCAGGTAGTTCTTCTGGGAATACATCTGAGTATTCAGGTACTACTGGAATTTCCTTAAGTTTCTTACCTTTAGTGTTAATGATTACCGAAATCATATACACTATTCCTTGTTTTCGTTCATAACTAGCAATTTTCATTACATAAATGAATTTCATTGGCTTACATGGCTTATCTCCTGTAATCACCACTAATTCTCCTGTGGGTGTATGAATTTCTATGGAATTTTTATCACAGAGAATTCGAGCATGGTTGGCTACTAACCAATCCATTCCTAATATAATATCGAATCCGGCTAAATTCATAGGTAACAGGTTTGCAGAAAATTTATGACCTAAGAGTTCTATTTTTCCTTCTCGCAAAACCTTATCTGTGTTAACAGAATTCCCATCTGCCGTTTCGACAGTAAAAATTTGCCTAAGTTTGGTTAAAGGTAGGTTAAGAGCTTGGCATAATGAAGTATTTATAAAACTTTGGTTTGCACCAGAGTCAAATAATACTTTTGCATAAACGTCATGAACTAGGAACGTACCAGCTATTACATCTGGAATGAGTTCCGCTTCTTGGGTAGTCAACTGGAATGCTCTTGCATTCTTTTTGGTAGTTCCGTCTGCAGGTTTGACTTTGTTGTCAGCTGGTTTGACCAGTTTCGGGCAGTCTGGCCTAAAATGTCCAGCTTCTCCACAGTTGTAGCAGATTGTTGATTTCTTCCTCCTGCAATCTTCCTCTTGATGCCTGGGAATTTTGCAGAAATTTCAATACCCTTTGCATTTTCCAAAATGCTTTCTTTTACAGGTACTGCAAAATGGAGTCGTGGAAGATTTCCATGTTCCCTTTTTCTTGAAATTACTACTATTACCCATACAAAATTCTTGGGTAATCTTTTGGGCCACTTCTTTCTTCCGATTTTCTTCTCGCGTACGTACTAACCCGTCCGTCAAGGTGTTAGCTAATTCCACTGCATCGTCAATTGTGCGAGGTCTCGCAGCTTTAACGATATCACGGATTTCGCCAATCAAACCCCAAATATAGCGGGAAATAAGTACCGGTTCTGGCGAAGCCAGGGTTGGTATGACTCTAGCATACTCGAAAAATTGATCTTCATGGTTTTGTTCAGATTGGTTAACTTCGTTAACTGGTTCATTGACGGAATGTTCCATCTGGTAATTAATTTATATAAGTGATTAGCACAAAATAAATAATAACCAAAAAAGATAAAACAATCACACATAATCATGTCAACACGTATAGCCAAAATTGTGGACTTTGCGACTTCCATATTTTTATATATTTTAGTATGCATCCGTACACACTAAATATATTACAAACTTTTATTTTAAGTTATTTCACATAGTTATATTTTTATTATTATATTATTATTAAACACACATTCCCACAACCCCATACGATCCCTGTTAGCTGGCACTTCAGAAACGACGTTCCCTCTCGTCGTATTTCCAGGAGATCCTCTCCCCCACTTCCCGGATTCTATTCCCCGCGTCCACCAGCTCCTCGCCATAGTGGCGGAGTTCAGCCAAGTTCTCGGTGCTCATTGGTGGATGTAGTGGAGGCTCAGGGTCAAATTGAGGGAAAAAGGTATTAGGGTTATTCAAAAGGTTCTGAAATTGCCAGTCAGTTGTCCACCATTCTTCCAGCTCTTCTGGTAGAGGTCGGGGGTGGATAATAGGATCTGGGATGGCAGGTTCCAGATTAACTGGAAGTTGTGCTTCCGCCAGGTAATTAAAGAGGTTTTCATCGGCAGGTCCGATGAGGTCACTAAGTGCCAGTTTATGATCCAGCTCCTCCCATGATGGCATATCCCGGGATTGCCTGGAACTTTCCCCGATTTCTATTCCTTTTCCTTTATCCATCGGATCTTCAGTCTTTTTGACTTTTTGTACTACTGGTCTCTTCCTACGCACACGCCTCCAGCCTACAAGTCTTCTTCTTTTCTTCGGTTTAGGTTTTTCCTGAGGTTGGGCTTGGAATACCATTGGCTCTTCAGTGTCAGCCTGGTAGCCAGTGAAAGTACCGGTGGTATCCATATCTGAGCTATGGATAGAAAAGTTTTGAAGTGCTTCTGATAGTTCATTCATGCTGTTAGCATACATGAAGAAATATACAAAATTCTAAGTCAAAATTAAATTTTCACAGAATCATAGAATGGCAATCAGAAAAATTAAGTATTTCTAAATACTTAATTGGCTTAAATCAGTGGCTCTGATACCACCTTTTTCTGTCACGGCCCCCGTCCCGGTGTGACCCGGTCCAGGAGCCGCGGGACAGAAACCCGTGGTATTTATTATTTGAGTTGACAGCGGAAGTTTTACAGGATCTTTGAAAACTTGAAATTTGCCCGATTATTGTATTTCATACTTTGGGATAACCCCCGTAATTTACAATAGAGGAATTTTACTAGGAAATTCCCTGTTTTACAAAACATGTTTATTTATTTAACTGAGCCACTACTTCAAGCTTGTTAGTGCTCCGTAGCACTTTTCCTTGATTCACAGTAGGTCACCTGAAACATGTTATAAAAATATTTTATCAGCGGGGAAATACTGGCGAGTCATTCAGGTTAAACAAAACGACACGTTGTTATAAATTACAGCATAAGAGCGATTACAATTGCTACTAACTTATATTAATCTGGCGCCGTGTCACCTCCTGGTGGCGATGGTCATACCACTATTGGGTCCTTTCACCCAAGTAGTGGTGATTATCACTGTTAGGTTGATGAACCTAACCGTGAGAAATTAGTAATGTGCACAATACCCCACTTGCCAGTGATTCAAGATAACCAAGACTGAATCCCTGTAATTATAAATGGAAAACATTTGGGTATTGTAAAACACTTTTGATAAAAAAAAGAGAATGACTCACATTGCAAGTTTAAACGGGCGGAGTTTAGCCTACTGATAAGCCTGATAACCTAATTTAAACAACAATGCACACAAAACTAGGTAAGTAACTTAATACAACATTTACGACAAGCTCACGAGATCGAAACCCTCACAACGAATGACAAAGTATATCCCTAATTTGGGCAGCACTTAAACATCCATCGGATTGTTTCATTCGATCGGACATTGTATCGTAGCAGTGATCGAGTTAATGCCCTGTAATCGTAGCAGCGTTTCCCTACGTAAAACTTCGAATTTGAGCAGTATACTTCGTTTTTGAAAGAGATTTTCGAGTACAGACGAAAGCCCCTGCCCTGATCTACTTATAGCTGATTTTTGAGTTTTACGCGGCCCGCGTAAGCCTTAACAGGCTCTTACACGACCCGCAAGAGCCACCTAGTTTACGACTAGGGAATCCGTGTCACGGGTAGGTCTGCCACGTGTGTGACACGTGGCCTGTAGCGCTTATCCGGTCAATCTTGAGTTGACGCGGCCCGCGTAAGCATATGCTTACCTTTACGCGGCCCGCGTGAAAACCAATTTTCTTGTTTTCTTGATTTTTCATGTACGTTAGGGTTTCAGGGGTCCGGGTTTTCACTTACGGGTCGTTTTGGGACATTTTTGCAAGTCCTTACATAAACCAAATCAATTTTGAAACATTTTCAAATGTGTCAGTTAATTGTATTTACCAGTGTAAACTAACGTATTTTCAAAAGACTAAGTGACAGGTACTAAACACAATAGGTCGGGAGCTGCTTGGTGTCAAATAGAGGATCTTGCAAATCCTTAGGATGCCTTAAAGTCTGATAAATTTCATTTTATATATTTATTAGATCCGCCTGTGGATCCGTTTCTACAACCGTCTGTATAATTATTACTTTGAACTTTGGACATTCGGTTTGTAATAGTAATTTCCTTCCAAGCCTTCCGATGTGCTATAACTGTGTTTAATTGACTATGATGATATCAACTACGTCACGATACTCCCCACCGGTCCCACCGGGTTATGTGAAAATATCGGGGTGTGACACACATCGCACATGCATCGATATTTAGGATTTACAAAGCAACAACAAAAACAAAATCAAAGCGAACATCAGTATCTTCGTCTACCTAATAGACTTCACAAAGGTTACGCTTAACTTCACCAGAGAAAATGATGATTTCTGATTACTTTAAATAGCATTAGATATAGGCGTCGAATTGTTTCTAGTATAAGACACATCATCCTACAAACAAATACATAAACATAGTATTAAAAAATGGTAATACAAACTATAAAAAAACAAAAAAAAAAAACATTTGATATAACCTTAGAAAATTCAGGAGGAATAGATTCAAATTCCAAAATAGGAACACCAAATGATTCTGATATGGTTTGCGAATCCCTCCAGAATTCAACACCTACAATATATGAGTAAAATATAAATATAAATATAAATATAAATATAAATATATAAGATATTGAAATTTTTTAATGATTTTATTAAAAAATAACATATTCAAATTTAATTGAGGATAGAGAAGTTAAATTCGAATTTAAAATCGTAATATACTAATTAATTATGTATTTTTATTAAAAAAAAATTCATACCATACAAAATAAGAAATGCTTACCAAATTTAAATTTCAAAATTATTCAATAAAAATATAAAATGAGTTTTATATAAATTAAAAACTTGATTAGTTATTAATCTATGCTGTAAAATTAAAAGTTTATAAAATAATAATTAGATTAGTCTTTAATTAAGAAGTTAACAAATGATAATTACAAATTAAAAAATAATAGAAATTTATTTAGAAATCCGCCATAAATAAACAAATTTCAAATTTAAAAAAAATATACATAACAGAATATGATAATAATTTAGACAATTCTTAACAAATTTAAAATTCAGATTATTCAATAAAATAATCTATGCTTTAAAATGAAAAGTTAGTAAAATAGTAACTTGATTGGTCTTAATTTGTTCCATAATTATATACCTCCATAATTAAATCTTTTATATTCGACAATAAACAAATAAAATAAGTTTTGGTTATAAGGTTATTAAATTAGGAAGTTAATGAATAATAATTACAAATTAAATCATCCATAAATAAATATATTTCAAATTTCAAAAATATACATAATTTAATATGGTAATTATTTAGTCAATCAATAAATATACAATAATATTTTACAAAATAGAAAATCTAATTATAACATACAATAATCTTTTACAAACATAGATAAAAATTTCTAAAATCTAAGACATAAATATTGTTATTGTTATTATTTTAAAACATAAAAATTATAATTATTAAAAAAAATATTATTTACATATAGATAACAAACTATATATAATCCAAATAACAAATCTGTCTAGTACTAAATACTATCAACTAAAATCATGAAAAAAATAGATTACATAAAATTTTATCAAATACCATCATCTTCAAATCTGTTTTTGAAGTCAATACCAAAAACTTCAAATATTTCGAAAAATTGAGTCGATCTTGAACGTTAACACATCAAAGAAAGAACATATACAAAATACATAAAAAGATACCTGAATTGATGATGAGTTTTTTGGTGATGAACAGGATGTGGATGAACATATATCTAAAGAAGTGATGTTAATCAGAAAACAAAAAAAAACATAATTAATACAATGTTAACAATAAAACATGAAATTAGTGAAATAAAAGCACACTCTTTGTTAGGATTGAAGAATCAGAGTGAAAAGAATAATGTATAATATAGATCGAGTTTTAATGATAGAATTTAACGAAAAAACCAAAAGATTAATAACTTCGATTAACATATTAAAGTAAATAAACACCAAAAAATCAACATAACTTAGATTAAAATTTTAGAATCTCCATGAACATCAACCACATCGATTAAACTAAAAAATCTAAGCGAATCTATATCCATACATAGTGATATCGATCATATCCGGACACCAAAGCGTAATAAAAAACAAACACACTTAAGCTTATCAATCTAACTAAAAATAATGAAATCATCAATATGTAATTTGATCATCTTCTCCACTTATGAGAAATAGAAAAACTCTAATTAGTAATCACAAGTCTGATTTGATGAAAATTAAGAAATCAACCAATGTAAAAATAAAGAACACAACTGATTCTTGAATCTGAATGGTAACTGATCACTATGTGATTGTTAAGCTCAGTCTTGATCATATGAAATACCAAAATACAAACAATATTAATAACATCAAAAATCAACGATCTAAGATAAAGTATATGAACAATAGTCTAAGAACCCGCGAGTATCGCGGGTGGCTTAACACCAACTATACACATAAAACATTCTAAACATATCATATAAACCATAACTATATACTTATATATGTTCCAAAATGGTACCACAAAAAATACATGGTAGAGGCATTAATTAAAGAATAAAATAACATCAACAACCAATAAGCACATAAACAAAACCTACATCAATAATCAGCTAAATTGAGGCAGCTTGGTAATATAATCTACTTTACCTCGATTTAGAAACTGCATATTTGTAACTTATTTATTAGCAAGCATTATCAAAATAAACTAACATGATAGCTAAGCCTTCACACATCAATAAATCCAAACTTATCAAAATAAACTAACATGATAGCTAAGCCTTCAAACATTAATAAATCCAAATTTCCAAACTGGGGAACCTATACTATAGTAGCTCAATAACAAAAAGGAACACTATAGCTGGTATAGTAGTAAAAAAGAGTAAGTTACAAAAAGAAGTAACTCTGTATTGGTAACACTTGCATCAACAACCTTTATCCAGCTGCATAAATCAAGCCTACATATATAATCAACCATATTTTATTAGCACAACAAAAACAATTGTCTATGTTTTTACCAAAACATACCAAAGTTGTTAATGGAAAATAACAAAGTTACGAGGAAAATTAAGATTAAGTTGTTAATGACACAATATACCCGACTGGCCTCATCGTTAGAAAGTCTTTGAGTCTCCTCAGTTTGCCTGGATTAAAATAATATTCTAACAAAATTTGACCCGAGCCATTTCAACACGACCAATACTTTGCCCCTGTACATAAACCACATATTAGGTAGAAGAAGCGGATTAAATATAATTATAAGAAGAAAAAGTTTAGTAAAATTAAATACCTCATGGTTATTACTTCAAGTACCCAACTAATGGCCTAGGCTGGATCTGTTCAAGTACCCAACTGGGCAAACTTACCAGAATCGGTGATTAGGACACTGTGTCTTCTTCCCAAGAAACTACGCCTCAAATATCAATGTTTGTGTCGCTAATTCTTTTGACTAATAAACTAATCTAAAGCATTCCTACAATGAAACTGGTTGAAGTTCTGAGAAAGACTATCCTTAATAGCAGCAAAATGAACATGTGTAAAGTTACAGTTTTAAAATAAAATAAAAAATATAGCCAGTGGGATTGACGCATGCAGGACAAAAACAAATAATCATTCACTAAGAAAATAATTCATTTAGGCCCGGACGCTTTTAGTGAAAACCATGCTCGTGGATTTTAAAACAGCCCGTTTTGACCCGAACCCATTATGCACTCACACCCGTTTTTACCAGTCACCCAATATTACCCGGTTTGCCTTGCTCAATTTATATTAAAAAAGATAGATGAAACAGAGATGCAAGCACTAACCAATTGATCGTGACGTCTTCTGGTGGAGCTCCCTTTGAGTATGTTTAAACAGGTAGGCCCTGATAACATATACAAATGTAATATCCAATTTTAGTGTAACATTATTTTACTCGAAATGACATTGAACACATGAAAGAACATGTGATATTACAAATTTCATAATACCTTCTATCACTTTCCTATAGGATTTGATGGATATAAGCCTATTCATATTATGATAAGAAATGATGAAGATTTATAAACCACCTGTTAATATTACAAATTTCATAATACCTTCTATCACTTTCCTATAGGATTTGATGGATATAAGCCTATTCATATAATGATAATAGGCACAACCACCGTAACCACGACCACCATCAAACCACCGCAACAGATGAAGAGGCCTTGTTATTTTCGCAATTGCAGAATCTGTTATACATCTAGGATTTACAATTGATAAGGGAACAATTTCATTATTTTGGAGATGATTGGAATTGATTGAGAAGAAATTAGGATAATAATTGAAACGTATTCATAATTTTGTAGAAGATTTTAAAGTGATTGATGATTTATTGGACTTTCCATACCAAGAACACAGCTGTTTCACAAATGAATGAAGGAGAATGGAGGAACTTATTGCCGCTCACAAAAGTGAAGGAGAATAGAGGAAATTCATTTTGCCGCTCAAACACACAATTATCAGCCTAAGTAGGTATGCCACATCAGCAGGTGATGTGGTCAATCAAAGGAAACTCCTTCACAATGAAAACAAACCCAGTTCTACAAATAAAAGAATAAGTCAAATAATAGAATGAGAGCCCATATATAAGAAAATGAGGAAAATGATGCGTATGGTACCATAGTGTATGTTAAAGAGTACAATAACCACAAACAAAGCCACAACAAATAGTTCTAAACCCTATTAAGGTCAGATCCTCATTATATGGAAACTTTACACAAATAAGCATATGGGCTAGATTGTGAAGACTGCACTACTTACCTAATTCTATTATTAAATCTTATTTACTTCCACTTATCACTGTTAATCAATTCCTTTCTATGATTTTTATAGTTATAGAAAGACACCAATGGTGCAGGTGGCATGAAACGATAAGTGTCTATCAAGAAACACCGACTACTTTAAGTAATTCAGGCATAATACCTAGCGAACTCACTCTTAACCTTTACATTAATTAAGACATATTTATTATAAACCTGACAAAAGGAGAAAGGCATCAGCAATTAGAAGACAAATTATCATTAATTATGTGAGCTTAAAAGCCTCACTTACTTGTTATAACCTTTGTAAACATTGCAAAACACACCACGGCCAAGAAAATCACTCTTCTGCCAGTTTTTAAACTTGCAAATGAATGAATCATCTGATGCCTCACTTGGAGCAAAACGTCATTAAAATAAAGTGTTCTGGAAAATCCAATCGCATCTCCTGTAAAAAAGTTTTATCTTTTCTTCATTCAATTAACATTCAAGAATTGGAAGCTTCCAGAAAACAATAAGAAATTAAGATTACTTGTTGCTTGTGTGAAAACTCAAGTTCTTTTACAATCTCAGCCATCGGCGGCAGCTCTTCACAACCTTTCTTCACACACCGACAAGCAATGGCATAAATCAAACCTGACTAACCCGCTAGAGTTCACCTATATATATAAGAATTAACCGATATGTTCAATAACAATGTACTTCCTTAAGCTACAAAAAATAGTGAATATCATAGTTCAAATGAAAACACCGCTTAATGTAGCAAACCCTACAATCATTTCCAAAATCAAACGAAAACGTCAATAAATCATACCTAGGAACTGTAGAGTCGAGATGATCAGCCTCAAATGCTTCACCAATCCGCATATTAAACACCTGAAAAACCTAATTTTACGAATCAATGGAGCTCAACTTCTGTCCGCTTAACATAACTATAGATCTTTTAATTCTCTCAAATTTCTGATTTGCTTATCCCATGTAATCAACTTAAATGAGAAAGCAAGGTCAACTTAAGTAAATGCTTCTTTTTTCTAAACGCAAATGCCTTGTATAAAAACCCAATAACCAACTAAAAACGCCGATTAATTCATATCAACGATCATACACCTACCTTTGTTGCTATTATTCACACAATGTTTTGAGGAGACTGGTGGCCTTAAATCTCTGCCGGAACAGCTGGGTAAGGAATCGCTGACGGTCAGTATCATCCGTTCTTTTCTACATACAATAAACAAATTCAACAAAAATGAATCCAAATCACAACAAAATTACAGATTCTTCAGTTAAACTGTAAGATAATTTACTTAATCAGTTCCAACTGAAGATCAACAAATTCGAATCAAATTATAGGTATAAGAATAAGTTATGTAACAGGTCATCGAAAAGCTTTTGTTCTGCCTCTCTACAACATTGAGAACCGGAGGTTTCCCTTCCTATCATCAACAACAACAAATTAATTTGCATAATCACGAATCAAGCACAATTAAATAACTGTTAATCAACCAATCAAGAACACAACCACAATCACTTACCTCATGTCTATAAGCACCTGAACCGAAGTTCAACTTTGATGGGTCTAAACCTTTGTTATAAGCAACAATAACCTTTTTTATCTGAAAATATAGCAAAGTCAAAAACTTGAGTATCTTTTTATTAAATATTCTACAAAAAACAAAAACTAAATGCTGCCAACAATTTACTTTACATAAATCGATGAACCCTAATAATAATAATAATAATAATAATAATAATAATAATAATAATAATAATAATAATAAGATCATAATCACATACCTGGAGATTCAACAAATGAAAAGTAATCGATCAATCAATTAATCAGATCTTTTGATTACTGAAAAGCATCCTCTAATCAATCAAAGAGAGATCAATAAACAGCATACCACATCTAATGAATTTTACCTAAACGGGTTAAAATCGGCTTGAATATAATATGCTATTTAAAATAGTTTTTTTTAAATGATCCATTTTGGCCCCGCCTCATTTTGCTCCAAACCTGTTTTGACCCGAACTCAGTTTGCTCCAAACCCATTTTCACCTAAACTCATTTTACCCCTGACCAGTCTCAACCACAGCTTCAGGAAGGGAAGAACCCATGTTATTTACGCATCGACCTAAATAAACTCAATCTCCTTAACCAACTTTCAAATTATGATAGATATATTTATATGCAATCAAAAAGAAAAAAAAATATAGCATCTTATAATAGAAATAATCTGCGCGTTTAGAATTTCAAAGATCAAAAGAGCCATATATAAGAGCTTTTAAAATTTACTCTAGATAGATATTCACTTTCATGCCTAAAAACTTTCGAAATTGGGGGATTTCCCCCTTATTCACATATTCAGAGAAATAAGGGTTCATACAGGTCCAGATCCATCCCAAATCTGCACAACATTTCAGTAACGGTCTCAAACACAAAAGTTTACAACACATCTTCAAAAGAATAAGGAAACGTAAACAATAAGCCCTAAAAACCCTAAAATCGGTTGACATATACAAACAAATTGAAAAATAAAGTAAAAAATATGAAGCATACCTGTGTAGATCTGAAAGCTCAGAGATAACACACCGATTGAAGAGATTAATCCGTAACCTGAAAAAACATTCACAAAAAATGCGATGAACAAAAGGGAGTAATCCGTAACCTGAAATAAACATTCACAAAAATGCGATGAAGAAAGATAAAACAAATACACATAATCGTAAAAGCATAATCCAAAGTAACCTAGTTAAGTGAACGGAGAGCGGTGGACTGGAGATTGGAGCATAGGAGAGAGATGGAGAAATCTTCAATGGCAATGGAGAGAGAGAGAAACAGAAAGACGGAAGATTAAGAAACCCTAGCTTCTGAAGGCACAACCACCATAACCACGACCACCATCAAACCACCGCAACAGATGAAGAGGCCTTGTTATTTTCGCAATTGCAGAATCTGTTATACATCTAGGATTTACAATTGATAAGGGAACAATTTCATTATTTTGGAGATGATTGGAATTGATTGAGAAGAAATTAGGATAATAATTGAAACGTATTCATAATTTTGTAGAAGATTTTAAAGTGATTGATGATTTATTGGACTTTCCATACCAAGAACACAGCTGTTTCACAAATGAATGAAGGAGAATGGAGGAACTTATTGCCGCTCACAAAAGTGAAGGAGAATAGAGGAAATTCATTACATACCCCTCAAAAAAGGCAAAATATATATATATATATATATATATATATATATCTTTAAATTATATAAAGGGGTATAAGTCATAAACCGCACATATCCACGAGCACACGTGGAATATGCGGAGATGACGCACACCAACCCGCACAGGTGTGTCAGATACTCAGAACCAGCACGGTTCTTTGGACTGCGAAAACCGCTTCTCAAGATGCGGTAAACCGCACTCCATGAAAGCTTCTTCAAGCTTCAAAACCCTCGTGTCCGGTTCACAACCACAGAGGGAACGCAAACAGCTTCTCCTTAAGGAAAAGGACAAGTATGCTGAGCAACCGCACATCAGCAACCCTGTTCCCTGAACCTTCAAGAGCTACATCTAGACTACAAAGCTTCTAGAAGCGAGTTCTTTGCTGCAAACCGCAACCATTCGTGCGTAGTTACTGCAAACCGCAACTATGCGAACGGTAGCTACGGAAGAGCCACAACTAAGTCACCACGCAGAGGAGCAAAGCTACTTTAAGGAAAACCGCTTTCCAACTAACCGTGAAGGAAAGTGGCTACAAAATGAATGCGGAAGAGTTTCAACCAACTTCCCAAGTATCTAAGGAGATCTCTCCCGGTAACACTACTTACAGGACAACTACTTTCCAACAAAGCGTGAAGGAAAGTAGCTCCAGAACAGCGGTAACAAGTCTGCCTATGACTAGTTACCCACCTATGGACCGCATAGAATAAACAATGGTGGGCACAACCCTGCATATGACCATGTTTATTTGCCCATAGACAAGATTCACATTGTTCGACCAAACACGGCCAACAATAACGCAACTACCCCACGATCCTCAAAGAAACAGGGCAAACAAGGTTCGGCAACGAGGTAACCGCAAAGAATGCGCGGTTACTAGAGAGCTAAACCTCTGAGGACGTGCGGTTACTTGAGAGATAAACCGCAGAGGACGTGCGGTTACTAGAAAGCTAACTGGAGAACACGAGCACCCCACAAAACAGGGATCATCATTACATGTCCAGTTGCTGAACATAGAGCTTGAGCAAAGTACTTACAACTTTGCACTAGCTGAAGCAGAGGTTCCAACTAGACTGAAGAACACACATCTTCAGTCACGATCTCAAAGGTTGTTTCGAACCCTGCTAACATCTTCAGTCACCGTCTCAAAGGTTGGTTCGAAACACCAACAGGTGGCTGATGACATCAACAAAAAGGCAGACTAAGAGACAAGTCCATGGCTGAGAATTCCGCATCAGACGGAACTTGCTCACCATGCACCCTTCTCAAAGGAAGAAACAATCCACTAGAAAGGCCTACTACTTAAGGAAGGTGCCATCTGCATGGCCCAAACTTAACCTTCTAGACAATATAGTCCAGTATCCCTCCCACATGCAACTCGCATACGGAAGGAACACTAGACTGGGGCGCCATGAAGGGGTATGGTCCCAAATCTCGCGTCAGCACGACCGCGAATGACCATTACCCTAATCAAAAACCTCCAACAGCAATAAACTCTCCAGTGTCCGCGTGGGTACACGCGAACACTGCGGTCCAATCTGTCCATTGATGAGAAGACTTACCTTAAGGACGGAAACTAATGTTACGCATAGCGATGCGGCCCCGCACCGCATCCTATGAACATTTTCGTCACGACAAGGGATCTGGACAACAGTAACAGTCACTAAGCAGCGATGCGGCCTGGCACCGCATCCCGCGTAAATCATGGATGGAACAACCAATGCGGGAACAACGTCAAATGACCGCAAGCAGCGATGCGGCCTGGCACCGCATCCTGCCTTCAAAGCAAGTAGGCCTGACACCACAGTGCAAGTGGCACTGGGAACAGTCGCCTACTAGCCCACGTATGTACAACAGTCTGACACCACAGCAAGACGTGGCATCACCACAATATCCGGCAGGTCTGACACACCTGCAAATAGCTGTGCGATGTCAGACTAGCTACTCAACTACCCTCCTTCACTCCTCGGCTATAAATACTCACCCCAAACCAGGTTTGAGGTATCACTTCTCAACTCTCTCAATACTACTACTATCATACTTTGCTTCCCAAGCAAATTACTGATTCTCACGCCGGAGAGTGGTAACAAGGAGCACCCCCCCACCCCATCCTCCTTGTTACGAGTCACGGTTTGTTTCCTTGTGCAGGAAACCCACCACCAGACGATCCAGCCAGCGATCCTCGGAAAGAAGGGATTAACCCTCTTGACGAGACCAGTGAGTTAACCCTGCCCGGTTAATCATAGTTTCATCATTGGCGCCCACCGTGGGGTATAAGTCATAAAGGCAAAAAAAATATATCTTTAAATTATATAAAGGGGTATAAGTCATAAACCGCACATATCCACGAGCACACGTGGAATATGCGGAGATGACGCACACCAACCCGCACAGGTGTGTCAGATACTCAGAACCAGCACGGTTCTTTGGACTGCGAAAACCGCTTCTCAAGATGCGGTAAACTGCACTCCATGAAAGCTTCTTCAAGCTTCAAAACCCTCGTGTCCGGTTCACAACCACAGAGGGAACGCAAACAGCTTCTCCTTAAGGAAAAGGACAAGTATGCTGAGCAACCGCACATCAGCAACCCTGTTCCCTGAACCTTCAAGAGCTACATCTAGACTACAAAGCTTCTAGAAGCGAGTTCTTTGCTGCAAACCGCAACCATTCGTGCGTAGTTACTGCAAACCGCAACTATGCGAACGGTAGCTACGGAAGAGCCACAACTAAGTCACCACGCAGAGGAGCAAAGCTACTTTAAGGAAAACCGCTTTCCAACTAACCGTGACGGAAAGTGGCTACAAAATGAATGCGGAAGAGTTTCAACCAACTTCCCAAGTATCTAAGGAGATCTCTCCCGGTAACACTACTTACAGGACAACTACTTTCCAACAAAGCGTGAAGGAAAGTAGCTCCAGAACAGCGGTAACAAGTCTGCCTATGACTAGTTACCCACCTATGGACCGCATAGAATAAACAATGGTGGGCACAACCCTGCATATGACCATGTTTATTTACCCATAGTCCAGATTCACATTGTTCGACCAAACACGGCCAACAATAACGCAACTACCCCACGATCCTCAAAGAAACAGGGCAAACAAGGTTCGGCAACGAGGTAACCGCAAAGAATGCGCGGTTACTAGAGAGCTAAACCTCTGAGGAAGTGTGGTTACTTGAGAGATAAACCGCAGAGGACGTGCGGTTACTAGAAAGCTAACTGGAGAACACGAGCACCCCACAAAACAGGGATCATCATTACATGTCCAGTTGCTGAACATAGAGCTTGAGCAAAGTACTTACAACTTTGCACTAGCTGAAGCAGAGGTTCCAACTAGACTGAAGAACACACATCTTCAGTCACGATCTCAAAGGTTGTTTCGAACCCTGCTAACATCTTCAGTCACCGTCTCAAAGGTTGGTTCGAAACACCAACAGGTGGCTGATGACATCAACAAAAAGGCAGACTAAGAGACAAGTCCATGGCTGAGAATTCCGCATCAGACAGAACTTGCTCACCATGCACCCTTCTCAAAGGAAGAAACAATCCACTAGAAAGGCCTACTACTTAAGGAAGGTGCCATCTGCATGGCCCAAACTTAACCTTCTAGACAATATAGTCCAGTATCCCTCCCACATGCAACTCGCATACGGAAGGAACACTAGACTGGGGGGACTTGAAGGGGTATGGTCCCAAATCTCGCGTCAGCACGACCGCGAATGACCATTACCCTAATCAAAAACCTCCAACAGCAATAAACTCTCCAGTGTCCGCGTGGGTACACGCGAACACTGCGGTCCAATCTGTCCATTGATGAGAAGACTTACCTTAAGGACGGAAACTAATGTTACGCATAGCGATGCGGCCCCGCACCGCATCCTATGAACATTTTCGTCACGACAAGGGATCTGGACAACAGTAACAGTCACTAAGCAGCGATGCGGCCTGGCACCGCATCCCGCGTAAATCATGGATGGAACAACCAATGCGGGAACAACGTCAAATGACCGCAAGCAGCGATGCGGCCTGGCACCGCATCCTGCCTTCAAAGCAAGTAGGCCTGACACCACAGTGCAAGTGGCACTGGGAACAGTCGCCTACTAGCCCACATATGTACAACAGTCTGACACCACAGCAAGACGTGGCATCACCACAATATCCGACAGGTCTGACACACCTGCAAATAGCTGTGCGATGTCAGACTAGCTACTCAACTACCCTCCTTCACTCCTCGGCTATAAATACTCACCCCAAACCAGGTTTGAGGTATCACTTCTCAACTCTCTCAATACTACTACTATCATACTTTGCTTCCCAAGCAAATTACTGATTCTCACGCCGGATAGTGGTAACAAGGAGAACCCCCCACCCCATCCTCCTTGTTACGAGTCACGGTTTGTTTCCTTGTGCAGGAAACCCACCACCAGACGATCCAGCCAGCGATCCTCGGAAAGAAGGGATTAACCCTCTTGACGAGACCAGTGAGTTAACCACCACAAATGGTTATGAATATTTCCGGCGGTAACGGCTTGCCTAAGAAGTGGGAAGATGTCATGGCTAAGGTCAAAACATATGCCCAAACTCAGCGGTCTCTCAGACCGCACATGTCAAAGGCACAACCCCTAGCGGAAGGCCAGTCTTCCCGCCAAGAGCCCAAGCGCAGCAATAAGCGCAACAGGGACACATGGAATCGCGGCAGCGATCCCAGGCCATGTGTCCCCTGGAACAACCAGTCCGACGCAAGGGCTACAATCAACGCCCAACGGGAAAACCGGGCGTCAAAGAAAGAGTCTCGGGACCGCAACTGGACCGAGATCAACCAGTCGCCAAGTGACGTTCTCCTCACGGATGCGCAATTCCTGAGACCGGCCCAACCAATGAAGTCCAAAAAGAATCAAGATCCCGCACTCTATTGCGAGTATCATAAGGACTCGGGCCACACCACGAACAACTGCATCAGTCTTCGACTGGAGATTGAGCGAGCCCTAAAAGAGGGGAAACTGCAACACCTGTTGACAGGCGCACAAAAAGCAACCAAGCGCATCACTCCCCACAACGAGGGCACCTCCACGGGTAAGAGGACCATGTACGTGGCCTCTACCCACATGATCAATGGAGGAAAAGGAAGACCGCGTAAGGCGGCGAGAAGACCGGACAATGACTGGAAGGACGAGCAAGTCGTCTTTCCAAAAGTCCGAGGCGGACCGCGTGATAGGCGCGCCGTGGTTATCACAGGGCACCTAGCTAACTACTGCACCGAACGATTGTTCATCGACCCGGGCAGTACGTCCGATATTATATACGAGCAGTGCTTCAACCAGTTCGATCAAGAAGACAAAGATCGACTGCAGCCAGCGGACTACCCGTTGGCGGGGTTTTTAGGGGAAACCGTATTCCCCCTGGGACAAATTACCTTCCCTGTGCGCCTTACCAACGGAAGGCACACAAGGACGGAGGAGGTGAACTTCATGGTTTTACCTCACACTTCAAAGTATGACGTAATTCTCGGGAGGGAGTCCCAAGGCGACTTCAATATGATAACATTCGTCCCCCACTCTGCCATCGGTTTTCCAACCGAAACGGGGATCGCGATAATATACGCCCTAAGAGAAGTCATGTCTACGGACGAACTGCGTCCGACGAAGGTAGCAAGGCCCACCCCTAAAACGCAACCTGAAAAATGGGTGCTTAATGCAAGGCACCCAGAACAAACGGTTACGTTGGGCCATGCCTTAACACCTACCATCAGAGCGCGCCTGAAGCAACTACTCTTCAGGAACCAAGATATTTTCGCGTGGACACCCGCAGATTTGACAGGGGTACCACGCGAAATTGCACAACACTTCTTGAATACCATGCCGGGTATCAAGCCCGTGATCCAAGGCCAACGCCACCTTGGATCAGCAAAAAACGCGGCGATGGAAGAGCAGGTACAGGAACTGCTCTCTGCAGGCATCCTGCGGGAAGTGAAATACCAGACTTGGCTGTCCAACCCAGTCATGGTAGAAAAACCAAGCGGAGGCTGGCGCATGTGTGTCGATTACAAAGACCTCAATAAAGCATGCCCCAAGGATTGTTACGCACTTCCAGAGATCGACGAGAAGGTCGATAATCTCGCACCATTTCGATGGAAGTGCTTCCTCGATTGTTACAAAGGCTATCACCAAGTACAAATGGCAATCGACGATGAAGATAAAACGGCATTCCGCACTCCTATCAGGAATTACTGCTACACCAAAATGCCGTTCGGGCTGCGCAACGCGGGCGCAACCTATCAAAATTGATGAACGACACCTTTCGCGGTCAAATCAGCAAGAGTGTTGAAATCTATATGGACGACCTGGTCGTCACGAGCATGGAGGAAAACACCATGCTCGACGATATCGAAAGAACATTCCAAACTCTGCGAAGCGTCAACATGAAGCTCAACCCAGGGAAATGCTCGTTTGGAATGGAAGAAGGCAAATTCCTTGGATTCATAGTAACCAAAGATGGATTCAAGGTGAACCCGGAGAAAGTTCAGGCGATAGAGCGCATGCCATCGCCTTCTACGATGAAGGAAATGCAACGACTAGCCGGCAGGCTAGCTGCATTGAATAGATTCTTAGCCAACCATGCAGCTAAGTCTTACCCTTTCATCAAGACCCTGCGGAGCTGTATAAAAAAGGAACAATTCCAATGGACCGCAGAGGCCGAAAAAGCTTTCCAGGAAATGAAAGAGTGTTTGATCCAACTCCCAACTTTAACCGCACCACGAAAAGATGAGCCACTTATCTTATACCTGTCTGCCGCAGACAACGCGGTAGGCGCGGTACTTATAGTGGAGCGAGAAGGAGTCCAAACACCCATCTACTACATCAGCAAAATGCTCAACGACCCAGAAACAAGGTACTCCATCATGGAGAAATTGGTACTGGCACTAGTGCATGCATCGAGACGTTTACGACGTTACTTTGCAAACCACGTCATTACAGTGTTAACCAATCATAGGATCGGCCCGATCCTATCCAAACCCGACATCTCTGGGAGGTTAGCAAAATGGGCAATTGAACTAGGCGCGCTTTCACTGAACTATAAGTTGCGCCCCGCAATCAAAGGCCAGGTCTTGGCTGACTTCGTTGCTGAAGTACCAGCAAACCGCATTCAAGAATGCGAAGAAGAACAAAACCCTGTATCACAACCATCCTCCGCAGAAACCTGGACACTATTTACAGATGGTGCATCCAACGAAGATGGCTCTGGCGCAGGTTTGCGACTTGTTAGCCCCGACGGCCAAGAGCTAACCTACGCAATACGCCTCGATTTCAAAAGCACGAATAACGAAGCGGAGTATGAGGCTCTACTGGCAGGGTTGCGTTTAGCAATTAAACTCGACGTCAAACATTTGGAAGCACACGTCGATTCACTACTAGTTGCAGGGCAGATACGCGGTGACTATGCCGCAAGAGGAGATATCATGATCCTCTACCTCGAACAAGCCTTGCAACTGAAGTCAAAGTTTACCTCCTTCAATATTCGACACATCAACAGGAGTGATAATAAACCTGCGGATGCACTATCAAAACTCGCATCCACTAGCTTCCAACTCTTGGCAAAAGAGGTACGCATCGAAATTCTGCAAAATCCCTCGGTACCCCTGCGCCAAGTCAATGTCATCCAGTACGGTACAACATCCTGGATGACACCGCTCATTGCATACTTACAATCAGGTGTTACTCCCGAAAACAAAGCAGAGGCACGCAAATTGCAATACAAAGCGTGCCATTACCAAATGAGAGACGGTATCTTATACCGTAAATCATACCTGGGGCCACTCCTACGATGCGTCAACCCCCAAGATGCCACATACCTTATCAAAGAAATTCACAAAGGGATATGTGGCATACACGCAGGACCACACATGGTGGTGGCCAAAATCATGAACGCCGGGTACTATTAGCCGGGCATGCACCTGGATGCTGTCAACGTCTTACGCAAGTGTTTCAATTGTCAGCGACATGCTCCCAAGACCTTGCGTCCCAAGAACAACTTGATCCCCGTCACCACCGCATGGCCATTCCAAAAATGGGCAATCGATGTGGTGGGACCATTTCCAGACGCACCAGGAGCAGTGAAATTTATCATAGTAGCTGTTGATTACTTTACAAAATGGGTAGAAGCAAAGCCACTTGCATCAACCACCGCTATGATAACAAGGAAATTCGTGTGGGAACATATCATCTGCCGTTTCGGTCTACCAATGTGCATCGTCACCGACAACGGTACCAACTTCGCTGCCGACGACTTTCAAAAATGGCTAAAAGAGCTAAACATTGAACACATATTCTCCTCAGTGGCGCATCCGCAAGGGAACGGCCAAGTCGAGAGTATCAATAAAAGCTTAGTCGAAGGCATCAAAGCACGATTGGGAACAGCCAGACGCGGCTGGGTTGATGAACTCCCAAGTATTTTATGGGCTCACAGGACAAGCCAAAAAACAAGCAACGGCGAGACCCCCTTCAGCCTGGTCAACGGTACTGAAGCGGTGATCCCCGCGGAAGTAGGCCTCCCCTCACCTAGAATGTTGGCCATCAACAAGATGGACAACAATGAGGAACGCAGGGTTGACTTAGACCTCTTGGAAGAAAGGCGCGAAAACGCTGCCATCAACGAGGCCAAGTATAAAACTAAGTTGGAAAAGTATTACAATGCACGCGTTCGCATTTGTACTTTCAACCCTGGAGACTACGTCCTTCGTGACAACGAAGCATCCAATGCAGAACGCCCAGGGAAACTTGCCCCCAAGTGGGAAGGACCGTACCTCATCCAAGAGGTCCTGGGCAAAGGCGCGTATAAACTACAAACATTAGAAGGCGAAACTATCGCACGCACATGGAACGCACAGCAACTTCGACGTTGTTATATGTAAGCCATGTTTTCTACATGTAATCTATTGGGCCGCAGGCCATTTGCAAATAAATAAATAGACGATTCAATGCAATATTGTTTATTTATTTCTATTACAAATGCGTGTTCCACTCTGAGGTATACACAAAAACAGATTAGCAAAATCTTCATTCGTGATACCCACACAGAATGGTAACCACACGCAACTATTGTAATAGGCCAGCAATGGCAATACTGTTTGTCTAACCAGAGACAAATTTTCATACTTGCATATCACCTAGATATGCAAAAGGCAATACAGATTTAGTATTACTCACAGTAACACTAGACGCGTACAAATTCAAACATGCAAGTAGTAAAAACACTTGTAAAAATTGAAACAAAACAATTCTTTATATTCAAAAAATTTCCTACACCCGCAAGGTGCACAAGGAATTTACATAAATAAAAAGGCACGCAGGCCAATCTAATCTTCCTTTGTGCCACTGGGGCCCGCACCATCCTTGCCCTCAACAAATGGTTTTTCTTCGTCGTCTTCATCAGCGTATAAGACTCGCAAGCGGTCCACATAATCCTCCGCTTCTAGACACTTTTCAAGTTCTTCAAGATCTGTGAGGGTTGTATCATTAAAATCCTTAACCGCAGCAGCAAGAAGCGTTTCAGTATCCACGCCATGAAACCCAGACCGCTCATCAGTAAGCCCACCACGCGCTGCAACGTTCAAATGACTAATACAGCGGTTGTAGCCAGCTTTGAAACCAGCATCCCGGGCACGCTCCCTGATCTCGTTAACACCTGCTACGGTCTCGGGTGCGTCAAGAATGGCAGTAACAATCTGCGAAACATGAATACAATGGTTATCTAAGGCAAACCTACAACAAAAATAACAAGGCAACGGATACTTACATGCCCGATCCCGTGCATACGCATCCATTCATGATCAGCCTTGAGCAACTCAAGTGAAGAAGCGTGGCTATCCCTAGCCTCTTCAGCCTCCCTTGCCCGCACTTCAGCTTCAGCAGCACGGGCAGAAACTTCCTCGATAGTGACCCCCCGGGTCCGCACTTCAGCCTTTTAACAAGAAATCAGGAGTATACAAGAATAATCAACAAACTTGTGAAACGCAATTTCAAAGTTAAGAAAAACTTATACCTGAAGGTCCAAGATAGTCTTGCTTAACTTGGTGCGGTCAACATTTGCCCCTTCAAGAGCTTTTGCAGCACGAGCCTCCGCCTCCTTGGCCTCTTCCAGAGCCTTGGCAAGACGAACCTCTGCTTCCTTGGCCTCTTGGGCAGCCGCAACAGCCTCAGCTTTCTCTTTAGCCAACGCAGAAATTGCTGCCTTGGCATTTATAAGCTCCTGACGAACATGAAAGAGAGTTTCATTCTGTTTACCCCAAGATTCTTTCCAAGTTTTGCGCTCATGAGATAGCATCTTGCGCTCATCAGAAAGGGTTTCTTTCCAACGCGTACGCTCATCAGACAGCAGTTTTGCAAGAGTACGAACCTGTTTAAGCTCAGCAGTTGCAGCCCATTCTTCAGTCTGCTTATGCTTCTCAAACGCAGCTCTATCCCTCTCAAGCTGCTCTCTATCCCTCTCAAGCTGCTCTGCACCCTCACGTGCAGCCTTCACCAACTCCTCGGCCTCGGCCCGTAAACGCGCATTCTCCTCCTCCTTGCGCCCCAGCACCTTGCACTTTTCTATAATGGCATTTGCCATTATGGAGCTCCCCACAAGCATGGAGGAGAGTTGGTTCATCTGGACCTCAGTCGGTAAAGAACGGGCCCGGTTTACCTCAAAAGGAGTGCCCACACCACTCAAAACCTCCCTACAAGCGGAGGGGTCAACGATAATGTCATCCCCTTGCAATACAGACCACGGGGGGCGGTGATAGGCCGTAGCCCGATCTTGAGTATAGGAGCGGTAATAATACTCCAATTCAGTTTCTTCAGGCTGAATGGGAGTCTCTACAAAACCCGCATCACCAGAAACGGAACCGGAAGCCTTCTCGGCAGCTGGAGACTTTGGCTTTCCGGTGTAACCAAACTTCAAATCCAGATCAACAGTATCCTCTGGGGTGATAACATTATCACTCGAATCAACTGTGTCATAGATTTGAGCCGCGGGACCCTTTCCAGTGTCCACCCCCCGCACAGAGGCTTCAGGAGTAACAACCTTATGAATCCCCACACCCGCAGCAGTGTCATGCGGAGGAGGGGGAGGAGGAGCATCAAAGATGGAAAACCCTTCATCTCGCGGTTCTGAAATCAAAACAAAATACTTTAAAGTACAAGTATAAACACAAAATACTTGTTAAAGTCATACATCACATACCAGATACAACCGCAGGCTTCCTTGGTCCAACAAAAGCCTTGCGCCTGGTCTGAATTTTTGGTTTCTTTCTCCCACCAGCATCACCAGCTTCCTCCGTTTTCCTCTTCTTCTCGTCGCCTGGTTTGGAACCCGCAGTAGTTCCACCTGTGGCCGCACCAGCACCTGGAACACCCAAGCCCTCAAGGGTGTCAGATACTACCACGTAATCGGTATATCTGCGGAAATGAGAATGAGAGATACCTGCTGCATGCGGCACCAAAGGCGGAACAACATGCGCCTCAGGGTTTTTCTTACCGCGACCCCGCACGGCTTTATCTATGTGCTTCTTCTCAGCATGTTTTTTGGGAGCACCCCTTGACTCAAATTTGCCAAGGTTCCCAAGAGTACCTGCACATAGAGAATCAGCAAAGAACCTTATAGAGCAATAGTGAAGGTTATGAATGGGTATTATGCCCGAGAATAGCTTATACTATGTAAAATTTCGAGAGAGAAAGAAATTGTGGTGCGAGTTGGGACTGAAGGCCAATGGCCTATATTTATAGGGCCTGATTCGGACCTTGTCGCGCCCCGCGTAGATCTCAGCCAAGGGCTTCGCGGCCCGCGAGGACTTGTAGACTATGTCTTAGCTATGCTGAGTTGACTCGTAGCCTCCACATGCGTCCTGACACGTGGCACCCTAGGGTGCGGTCTGATCTCCCAGCTGTCGCCGCCCGCGACTGGGTTGCCTAGGGGCTTCCCGCCCCGCGAGCAGCACCAATTTCTTGTTTTTATTTTATTTTTAATTATATAGGGTATTTTGGGCTCGGTTTTCGCTTACGAGGTATGTTTTAAGACATATTGTGACATTTTCAATATATTTAGGGTGTCGAAAGTTTATTTAGGATGGTTGTTATAAAAACCAATAAATGGATGCCAAGGTGTTGCCTGAATAAGGCTATACTTTGTTAACTACGTTGAGGTTTTGATATCGTGATTATCGTTATAGTTTGAGTTGGGTTTATACACTAATACGTATTACATTGTGTGAAATTAGGGGTTAGAATCAGAAGGCTTATAACTATAAATCCACTAATAAAGTAGATGCTTAATTATCAGAAGACTTGGAGCTATAAACTGTAACAACTCTTATTAAAAGTCCTATTTATTACTTTAATTGTCCAATAGGAAACCCTAATTGAGAAACCCAAGTGATTCTGCATAAACCCTGAAATTTTCAGAATAATCGGAATCAGAATCAGGGCCCCTAAAACTCATGGGGGTAAACCCTAATCGGTAATATCCACACAGTTTGTTGTCGAAATTGAAAATGAACGCGAGACCAACTCAGCTGAGCTACCTGGACACGAAGCAAACCTATGGTAGACTAGGGTCTCTCGCGCCACGCGACGCGCACAAGAAGATCTTTCGCGTGGCGCGAGAGGGACAAATTTTGGGTATAAATAGTAGAGTCTGTTACATGCAATTGTGCGTTAGTTCGACGATCAAAGTCATTTCGTACTCTGAGTTATAGTCAAAACAGTCTTAAAACACACACAATTCACGAAGTGCTGCCACAAAATAGGGTAATAACTCGATCGCTGCTACGATTCAATGTCCAATCGATCAAACTATCCAATGGATGTTTAAGTGCTGCCCACATTAGGGTTTATGCTTTGTCATTCGTCGTTAATTCGATGGATGTTTAAGTATCGCACTTTGTCATTCATTGTGAGGGTTTGATCTCGTGAGTTATCGTAAATGCGGTATTGGTTACTAACCTAGTTTTGTGTGCATTGTTATTTAAATTAGGTTAACAAGGCCAATCAGTAGACTAGACTCTATCCGTGTTAAATCTGCAATGTGAGTCATTCTCTTTTTATTAAAAGTGCTTTATAAATTCTTAAATATTTTCAAAGTTATAATTACAGTGATTAAGTATATGTAATCACCAAATTACAGCCAGTATGTGGGGTTTTGTATACATTACTTTATAATCGTCACCATTGGGGCAGCCAATGGGGGATATGACCATAGTCACAGAAACGAGTCGAGTGACAAATACTGTGGGTAGTTGGTTGATATCAGAAACATTGTAATCTCTTTTAATACTGTAAATTATAACAAACGTGTCGTTTTAATAAATAGAATGATTCACCAGTATTTTCCACTGACAAAAATCTTTTTCAAACATGTTTCAGGTGATCTGTTGTGATTAAGGAAAAGTGCCTCAAATCACTGCAAGCTTAAGAAAGTGGCTCTTTATAAAATAAAGAAATATGTTTTGTAAAATAAAGATTTCTCCGGGAAATCTTGTGATTGTAAATTACCGGGGTTTTATCCCGAGTTGTGAAATGAAATAATCAGGAAATTACAGCTTTAAAAAGATCCTGTTGAAATCTTCCGCTGTTAAACTCAATTAAATAAATACCACGGGATTTTCTGTTCCGCGGCTCTTGAAACGGGTCAAACCGGGTCGGGGGCCGTGACAGAAAAAGGTGGTATCAGAGCCACTGAGTTAAGCTAATTAAGTATTTGAGAAATACTTAATTTTTCCTGATTACCATTATGTGATTATGTGTTTTATTAACTGACTATTTGTTAGTTACAGTATGGGTAAGCAAAAGCTTTCAAACATCTATCTTAAATTAGATAGGTCATCAAATGAGAAGGGAAGTTCATCCCAATCCTCAAGATACTCATTAAATACTGAGGAGGGAATATTTGTTCGTAAGGCACAATATGAGGAACCACTTTCTCCTAATAAAAGAAGTTTGATTTTTAAGAAAAGTCAGGAGAAAATAAAGAAATTCCGAGAAAAGAAAGTTAAACAGGAAACCCAGGAATTAACCAGTAAATCACCTTGGGAAGACAAGTTAGATGAAAAATTGGCGGATCTCTATATGCTAGCTACTGTAGCAGTAAATGCAAATCTTTAGAATAATATGACCCAGTATTAGCATTCTTATCACTTATAAGCCAGAGACGTTCTCCAGTAAATAAATAAATTTACAGTAAACCATAGTGTGTTTTAAATTTCAGTTGTTTTGTAGTCACACGGTATGCAATAATAAATTATCTGTGAAATTTGTTATAAGATTTTAACTTATTATTTTTACATATATGCTAAACAGCATGAATAAGTTATCTGGAGCCCTAGAGAATCTTAACCTCTACCCTGTAAACATAGAAGTTTCTAAAGAGTTTATTGGGTACTTTGCTGATGTGGAATAACCTATAGAATTCAACGCTCCACCTCTGGAGAAACCCAAGCCTAAGAAGAGAAGAAGATTGGTAGGCTGGAGAAAGGTACGCAGAAGAAAGCCAGTAACTAGGAGAATTCCCAAGATAGAGAAACCCCTAGATAAAGAAAAAGGGATAGAGATTGAGGAAGATTCAAGACAAACAGGGATGGAAATTGGGGAAAAGTTTAAGCAAGAGATTGGAGAAAGCTCTAAACAAACCCAGGAAATGACGTTACAGGAGGAACTAGATTTCATATTGGCAAGCTGTGATACTATTAAGCCTGTCAATGAAAATGTTTTTACTCATCCTATAGAAACCCAACTTCCAATCAACTTAGAACCAGCCATTCCAGAACCTCTGATTCACACCCAACCTTTAGGAATGGACGAGTGGTGGACTAATTGTTGATGCACTGGATGTCTGTTGACTGCGTTTTATTAAAGTCTTGAGTCTAGATAGGTTAATTTAGGGTTTGTGTTTAAAAGTTGTCTTGTTCGCTTGAAAACATATATGACACATTCAAGCGAACTTAAAAAGGTCTTGTTCGCTTGAAACTGTCTAGGTCTTGTTCGCTTAAAGTCTTGTTCGCTTGAACATGTTCGCTTGAACATGTTCGCTTGAACATGTTCGCTTGAACGGTTCATTGTCATTTTCAAGCGAACAGGTCAACACTATATATATGTATGATGGGGTGTCATTTGAAGTGGACAGAGACCATAGTTTGTGAGACGAGGTGCTGCTGAATTGTGGTTATAAACATTGTAAAGTCTCTGAAATCAATAATAGAAAGAAGATTGAAAGGATATATGCTGTTATGACTCAGTTTACTTTGATTCCGCCTTTGTAAATTGAGATGAACTATCTTTACTGACATTTAGGGTCACGCAATCGGTCCAACAAGTGGTATCAGAGCTCAGGACGAGGAGTTCATACCATAGCAGCTGGATTTTCTCATTTCTACTTAATTCTTTTCATTCTTCTTCTGATTTGGACATATTTCACGGTCGATATGGTCTAAAAATCATACATTTCAAGCGAAAAGTATAGATAACTAATCCTTGAAAGTTTCGGACTAAAACATGGCTTAAAACTGATTAAAAAACGTTTGGCCGCTTGAGTGTGTTCGTAAAAAGATGACATCAGCTTTTGTTCGCTTGTAATTAATCAGCCTTGTTCGCTTGGAATCTACTTGACCGCTTGAAAACACTTAATCGCTTGAAAAACTAATACTTTTGAAGCGAAGAAGGTCTGATCGCTTGAAATAACTTGCTCGCTTGAAAATTATCTGCTTGGTCACTTGAATTGTTGTTCGCTTGGATGAACTTGGTCGTTTGAAATATTTGTATATTTTCAAGCGAACAGACATAATACTCTTGTTCGCTTGAAAATCTGTGTTCGGTTGATTTAAGTTCGCTTGAACTTTTGAGTTTGCTTGAACTTGGATCACTTGTGTTCATTTGAAAGTTGCTATTTCTACTTGAAACTATTTCGTTTCAAGTGATATTGTTTGAACTTGTTATTTTTCAAGATCTCCGAAAATTCTTAAGTGATTGTTGATTTTGCAGGACTATTCACGATGGATGATATTTTCATGAACCCGTTTAGTGACATGTACGCGTTTGCTGGAAACTCGGGAGACGTTTCATCTACAAGCAATGTGAACGAGAATCCACCAAAAGAAAAGAAAAAGGAAGCTTGGGAATCGGAAAGTGCTTTCAGAACGTTCAATAAACCCCCAAAGCTAATAGCTATCTAGGAGTACAGTCGTTGGTCCAGAAAATTTGAAGATTGGATGATGGCATTCGCATTTCCAAGTTGGAAAAGTCTGAAGAACGGTTATGAAAACGGAAACAAGAATGGTGAAGCCTTAACAGCTACTGATGAGATTGAATCATTTGTAGCTGAACAGAAATGTGTGGCTTTGTTGTTCCAATCTGTCCGAGAAGACATTATTTCCTTGATTGACTATTCAAATGCAAAAGATCTGTGGAACAAACTTCGAGCAAAATGTTTAGGAAGTACAGAGATAGTGAAAAACAAAAAGAAACTTCTTAGGAAAGAATTTGATATGTTTGGTTGTCTTAAGAATGAGTCAGTGTGTAAAATGATAGAAAGGTTCGGTCATCTGAAGCTGGAATTATAAAGACATGATATCAATTATCCTAATGAAGAACTTGTTGACAAACTGTTTGATTCGTTACCAGACGAGATGGATTGGAGATATTATGCAATGATGTTGAAGAACACTATTGCTCCTGAAATGCTGAAACCAGATTTGGTGATTGAGAGACTTGAAAGTCATGAACTGGAATTGAAGAAGACGTACAAAGTTAATCATTCATCTTATCAACAGAATTTGGATTTGTATTATCCAAAAAGCATGATGCCGAAAGCTACTTCTCCAAAAACTGCGTTTTCTACTGAAAATGTGTCGACAGCTGGCAAAGAAAGTCAAAGCAATCAAAGCAGTGGAAGTCACAGTGGTTATCATGGTGGATCTTCATCATCTGCAAGTTATTCTGATGCAAAGAATCGTTTTCAATGCAATATCGCAATAGATTTGAAGAATGCTCAAAATTTTGATGAAGAATCGGCAAAGCAGCAGATGATCTTTCTAGTATCGGTGTTGGAATCGTATGAAGGGTTAGTAGCTGGGAAGATAGGTAACACAAATTTGACGAAAGAAGATTACGATCAGATTGATCCGGAGGAAATGGAACTGATCGATATTCGTTGGGCTATGGCAAGTGCTGTTCGCCGAGCACAGCGTTTTATGGAAATTACCGGAAGAAAAACAATTGGTGGTGCATCTACCAAGCTGGGGTTCGATAAATCGAAGGTGACTTGCTTCAAGTGTAAGCAGAAGGGTCACTTCAAGAGAGAATGCCGAAACGCTTATGCTGATGAGTCGGAGAATCCTTTCAGAGATGATTACTACAAGAAGGCGATTTATCACCAGAATAAATCCGAGCCGCCTAGAATGAAGCAGGTTGAAGACAACAGAGAGAAATCTAGAGCTCTTGCAGTGATTTACGATGATGAGGGGTATGATTGGAGTCAAGAGGTTCTACCAGAAGAAGATGCGGTTGGTTACGCATTCATGGCGAAAAATGAACCTATTCCATGGAAAGATGATAGAACTGAAGAGCAGAAGTATAGATACAGAAAGATGATTTCGGAAAACAAAATTACTAGACTTTCTGGTATCTATTTGGAAGCAAAGAGAGCCAAAAGATGGGATCCAGACAGAGAGTGTTATCTTGATAAGTATGGAAATATTGCAATCGATCACAAAACTCTCGATCTGGAAGCCTTAATCAAGGAAATGAAAGATGATGATGAGTATTGGCAACACAAATGGTGGGGAACTCCAACCGAGAAAATGAAAGAGGAAGCGAAGAAAGAAAAAGAAGAAAAAGAGAGGAAAGAGAAAGAAGAGATCGAAAAATCAAAGAAGATTGATACTAGAGTTATCGATACTACGCAGGAGTTGACTGCAGAGAACCTGGGAAAAATGGCTGACAAAGTGCTGGCTGCTAAGGCACTTGAGGTAGACTCTAACTCTGTGTCTGAGTCAAAAAGCCAGGTCAGTTCAGATGTGTCAACAAATGCGTCAGGTAAAAAGATCGAAGGAAATGCTGATTGCAAAAATTGCAACAAAGAGTGCAAATTTTGTAATACTGTCACGTATCTCAACGGTGAGAAAATTAAAGATCTGACAGCAAAGGTCAGAAGCGTTGAGAATCAGATTCTTGGTCGTGACAAAACAGTTAAAGCTTCAACTGAACGAATAAGAGAATTAACTGCTCAAATTGAAACTGATAAAATTGATCATGACAAAATTAAACAAGAAAATGAAAAGTTGATTCTTGAAAACCGTCAGATTTCTGAAAAATTTGAAAAACTCAAAAGCACAATGAAAGATTGTGATGATCGAAATGGTAAAACTTTTAAAGAAAATGAACATTTAAAAGCAGTGCTTAGAGTCAAAGAAGAATCAATCAACCAACAACTGGATGAAATCGCTAAATTGAAACTTAAAGTTCAAGAGGCTGTAATCGAAAACGAGCGAATCCAGTTGAAGCTTAACAGTTACAGCTCCGCAAGCTTTGTTTTGCAACATATCATTCCCAAACCCATCGGGAATGACAAAGCGGGCGAAGATGTGTATTGTGATGGAACTGGGGTGGGGTTTCATCAAGTTCCACCACCTGTTCTTGATAACTACACGAAAAAGCAATCTGGGTTGGTTGAAATTGAGGAAGAAAAAGAAGTTAAACTTCCGGAAAACATTGATGTTACTTTTACATCATCTGATGATAGTGTTCAGACAGAGATTGTTAAGAGCACAGCTGAAAGTGTTTTGATGTCTGATTCAAGCGAAGATGATGGGTGTTTCTTAGACAAATACATTCAGAAATCAAAGTCCAAAAACAACTTAAGTGATGAATCGGGTATTGTGATGTACAAGATGGCTGGATCTGATAAGTTGTATTCGGATTCTGAGTTTCCAATTGAGAATGTTAATGTGAAAAAGTTGACAAATGTTTTCAAGTTAGTTGAAGTTGAATTGTCAGAAGTGAACAGTTTGTGTCAAACAAAAAGGCAAATGAATTTTGAAAAAGATAAAGCTTATTACAAAAAGCCTGTTGTTCCACCACGTTTTTATAATAAAAATCGAAACAATTGGTCGGGTGGTTATCGAGGTGGTAATAGTTATCAAAAGAAGAGTTTTCAAAACAAAAGGTTTGCTGAAAAGAAGGTGTTTGTAAACAGTTCAAGTTCACTTTCTGATGAGGAAAATGAAATTTTTTCAAAATCAAATAAAGAGTTCTTTGAGAAAAGAGCTTCACAGTATCAGTCTGAAGGCACAAGTCGAGTTGTTGATACTCGAACATGTTTTAGATGTAACCAAGTTGGTCATATTGCACGAAAGTGTACCAATGTGAAGCCTAAGACTGAAACTGTGAAGACTCAACAGAAGAAAGTTGATGTGAAGGGTAAAGCAAAAATTGTTGTTGAGAAAAAGAATGAGAAAAATGACAACATCCAAGTGAAAAATGAACCCATAAAGAAAATGGTAACTAAAAATGACAAATTTTACAAACGGGTTGCATTATCTCAACAAGTTTGGAAACCAAAAACAGAAATGAAAATTTCAACTTCTGTAGTGAAAAAGGTGAAGAATCAATTTCGGTTGATTATGATGCAAATTTTCCACCTTTGGAGGCTGAAAATTTCAAAATTCAAATTGCGAGAGTCAAGGTTACACCTAAGGCTGATGAGGCCTGGGTGGACACCATGTTCGAATAAGCAGTTTGAATTGCCGGAGCTTCCTTGTTCGCGAAGCATGAATCGGCATCTTTATTGAAATGTTTTAAAATCAACTTGTGGTATGTGCAGGATCTTCCAAGAGCCATTTCAAGATGGATCATGGATAGTGGCGCATCTCGACATATGACAGGAAAAACTGCATTGCTGTATGATGTGAAAAATATTAATGGTGGTTATGTGGGATTTGCTGGTCATGAAGGTGGTCGAATTGTTGGTGAAGGAACGTTATCCAATGGGATTGTGACGTTTGAGAGAGTTAACTACATCACTGAGCAGGAGAACAATCTACTTAGTATCTCGCAGATTTGTGACAATATGTATACTACTCACTTCACTGATAAAGAATGTTTGATTTTGAAACCTGGTTTTGTTGTTCCTGAAGAATGGATTATCATGAGGGCACCTAGAGTGAATGATTTATATGTGTTAGATATGAGTGTAGCAACTACAACTACTGGTCAAGCACATTGTTTTGTGTCTAGAGCAACTGAGAAAGAATCAAGATTGTGGCACCGAAAGATGGGGCATATACATCTTAGAAAAATGAATCACTTGGTGCACAATGATTTGGTATTGGGAGTTAATATCAAAGGTTTTCATCTGGAAGGGGAGTGCATTAGCTGCATCAAAGGCAAGCAGAAGAAAAAGTCACATCCTACAAAGCAAGTCAATTCAGTTTCGAGACCACTGGAAAGACTTCACATGGATTTGTTTGGTCCAGTGAATTTCAAAAGTATTACTGGAGATTACTATTGTTTGGTCGTTACTGATGATTATTCCAGATTTTCGTGGGTTTCTTTCTTGAAGACGAAAGATGAAACATTTGACAGTTTGATGGGGCTGTTCAGGAAGATTGAGAATTTGTACCAAAGGTGTATCAAGAGAATTCGAAGTGATAATGGTACTAAATTCAAGAACAGCAAGATGGAAGAATTTTGTGATGAAAGAGGTATTTTGCATGAGTTTAGTGCTCCGTATACTCCGCAGCAGAATGGAGTCGTAGAACGTAAAAACCGGACACTAATCGAGACGGCTAGAACTATGCTCGCAGATTCAAAGTTACCAATTAATTTTTGGGCTGAAGCTGTTTCCGCCGCATGCTATACGCTCAACAGGGTTCTCACTGTCAAGAAGTTCAACAAAACATGCTTTGAGCTAATTAATAACCACAAACCGAATTTGAAGTATCTAGAATCGTTTGGGTCACCTTGTACGGTTATAGAGCCTTTTGGAAAGTTTGGTCCGAAGTGCATTGAGGGAATATTTGTTGGTTATGCAAATCCGATGCGACGTGTCTTCGTTCCAAGTGAGAAGCGGATTATTGAAGCTGCAAATGTTGAATGTCAAGGTTATACTATGCCGCCGCAGAATCCTGGTGATTCATGGCGTTATCATTATGACAAACTTTGGGATTCGTTTGACATGAGAGAAGAATCAGAGGATGATGAAGATTTCTTTGATGAGTTGGATATTTTGCGTGAATATGAGTCGCAGCTAAGGTTCCCAGCAGAGTATTCGAGGAGACCACAGGAAACTTCAAATGATGATGAAGCAGGTCCAAGTAATGCTGGTGAACATGATGATGTCCAACAGAATGAAGTTGCTCAGGATAATCTGTCGGTTCAGAATGATAATCTAGAAGCTGAAAACATGCCAGTATTTGATCATGGTGATTCAGGTTCTGAGGGGGAGCAAATTCAGATTTCAAGTCAAACAAACCAAGTTGGTGAACAAGATGCAGAACAGAATGTTACTAATCTGGAGGGAAATGTAGATGTTCCAAGCGAAGTGATGCCGCGAACTTTTTCATATCATCCAGAGGAGTTGATCATAGGAGAATTGCAGACAGGCGTTCGCACTCGAAGACAGATTGATAAAGGGCTTACATGTTTTTATACAAAAGTTGCTCCTTTGCAAACTGAATTCTCATTGAGTTGTTTTATCTCGCAGGTTGAGCCAAGAACTTACAAAGAAGCGCTTACTGAAGACTCTTGGGTCAATGCTATGCAGGAGGAACTTAGTCAATTCGAGAAATTAGGAGTGTGGAAGTTAGTTGATTTGCCGGATGGTCAGAGAAAGATTAACACCAAGTGGGTGTTCAAGTGCAAGAGGGACGATAGAGGATTTGTTGTAAGGAACAAAGCTCGACTCGTTGTTCAGGGATTTAGTCAACATGAGGGGATTGATTTTACCGAAGTCTATGCTCCTGTAGCACGACTAGAGGCAATCAGAATTTTCCTAGCATTTGCGTCTTGGAAGAACTTCAAAGTTTATCAGTTGGATGTTAAATCGGCGTTTCTTTATGGGAAGGTTAAAGAGGAGGTTTATGTCGGTCAGCCACCGGGCTTCACCGATCCAATCCACAAAAACAAGGTCTACTTATTGGACAAAGCGCTGTATGGTTTACACCAGGCCCCGAGAGCCTGGTACGAGACTTTGTCTCAACACCTACTAGCCAACAAGTTTATTCGTGGAAAAGTGGATGCCACTCTCTTCACTAAAGAGGTCGGTGGTCATCTTCTGATAGTTCAGATTTATGTGGACGATATAATTTTTGGGTCGACAAATGAAAATCTATGCAAAGATTTTGAATCAGTGATGAAGCAAAAGTTTGAAATGTCATCAATGGGGGAGATGAAATTCTTTCTGGGTTTACAAGTTGAACAACTTCCTGAGGGAATTTTCATTCATCAGTCAAAGTACGTTCATGATATTCTAGAGAAATTTGGGATGTCAAGTTCTACTCCATCTGCTACCCCACTTGCAACAAATCATGGGATTCACCCAGATCTCACCGGAGACAGGGCTGATGAAACGTTTTACCGTTCCATGATAGGTTCTTTAATGTACCTAACTGCTTCACGTCCTGATATAATGTACCCAACGTGCCTCGCAGCAAGATTTCAGTCTAACCCGAGAGCATCGCATATGATAATTGTGAAAAGGATATTGCGCTACCTGAAAGGAACTCCTTCATTGGGGTTGTGGTATCCTAGAAAAGGCGATTTTACGCTCGAAGGGTATTCCGATTCGGATTTCGGATGCTGCAAAGTCAATTCAAAATCAACAACTGCAGGATGCCAGTTCTTTGGTCCTAGATTGGTTACCTGGCAGTGTAAGAAACAAACGTCTGTGGCGTTATCTACATGTGAAGCGGAGTATGTTTCTGCTAGCAGTTGCTGCTCTCAGATCTTGTGGATACAGCAACAGATGCGCGACTACGGTTTGCAGTTTCTTAACACACCTCTTTTTGTTGATAATGAGGCCGCTATAAATATACCAAAAACCCAGTACATCACGCTAAAACTAAACACATAGAAATTCGTCATCACTTTATTCGTGATTGTTTTGAGAAAAAGTTGATACGAATTGAGAAAATCCACACTGACGAACAGAAAGCTGATTTACATACCAAAGCTTTTGATAAAAATCGGTTTAAATATTTGTTAAAACTGAATGGTATCAAGCTTCTTTCGGTGTCGGATGGAATTGTGGGCGTTGATGAGAGTACTGTTGCGGATGAAGACGAGAAACAATCTGCAATGGTTTGTCGATTTTTTACTTGTTTTGGTATTTAGGGGGAGTAGATATTTGTATATAGTTTATACTTTCAGAAAATACAAAAACAGTAAAAAAAATGCAAAAATACAAAAACATGATAAAATCTGAAAAATAGCTTGTGTATATAGGGAAAATGATAGTACATCGGCTAGACGATTACAGTATGCTAAAGATTTGTAAAGTATAAAAGAGTTAAATAATCTCACTGATGATGTGTCGATAGGTTTTCGCACATATAGTAGATTTATTCGGGATATAAACCTAAAATTCAAACTTGTGAATTCGTGGGGAACACTACTTGGATATATAGGTAACCCCTGAAATCTCGTTTGAAAGATCTCTTAATCTGATATACTAGGTCTTTATACTCAATGATGTCTGGGGTATTATTCCGGGACTTCTGCTGAACGGTGGTTCTGACCTAGTCCTTGGATAATACTTGCTGCAATGCTTGAAACACAGCATTAAACCCTCAGCATGCCGAAACAATAAAATTGATAGTCGATGCTGTTGTAAGCAAAAAGATCCTCTAAAGGGGACACACCGAAAAGTCGAAGCTGATATCTCTCTGCGTATACGGAAGTATCGACCTGAGATCCCTCGGCCCTCGCATACCTAATTTATATACAGATATCATTGTAGTATACTCACCTGTAAGACTGATTATTGGGATTCTGGATACGGGAGTATATTCAAGAGGTGGGACACATGAATGAGCTAAGTTCATAATTCATCTAAATCGTATCCTGAGTAAATTGAAATTTGTGTGGAAATTTAAGATGGATCAGTATATTGACAATCGAGGTGAATTGTTTAAGTCTGAATATGAAATGAAGCTTAACGGTACTTGTGATTTGTCTAAAAAGCTGATATGATTCCCTGACACGCTCGCCAAAAATATGTTTGTAAATAGTTTACTTTGTTTACTTTCTGCAATTTAAGTTTTTTTTATTATTTCATTTTTTAGTTTAGAACTTTTTATAAAATCCAAAAAGATTTTATTTCTGCTTTATTTTCTGACAAACCAAAGTGGAGAGTTGATTGTTGAATTCTCAGATGTTTGAAGCAGATGCAGGAGATTCTGTACTGAAGAATGAGGAGAGCTTATTTTGTTGAAGTTTGTGTTATTGGAAAGTCAAAAACAAGTTCATTAACTTGATACTTGTTATTTTCAGAAATTGTTTGAAATTGTTGTTTTAAATCAGTTTTGTTTCGTCAAATGATCAACCAAGGTCATTAAATTGAAATTGGTAGATTAATTGAGTAATCAGGGTCATTAACTTGGACCTGAATACTTGAGTGGATTGTTAAAACTGATTGAGTTTGTGATTTAATGTTGAAAAGATAGAATTGTAATGTTTGTTGGTTGAGTAACAGGTTTGGACTCCATTATTCCCATGAAAGCTAAATGTCAAAGTTTGAATCAGATAAAGACCTTAGATTCTAGCATACTGAGAGGGAGAGTCTGTGAAAGGGGGAGTCTGGATCAACAGTCAAAGGGAAGGTGAAGATAGAGTGATTATGATGAAAAGACACAGAGTTGGAGAAAAGACTAAGACTGAAGACTCAGGAGCTGAAAACTTCGTCAACATCTAAGGGGGAGTCTGTTGATGCACTGGATGTCTGTTGACTGCGTTTTATTAAAGTCTTGAGTCTAGATAGGTTAATTTAGGGTTTGTGTTTAAAAGTTGTCTTGTTCGCTTGAAAACATATATGACACATTCAAGCGAACTTAAAATGGTCTTGTTCGCTTGAAACTGTCTAGGTCTTGTTCGCTTAAAGTCTTGTTCGCTTGAACGGTTCATTGTCATTTTCAAGCGAACAGGTCAACACTATGTATATGTATGATGGGGTGTCATTTGAAGTGGACAGAGACCATAGTTTGTGAGACGAGGTGCTGCTGAATTGTGGTTATAAACATTGTAAAGTCTCTGAAATCAATAATAGAAAGAAGATTGAAAGGATATATGCTGTTATGACTCAGTTTACTTTGATTCCGCCTTTGTAAATTGAGATGAACTACCTTTACTGACATTTAGGGTCACGCAATCGGTCCAACACTAATGATTGGCAGTTCCAAAACCTTCTCAACAGTCCTTATACGTTTTTCCCTCAGTTTGACCCAGAACCTATACCAAATCCACCGATGAGTAATGAGAATATGGATGAACTTCGCCATTTTGGCGAAGAGTTGATGGATGCTGGGAATAGGATCCGAGAGATTGGGGGACAAATCTCATGGAAATATGATGAGAGGGAACATCGTTATTAAAAAATGCAAGTTGACGAGGGAAAAAGGAGTTATGAATCTATGTTTGTATAATAACAATAATAGTAAAATAAAAATCAGTATGTGTAAAAATAAACAATAAAACGGTTGTAAGATAAAAATGTATATGGAAGCATAATATAATCTATAAAACAAATGAAAATTTAGAAAATTTACAAATTTTGGTTGTATATTTGTTTATGTGATTATGTGCGATTAATTGTTATATTGGATTGTTTCTTATTCTATACTAATTATTTATCTATAAATTAATTATCAGATGGCAAACATTGGTAATGAACCAGTAAATGAAGTAAATCAATCTAAGCAAAATCAGGAAGAGCAATTGTTAAATAGGCAAGATATCGAGGATATCGTTGCTCAAGGAATAGCCAATGCTATTCCAGCAATCATTGCTGCTGCCCAGAAACCTATTAAACCTCAATCAATCATTCCTAGTAAACGTACACAAGGCGACAATTTTAGTAATAGTATAAACGGAGGCGGTAATCATATTAATAACAATAATGATCTGCAAGCCCCAATTTTCAAGAAAATGAAAGTTGAAACACCTGGTTGCACTTACAAAGAATTTTTTGCCTGTAAACCAGCTGAGTTTGCAGGTAACGAAGGGGCTATTGCAGCACTGCGTTGGTTAGAGAAAACTGAGGCAGTGATCACCATAAGTAAATGTGCTGAGGAAGATCAAGTTATGTATGCGTCAAATCTTTTTAAAGAAGGGGCGTTAGAATGGTGGAATACAGTTTTACAAGCTAAAAGAAGGATCAAGGCATATGCCATGAACTGGGAATAATTTAAGAGTCTTGTAGAAAGAAAATTATGTCCCGAGTATGAAAAAGATCAAATGGCAAATAAGTTCCTGACTCACCGGATGGTGAATGTGGATTGTCGAGGATATACTTCGACATTCTTTGAATATGCTAGAGTGGTACCAACACTGGCTTCGCCAGAGCCGGTACTCATTTCTCGCTATATTTGGGGATTAATTAGTGAAATCCGTAATATCGTTAAAGCTGCGAGACCTCACACTATTGACGATGCGGTAGAATTAGCTAATACCCTCGCTGGCGAACTGGTACGCACAAGAGATGAAAACAAGAAGAAGGAACTAGCTCAGAAAATTACCCAAGGATTTCGTATGGGTAATAGTAGTAACTTCAAGAAAAGAGGAACAGGGCAATCCTCAACTCCTCAGTTCTGCAGGAATTGCAAAAAGAAACATTATGGAAGATGCAATATAACTTGCAATTTTTGCAAAACTGTAGGACATCGTGAAGAAAACTGCAGAAAGAAAACCATAATCTGCTTTAACTGTGGAGAAGCGGGGCATTTTAAAACGGAATGTCCTAAATTGGCCAAACCAACAGATAACAAAACCAAGACAGCCGACGGAGCTAATAAGAAGAATGTCAGAGCATTCCAGCTGACCACTCAAGACGCAGAACTCATTCCAGATGTGATAGCTGGTACGTTCTTAGTTCACAACGTATACGTAAAAGTATTATTTGACTCTGGTGCAAACCAAAGTTTTATAAATACTTTATTCTGCCAAGCTCTTAATTTACCTTTAACCAACCTTAGGCAGATTTTTACAGTCGAAACGGCAGATGGGAATTCAGTTAAAATAGATAAAGTTTTGCGGGAAGGAAATATAGAACTTTTAGGTCATAAATTCTCTGCAAACCTGTTACCTATGAAATTAGCTGAATTCGATGTTGTGTTAGGAATAGATTGGTTAGTAGCCAACCATGCTCGAATCATTTGTGATAAAAACTCTATAGAAATTCAGGCACCTACCGGAAAAGTAATCAGGATTACAGGAAATAAACCACGTAAACCCATTAAATTCGTATCAGTAATGAAAGTTACTAGTTATGAACGAAAGCAAGGAATAGTATATATGATTTCAGCAATCATTAATACTAAGGGTAAAGAACTTAAGGAAATTCCTGTAGTCTCAGAATACTTAGATGTATTCCCAGAAGAACTCCCGGGATTACCACCCGACAGGGAAGTAGAGTTTAGAATTCATCTAATTCCCGGAACTACACCGATAGCCAAGGCACCTTATCGGTTAGCTCCTACCGAAATGTTAGAACTGAAAAAGCAATTAGATGAATTACTAAGCAAATGATTCATACAACCTAGCTCATCCCCTTGGGGAGCGCCAGTGTTGTTCGTAAAGAAGAAGGACGGTTCGATGAGAATGTGTATTGATTATAGAGAATTGAATAAGGTTACAATTAAGAATCGATACCCATTACCTAGGATTGATGATCTTTTTGATCAACTTCAAGGAGCTAGATATTTTTCTAAGATCGGCTTTGTGACAACTGGCCTAACCCGGTAATTTCCGTACATATTAATTATTGCTTAATGACTGCAATTATGTGCTTAATTGTCAGCAATATCTGATTTCGTACTAAACAAGTGAATTCATGCACGTTGTATACTACAAAATATTGCTTTATGCATAAACGAGAGCGTTGCGTCAAAAATACTAGTAAACTCACCGGTAAGACACATTGTGTCAACAGAACTGCAGAAAGCAGTCAGACAATAAAATTGGAGTCTAGGTGTAGGTCCGACAACAAGAATGCATTAAAACCCAAGAGTACATACAAGGGTTTAATATATATGCAATGCGAAAGCAAAATTAAGCACTAAAAAGCACCCGAAACACACTTTAAGTGCAGAATTTACATAATTCAGCAATAATTCAGCATTTAGACACATGAATATTTTGCAGAAATGTCGTATTATTATCCAGAATATTTCCCTAAGTGTTGGGAATCGATAGTATTATAAAAAGGTACTTATTAAACACTAAAGGGTGCAATTTAGCACTTTAACGAATCGGTATGCAACCAAACAACCGGACTATACCCGGAACATGAAAATATTGTTGATAACATTACTTATCTTTTTCTGAGCCAGTTAGGGTCCCTGAATACCCTAACACCCGCCATAAGACACAATACATTAGTAACCGGGTTAATCACCTAACTAACCTAGATTAACCTAACTATAACTAACTAATGGTTGGATTTGAACTAGATTACCCCCCCCCTTGACCGAACTCGGTCACATTGTGACCCCCATGGTACATCATTTGAATATTTTATTTCCTTTTGTCTCATATCTAGAGAACATGAAATCCTTTGGGTATTAAGCTTGTAATTGTCTATAAAATCTAGAGATTACACATCATAATCATTCATCACATTTCTCAACTCAAACACACCCTCCTCTCTCTCTCTCAAGGCTTCGGCCGAACATCCCCTTATACATCCATCATATTTTCGGCTTCCATCATCACATTCCAAGATCATTCTAGTATCAAGGATCGCATATAAGGAGTCTTGGTGCAAGCAGAAGGCGAAGGACCTCACTACATTGCTTTTATCCACCCTTTTTGCGTCTAGATTCTTCCCTAGCCTCGAGCTAGTGGTATGTTGCTTGAATCACCTTCTCGAACTATTTTGATGTGGTTAAAATGATTTGTAACGGTTAAAACTCGTAAACATACAAGTTGAAGCTTAAAAGTCTACTAAAAACACTAAAAGTGATGGTTAAAAGCTCATATGTTGTGTAAAACTTGTAGTAATTGATTTGTGTGATTATTTAGACCCGATCTATGTTGTGGTAGCTCGGATCGTCATTTAACCCGGGTGGTCATGATCATGGATCATGACATAAGGTTGTTTTGGAAGTAACAAGGGTTAAAGGATGAAACTCTACCACACACGAATCATGAACTTGTGTAAAAGCGATTTTGTTTGTGAAATGGTGTTCAAAACTAGTAGATCTACGGATCTACAAGCGGTACTTTCAAAGGACCAAGTGTCCAAGAAATCATATTTTCTAAAGCCGAGTCTTACATGAAAAAGAATGATTTTAGCAAACACACGAGTATGTAAACACTTGTGTAACACAAAGTTTCGACAAAATAACTATTTTTGTAAATGTTGACCGGAAGTTGTAAAGATGTAACTTCTTTAAAAGCGAGACTTTCAAGAAACAAAGTTGATCTATACAAAGATCCACTAAAAATAATGGAAAAATACTACCTATTTTGGAAAAACCACAAGTTCATGTATTTCTGCGATTATATCTATTTTAACTAATTGCATATTGTTTATTGTTGAAAGAGGAAACCATTGACGATTTAAAAGAAAATAAACACATGTTTTGAAAACATGGGAAACCTCCATTTTTAGGGGAAACTCTGTCAAAATTTTTATAAATTTTGACACTTAGAAAAATATAAGTTTTTGAGAAACTTATTCCCTAAAAATGTGTTTAAAAGTATTACCAAGGTTTCCCTAATTTTTGGTGATAAGAAATGAGGACTTCTTCAAAAATAAAAATGGATATTAAGTATGTATATATTTTTGAGAAAAATATATATATTATTTTATCACCAACTTTTGTGCTAAGTGTATATAGTATGTGTTATACGTGCTAGCGTATTAAGACTTAAAAATACACTAAATACTCGTGAGGAGTATTGATACACTCTAATTTACACATATTTTAGTCCCCCGTTTTACCCCTATTTTATGCGTTTTTGGCCGTAAAACCGTCGTTCGGATACTTATTTATCTACATTTGTGTTTACAGGCCTAAAACTGCATTCCAGACAAGATGATAGCAAAAATGAGGACTTTCCGGACAAAACGACAAAGCTGCGGACTTTCTGTTAAGGATTCTGAACTGGGCCTGTGGAACGACCGTTCCACCTGATGCACGGTCGTGCATCTCCGACATCGCTGATCATCTCGGTAATGAACGGTAGGTGCGGCTGGGCGTTCCAAGGAAACAAGCGACTTGGTGAAGAACGGTCGTTCCATGTGACGAACGACCGTGCGTCTCCGGTGAATCAACAGAGTCTCAGAACTGAACGGTAGGTGCAACAGCTCGTGCAACATGAAGTCTCGGAACTGAACGACCGTTCCACACAAAGAACGGTCGTTCCATTTCAGATCTGGTCAACGATCTGATGACGTATGCAGTATGGTGACCCATCTCCAATAATTACATAAAGTGAACGGTCGTTCCATATGGAGAACGACCGTGCAACAGCAAAAAAGTATAAAAACTTAGCAGAAACTTTCTGCTCGATATTCTGGATTTTTGGAGAGCTTAGCAGGCGATTTTCAGGCTCCGGAGGCATTAGCTTTCACCCGGATTCAAGCCACATTGTCTCGTTTAGCTCGATTACTACCCGGATCCTTAGTCTAGTACTTGTTTATGGTTTGATTTTCTAATCTTTCCAAGTTTTTGTTAATCTTTCAAGTACTTAGATTATGATTTATGTATTATTGTAGCCTTTGGGCAAAAACACAACAATCCCTTGCTAGATTATAACCATTAGTTTGTTAAACTTTGTTTGTAAATTAGTTTGCAACCTTGTTATTGATATTGAATTCTTGATTATAAGTAATTATGTTGGATGATTGGTGCTTGGTTAGTTAAGATAGTTGAAAAATGAAGCTTAATTAATCTTGTATTACTAAACTTTGAATTTGGTTAACTAGTTTAACTTGGTTTAAATGTATGCATCATGATACTAGAAATGGTTAGTGATTTAATAAAATGTAATTATTGTTAATCAAGAGAGCTTGCCGTCACGTAAGGGCCTAAACGGGTTAGATGGTGTCGTTATAAATTCTTGCCATGATTTGTTAGCTTAGTTAGTAGTTTAGGCCAAAATTGCTATCTTAGTGAATTATTGTGTAAGATTTGTAAAATGAACTTGGTTGTGATTTAATCTAGATTATGCTTTTCTCGGTGGTTGCATTGTGTTTATCGGTGTCGCTTTCCTTGTTTAAGTGAGGTTAGAATAATCCTAACGGCTGACTAACTTATTTTTAAGAGATTTTCATAGACATTTATCAATTGCACGTTAAAGAACAATTTTAGGTGGTTAAAGTGTGTTTATCGTTTTAGCTTTCCGAATGATTGTCATGTTAGGATTCCCGAAAGGGATACTAATTGTCTTAAATTGGAATATTGACCGAATGCTTCTAGTGCCAAGATTGACTTAGTTGACATGCTGTGGTTGTGTATTTAGCAAGGCTTTTTATCTACTATCTATTATGTTTTTATTATGTATTTGGTTATGTTTACTTTAGTTTAGTTTAAAATCACAAAACCTATGTTTTTACCGGTAGTTTAGTGACAAAGGTCTAGTACTAATTCTCCGCCCATTTCCTTGGATCGATACTTGGTTCTTACCGATACTTTATTACATATATGACGGGGTACACTTGCCTCTTTCGTGTGTGTTTTGATGTAAAAGTAATAATCACTTTTATAAATTTAAAACCCAATCGTGTGTAATTCATTGCAAAATATTATGTATATATACGCACACGTCAAGTTTTTGGCGCCGTTGCCGGGGAAATGGCGAGTTTTAGGAACGACCCGAGTCATTTGGTTATCGGTGTATATACTTGTTAATATTTGTGTATAATTTCTTGATTATTTATTTGTTTATTTATTTGTTAATATTTCTTGTTTTATTCGATTTATTCATTTTTGCGTTATTTTTGTTTTATTTATTTATTTGATCCGGATTTATTTATTCACTTATTCTTTGGGTTTTCGGCACCCTAAAGCCATTTTTGTATTAGTCGATTCATTTATTTATTTTGTTGAATTTTTATAAAATTTCGGGCTATTTTTCGGATTTTTATAAAATTTTCAGCCCATTTATAATAATTTTCTGCTTCTATTCAGCTGGAAAAAAAAAACAGCAGCATTATTTAATTAATAAAATATTCACCGTGTCGAATTTTCGTTTGCAGGTTGATGTTCTCGACCCCCGCTCCAGAACTTGTTGAACCGTCTGACGAACCCGAACGTGATCTTCGGAGGCATCTTCGCGCGAAAGGGCGTGCGGTTGGGCTATTGCTCGCATCTGGCGGGCCGGATTCGATGGTACCTACTGAAGCCGAGGGCTCAGGAGGAAACATAACCATGGCAGACGATAATCAACCGTTGAATGAGTCTAACCAGCCTGGAGCGACAGGCCTGGAGCCGAGTATCCTTAGACCTACTATTGATGCACCTAATTTTGAAATAAAATCTAGTATAATTAATATGGTGCAGAATTCGGTGCAGTTCGACGGACGCGAACATGAGGATCCCGGACGACATATTGCAGCTTTTCTCGAAGTGTGTTCCACGTTTAAAATGAGGGATGTTTCGGAGGATGCCGTTCGGTTACGGTTGTTTCCTTTCTCACTGCGTGACAAAGCCAGAGCATGGCTTATGTCACTACCAGCTGGGTCCATCAGGACCTGGAATGGGTTGGCGGAGCTATTTATGAAAAAGTACTTTCCACCCGAGAAGACAACCAAGCTAAGGAACCGAGCGGTGACCTTTCGTCAGGATGAGGGGGAGTCGTTGCATGCAGCGTGGGAGAGATTCAAGGATCTGTTACTTGATGTTCCACATCATGGGTTCACCAGGAGACAGTTAGTCTTGACATTCTATCAGGGGCTGAGCTAAAATACGCAGGAGCGATTAGATATGAATGCAGGAGGCGATTTGGGGACAAAGACGCCCAATGAGGCTTACGATATCATTGAAAAGGCTGCGTTGAAATCTAGCTCTCGCCGCGAAGGAGATAGGAGTCGGGCTACATCATCATCGTCAGGATCCCGCGCAGGAGTGCATGCTGTTGACGACTATACGGCTATTACTGCTCAGATCTCGGCTCTCGCATCGAGATTCGACAGGTCCCAGATGATTGCGCATGCGGGCTTGGGTTGTGACCAGTGTGGTGTGTCACACGAGCCTGGGGCATGTTTTCAGGGAGTCGGATACGATGGCCACGAAGAGGTAGATTTCGTGGGTAATCAAGTTAGGCCGCAAAACAACCCTTACAGTAACACCTATAATCCCGGGTGGAGAAATCACCCAAATTTTGGGTGGCATGCGAACACAGGCAATCAAAATCCTTTGGGATTCACTCCACGCGCTCCAGCGCAACAGCATCAGGGTCAGGGTCAGCATTATCAGCAGTACAACCAATCCTACCAACAGCGTTCATACCCGTATCAGAATCAAGGCTCTGGGAGTAGTTCCCAGCAGCAGGCCCCTCAGTCTAGTTCTAAGCTGGAGGAGATGATGTCCCAGCTTCTTACTAGCTCCTCGAGCGCGAATCAGTTAGCTGAAAAACGCTATCAGCAGAGCAAGGATCGTTTTCTCTCTCATGAGGGAGAAATGAGGAGCCACAAGGCCTCGATTCAGAACATAGAGAATCAGGTTGGTCAGCTGGCACATATGATGTCAAAGAGACCCCAGGGTGGTCTCCCGGGAAATACTGAGACAAACCCGGGCCCGCATAGAGATGTGAATGCGGTGATGACCAGGAGTGGAAAACCTACCAGACTCGTCATATCGGACTCACCACCGATCACTGAAGCGGTCCCGACCGACACACCGGATGAGGTGCATGCCAGGCTCCGCCCAGCAAGTACAGCACAAGTCCAGGAGCCGGTCACAGGTTACAAGCCTCCAGTGCCCTATCCAGGAAGGTTGAAGAAGCAGAAGATGGATGAACAAAACGGTAAGTTTCTTGAGATGTTTAAGCAATTGCATATAAACATACCGTTTGTTGAGGCTTTGGCACAGATGCCAAAGTATGCGAAGTTTCTGAAAGACATCCTCTCAAACAAGCAAAAACTCGAGGATATGTCTTGTGTGGTTATGAATGAAAGCTGCTCTGCTATTCTCCAGAATCGCCTGCCTACAAAAATGGGCGATCCAGGCAGTTTCACGCTTCCTTGCCTCATTGGAAATCTGTCAGTCAGTAATGCGTTAGCAGATCTAGGAGCAAGTATAAACCTTATGCCCTATAAGGTTTTTACAAAGTTGGATCTAGGTGAGCCGTCACCTACGAGGATGAGTATTCGACTTGCGGATCGTTCTGTCAAGTATCCACGCGGGTTTGTAGAGAATATGCTTGTTAAGATTGACAAGTTTGTATTTCCCGTGGATTTTGTTATCCTGGACATGGATGAGGACTCGAGAGTGCCTTTGATACTCGGACGCCCGTTTTTGAATACCGCCCGGACGATTGTGGACGTGGCGGCGGGCGAGATCACACTCCGAGTAGATGATGAGCATGTGACGTTTGACATTAAACGTTCTATGCAGCATCCTCTGAGTCAGGACGACGCGCTCTATTATGTTGACATTGTCGACACATATGTGAGCACGCATTTCCAGGGTACGATCGAGGAGATAGATTCGGACACACATCTGTTGTGTGGGGACTTAGATGGCATTACGCAGGAGGGCCACTATTTAGAGCAGCCAGTCTATCAGATTGGTGATGATAGTCCCCAGAGTCCGGATCGTTTCACAGAAATTGATCGCGAGAGTGAAGTGAAGTCGAAGCCTTCAGTGGAAGATCTTCCTACCTTGGAGCTTAAAGAGCTCCCACCGCACCTAGAGTACGCATTTCTTGATGAGGAGCGTCATTTGCCTGTCATTATTTCATCTAGTTTGGCGGGAGAGGAAAAGAGCAGACTGCTTAATGTGTTGAAACTTCATAAGAAAGCAATCGCTTGGAAAATCATGGACATTAAAGGTATAAATCCCTCCTTCTGTACACATAAAATTCTTATGGAGGATCAGTTCAAGCCGTGTGCGCAGCACCAGAGGCGGCTGAACCCGAACATGCAAGAGGTCGTTAAAAAGGAAGTGATTAAGTTGTTAGATGCTGGTATGATCTATCCCATTTCCGACTCTGTTTGGGTCAGCCCTGTGCAGGTAGTGCCCAAAAAGGGGGGCATGACTGTGATCACGAACGATAGGAATGAGCTCATTCCAACCAGGACGGTCACTGGATGGCGGGTTTGCATCGATTATCGCAAACTCAACGACGCCACCCGCAAGGACCACTTCCCGCTTCCATTCATTGATCAAATGTTGGAGCGTCTGTCAGGGAAGTTATATTATTGTTTTCTGGATGGGTTCTCGGGTTACTTTCAAGTTCCTATCGCTCCTGAGGACCAGGAGAAGACCACATTTACCTGTCCTTTCGGTACATTCGCCTACCGGCGTATGCCGTTTGGGCTGTGTAATGCGCCGGCTACTTTCCAGCGATGTATGGTCGCAATTTTCCACGACATGATTGAGGATTCCATGGAGGTGTTCATGGACGATTTTTCGGTATTTGGGGATTCCTTTGATCAGTGTCTGGAAAATTTGAAAAGAATGTTGAAGAGGTGTGAGGAGACCAATCTGGTCCTGAACTGGGAGAAATGCCACTTCATGGTGAAGGAAGGCATAGTTCTGGGACACAAAATCTCTCACGCGGGCATGGAAGTCGATCCAGCTAAGGTCGACGTTATATCACGACTTCCGCCCCCCACCTCTGTTCGTGCTATACGGAGCTTTCTCGGTCATGCCGGGTTCTATCGGCGATTCATCAAAGATTTTTCTAAAATCGCCAGACCCATGACTCGTTTGTTAGAGAAAGATGCTCCGTTCGTGTTTGGAGATGATTGCTTGAGGGTTTTTGACCTCCTCAAGCAAAAGTTGGTAGAGGCCCCTATTTTAGTCGCACCGGACTGGAGTTTGCCGTTTGAAATCATGTGCGACGCGAGTGATTACGCTATAGGGGCCGTTCTGGGTCAAAAGAAGGAAAAGCACTTCCATCCGATCTACTATGCGAGTAAAACTCTCCACGACGCTCAAGAGCATTATACCACGACTGAAAAAGAGCTCTTGGCGGTCGTTTTCGCATTCGATAAATTTAGATCGTATTTAGTGCTTTCGAAAACCGTTGTATACACTGATCATGCAGCCATTAGATACCTCTTCAGCAAACAGGATGCTAAACCGCGTCTAATCAGATGGATCCTGTTGCTGCAAGAGTTTGATATTGAGATACACGACAAAAAGGGTGCTTTGAATGTAGCTGCCGACCATCTGTCTCGGTTAGAGCACGGAGACATCGAGGATTCGCGTTGGGATTCGATAAATGACAAGTTCCCACACGAATCTTTGATGGGTGTTGAGATTTGTGATGAGTCGCCATGGTTCGCCGACCTTGCGAACTATCTTGCTTGCGGGATTCTGATAAAAGGGTTGACTCACCAGCAAAAGAGGAAATTCTTTTCGGATCTCAAGCACTACATATGGGACGACCCTTTCTTGTTCAAGGTGGGTGCTGATCAGGTGATTAGGAGATGTGTATCTGGGTCTGAGGCGACCGACATTCTGCGCCAATGTCATGAGGGACCTACCAGAGGCCACCACGGAGCCAACTTCACCGCGAAGAAGGTGTTGGATTCCGGGTTTTACTGGCCGACCATTTTCCGTGACGCGCAGAGTTGGGTGAAAGCGTGCGATGCTTGTCAGAGGGCGACGAACATATCGGCACGCGACGAAATGCCCCAGAACTGGATACAGGTTTGTGAAGTCTTTGATGTTTGGGGGATAGACTTCATGGGACCATTCCCCCCTTCACGTGGAAACAAATACATACTCGTGGCTGTTGACTATGTATCAAAGTGGGCGGAGGCGCAAGCCTTACCCACTAATGACGCCAGAGTAGTTGTAAGGTTTCTTAAGAGTTTGTTCGCCCGATTTGGCGCTCCGAAAGCGCTCATTAGTGACCGAGGGACTCATTTTTGCAATACACAGCTTGAAAAGGCTTTGTCCCGATACGGTGTGCATCACCGTTTGTCCACGCCCTATCATCCGCAGACGAGCGGGCAGGTGGAGGTCACGAACCGTGGGCTAAAGCGCATCCTTGAGCGGTCGGTTGGAGCGAACCGCAAGGAGTGGTCGGATAAGCTTGATGAGGCATTATGGGCATTCCGTACAGCTTATAAGACCCCTATAGGGACCACCCCCTTTAGGTTGGTATACGGAAAGGCATGCCATTTACCGGTGGAGTTGGAGCACAAGGCTATGTGGGCTTTGAAAACCGCGAATTTGGACATTAAGACCGGAGGTGAAGCCCGGTTTCTCCAAATTCATGAATTGGAAGAATTGCGGCACCAAGCCTATGAAAGCTCCGTACTCTACAAAGAGCGCACGAAGAAACTTCACGACAAACGCTTGAAGGACCACAAACAATTCCAAGCGGGTGATCTTATTCTTCTCTATAATTCACGGCTGCGCTTATTTCCTGGGAAGCTTCATTCACGCTGGACAGGACCATACACGGTTAAGGAAGTGTTTCCGTATGGTACTGTTGCAGTAGAGAACGCGGATGGCGTTATTTTCAAGGTAAATGGTCACCGGTTGAAGTTGTACGTTGCCGGGCCGATAGAATCGGCGGTGGAGGTGATTGAACTCCAAACCCCGCACACATCATAAGTGTGGGGAGGAGAGAGTCTACGCTACTGACTCGCGGATCAAAAATGTAGCAAGAGCGTATTTTGCGCTTTAGGGGTAGTTTAGTCTTTTTAGTCGTTTTTGTAGTTTTTCTAGTTTTTAGCTTTGAGTCTTGCTATCGACTCGTCGACAAAAATTTAGCATGAGTCTACGCTGCTGACTCGCCGACAAAAATGCAGCAGGAGCGTCTTTGGCGCTATAAGGGCAAAATTGTCCTTTTATTTGTTTATGTAGTTTTAGCGTAATTTAGGTTAGTTAGGTAGTTTTCGGTAGTTTGTTTAGTATCCGTACGTACCGGGCGAAGGTTCTGTATTGTAATATTGTTAGAACAGTTGGTGTGTCGAAAAAACGGCGAAAAACGGCCGAAACGGTTGCTGGAAATAGCTTCTGCAGAAATTTTGTATCTGCAGCTGAGAACGACCGTTCCACCTGTGGAACGACCGTGCAATTCCGAGCAAGCCGGAACGGCAGATCGCACCCTCGGTGCATCTCCGAGAACAGGATGTGGGTTTTGAACGACCTCGGTGACGCACGACCGTTCCATTCCGGGGAACGACCGTGCCACAGGCTGAGGGCAATTTGGTCATTTTGCACACTATATATACCATTATCTGCTGCAAAATCCATCATTCGCGAACCCTAGCCGCTGCAGACCGTTCCAGGGCGATTTTTCACCGTTTCGCACGATTTTTCGCACGATCAAACACCCAACTTCGCACGGTATGTCTCTAGTGTTAGATTTCTTGTTTTCTTTCGTTCTAGTGTAGTTTTCTTCCGATTTTTCAAGGAATTTTTAGGGTTCTCTTCATAAACAAATCGAAACCCTAACCCTTGTTAAATCGAAGTATCGTGAACACCCGGTTGATTTGCAGACCCCTGTTGACCCAATACTTGTTGAAATTTTGAAAAATCTGATTGTTCTAAGTTCAGGGGTCGAAGTCTGCAGATTCGGAAGTGCACGACCGTTCTCCGGGACGAACGGTCGTGCCTCGCCGGCTATTTACGATATCGTCTGGTCTGGCCTGTTAGTTCTCGGTGACGCACGACCGTGCGTCCCGGAGAACGACCGTGCCATATTGCCAGTACAGTTTGACAGTAGCTTCATAATTGGCTGCTCGCTTGTTTTTAACTCATTTTTCTCCTGTTTCTGTCTTCCTAACAATGTTCCCCATTGCAGATGGATCACCCTTTCCTACAATTTGACCCCAATATCGAGAAAGAAAATTTATGCATACCGAAGCGCGATGCCTTGTGGGCAAGGCGGGAACAGTTTGGAGAGCCCCGTTGGTTGGACTGGGAGGTTATGCGTGACCTCAACCAGTATGATCGCCTTGATGAAATGATGACTCCCGCGCTTGCAAACTTGGTCAGTTGCAACCGACCGGTTTACCAGGAGTTGACTATTGAATTCTTCGCCTCGTATCAGTATGAAAAGCCGGTTGCACATACAGAACCTGATTTCCGCTACAGGAATCGGGTCACCTTCAGGTTGTGTGGGCGATGGCATACATGGTCGGTGGGTCGTTTGGGACGGAGGCTTGGAATTTATACGCGGGAGGACATGGATGATCCCGACATCTTCAACGATCGGTTCAACTTCCCTAATGATGCAACGCGAGAGGCATTCTGGGCACGTAACGCTATTGGAGGCCCCTACAACCCACGGATGTCTAAAGCTTCGCGACTCCGAGACCCTCTGGTGCGAGTGATGCACCATGTTTTCAGCCATTCTATTTGCGGACGCATGGATAGTCAAGGTAACTGTCCAACACCTGATTTGCTCTTTCTTTATGCGTTGGTTGACAAAGCACCGATCAACCTTGCCGCGCGAATGGCTGAGTACTTTGTCAAGTGTTCAGGGCGGACCCACAATAGTGAGATCCACGGCGGTCAGTACGTGACCGAGATCGCATTCAATGAGCGATATATGACGCCGGGGGTGCTTAGAGGTCTCACTTTGATCACTGAGGGGGTGCATGTTGATATCCGGTCTTTGAAGTTTATGGGGGTTATTGCTGAGTTGGATGGGAGAGATAGGTTGAGGGGTTTGAATGGAGAGATATGGGACCCGTTACCTCCAGCTGAGGAGGAACATGAGGATGAAGACGAAGAGATGGGAGAGCAGCACGAGCCACAGCCACCGACACCACCACACTCGCCGCAGCATCATGCATTTCATCAGCATGAGGATTGGCCTACTTTCTACCAGCAGTTCCAGGACATGCGTGTCACGCAGGAGCAGCATGGTACATACTTTGACCAGATCAGATCCAGCCAGGACGAGATTAGAGCCAGTCAGGCAGAGCTTCGGGCCACACATGACCGACTAGAGCAGCGCCAGGATACTCTATACCAGGGGGTGTCCGCGGGTTTTTCTTATTTGTTCGGGGAGATGCATCACGCACACCCCAACTATTTTCAGCACCCGCCGGAGTTCCCACCATGGAACCCCCCTGGCTATGGCGATCAGGGCCCATCTGGCACGAGGCATGATGACGATGATGATGATGAGTAGTTTGCGGTAGTGGTAGCATTTGGTGGTGTTTTATGTTTCAGTACTTTACTTTTATTTGGGTGTTTATTTTGACTTAGTATTTAAAACACCCCGGATATGTATTTTCAAACAATTTCCTTTCTGTTTTGTTTGGATGTTAGCATTTATGTACATTATGGTTGTTTGGTTTTTCTTTTTCTGTTATATTTTGGGTGTACACGACATACTTGCAGATTTTATTTATCGGATCTTGGACCGGAGCACGTACCAGTTAGAGCTTCGGAAGTCTCGTGGCACCAACATCATCTTGAGGGGAGTATTTTTTTATCCCTTTCTCTATATTTCGGGTCTCGCATTGGGGACAATGCGAAGTTCAAGTGTGGGGAGGGGGTTAACTTTGTTAACTTAGCTTTGTTTGTCCTCATTTATTTATAAAAAAAATAAAAATAAAAAACAGAAAATCAGAAAAATCATTTAAAAATACTTGTGTTTTGTGTATATGTTGGTAAATAAACCGGTTGGTTATGTTTTAGAAAGCATCGGACTTGATAAAAACTCGACAAGAAAAATATTTTTGAAAAAGGAAACCGGAAAGCGTGACAAACAAAGAAAGACTTGCATGATAGTTTTCACACTTTTACCCATTCCTTCCGTTACGTGAGCATATTTGAGCTTAGATTGTTATATATTTGTTCATTTCGGATATAGGAGTGAGCCGGATGTTTTGTGCAATTTAGAACTTGTCACTAGTATGCTTGTTAAGACCATGAACGTGCGGATTTGTGAAAACGTGATAGAGGCACTTAGATTACCCCTTTGTTGTGTACCTTGTTCTTTGTGTTGTGCTTCCCGTTCACCTTATATTACCCTTTAGGATTAACCATGTCGAGCCTTCCCGTTCACCTTTGTTTACCCACATTATCGCCTACTTAACCAAATTTAGCCTTTTTATGTTTTTAAACCTTTTTAGTGTTGAAACTCGGTTAAAATAATAGTTTAACTAGCTTGTTAATGTTTATATTTCATTGTATAGTTTGCAAAAAAAAAAAAAACAGAAAATAAAACACCCTAAAATAGGGTGAAGTTGATAGAAATCGAGCAATTTTGAATGCTTAAATGTTAAAAATCTTGTTGATTAGCTCGATTGCGCTTTAGTCGCCTTTTTAAGGCGTTTGTATGTAAAGTTGTATTGTTTATTGCTAGTTAAACGCTACTACCGAGTTTTAACCGTTTTCGCCATTTTAAATGTCCACTTCCATACCCTTCGCCCAAGCCTAACGTTACAACCCGTAAAGACCTCTTGATTTACACTTATTTGCATGTTAGTTGGTGGAGACGAGATCTTATGACAAGCTTATGATATTGCACATTTCATTGACTAGGCGTTGAGTGTTTACGCATACACATTTTATGTATGATTCATAAATAAAACCGAGTGTGTGTGAACATTGTGAGTTGGGTGAAGATTAACATGTGAGTCAATTAAATGTTTAGTCTCGGCTTCTTGGTTGTCGCTTTTTAAATTGCATATGCTTGTTGGGTTTGAATCTTTTGATGTTGTCTTTCGACAAACCGGCTAACCGTTTTTATATATTAGTTTTCAGTAAAATAGTGTGTAAATTATCGTTCTTATTTGTTTATGTCTTTTATTGCTTTTTAGTTTAGCTTGCTTGAGGACAAGCAAGGTTTAAGTGTGGGGAGATTTGATACACTCTAATTTACACATATTTTAGTCCCCCGTTTTACCCCTATATTATGCGTTTTTGGCCGTAAAACCGTTGTTCGGATACTTATTTATCTACATTTGTGTTTACAGGCCTAAAACTGCATTCCAGACAAGATGATAGCAAAAACGAGGACTTTCCGGACAAAACGACAAAGCTGCGGACTTTCTGTTAAGGATTCTGAACTGGGCCTGTGGAACGACCGTTCCACCTGATGCACGGTCGTGCATCTCCGACATCGCTGATCATCTCGGCAATGAACAGTAGGTGCGGCTGGGCGTTCCAAGGAAACAAGCGACTTGGTGAAGAACGGTCGTTCCATGTGACGAACGACCGTGCGTCTCCGGTGAATCAACAGAGTCTCGGAACTGAACGGTAGGTGCAACAGCTCGTGCAACATGAAGTCTCGGAACTGAACGACCGTTCCACACAAAGAACGGTCGTTCCATTTCAGATCTGGTCAACGATCTGATGACGTATGCAGTATGGTGACCCATCTCCAATAATTACATAAAGTGAACGGTCGTTCCATATGGAGAACGACCGTGCAACAGCAAAAAAGTATAAAAACACAGCAGAAACTTTCTGCTCGATATTCTGGATTTTTGGAGAGCTTAGCAGGCGATTTTCAGGCTCCGGAGGCATTAGCTTTCACCCGGATTCAAGCCACATTGTCTCGTTTAGCTCGATTACTACCCGGATCCTTAGTCTAGTACTTGTTTATGGTTTGATTTTCTAATCTTTCCAAGTTTTTGTTAATCTTTCAAGTACTTAGATTATGATTTATGTATTATTGTAGCCTTTGGGCAAAAACACAACAATCCCTTGCTAGATTATAACCATTAGTTTGTTAAACTTTGTTTGTAATGACATCTGAAGTATTTTCTATGTTAATCTTTGATGATTAGTTTGCAACCTTGTTATTGATATTGAATTCTTGATTATAAGTAATTATGTTGGATGATTGGTGCTTGGTTAGTTAAGATAGTTGAAAAATGAAGCTTAATTAATCTTGTATTAGTAAACTTTGAATTTGGTTAACTAGTTTAACTTGGTTTAAATGTATGCATCATGATACTAGAAATGGTTAGTGATTTAATAAAATGTAATTATTGTTAATCAAGAGAGCTTGCCGTCACGTAAGGGCCTAAACGGGTTAGATGGTGTCGTTATAAATTCTTGCCATGATTTGTTAGCTTAGTTAGTAGTTTAGGCCAAAATTGCTATCTTAGTGAATTATTGTGTAAGATTTGTAAAATGAACTTGGTTGTGATTTAATCTAGATTATGCTTATCTCGGTGGTTGCATTGTGTTTATCGGTGTCGCTTTCCTTGTTTAAGTGAGGTTAGAATAATCCTAACGGCTGACTAACTTATTTTTAAGAGATTTTCATAGACATTTATCAATTGCACGTTAAAGAACAATTTTAGGTGGTTAAAGTGTGTTTATCGTTTTAGCTTTCCGAATGATTGTCATGTTAGGATTCCCGAAAGGGATACTAATTGTCTTAAATTGGAATATTGACCGAATGCTTCTAGTGCCAAAATTGACTTAGTTGACATGATGTGGTTGTGTATTTAGCAAGGCTTTTTATCTACTATCTATTATGTTTTTATTATGTATTTGGTTATGTTTACTTTAGTTTAGTTTAAAATCACAAAACCTATGTTTTTACCGGTAGTTTAGTGACAAAGGTCTAGTACTAATTCTCCGCCCATTTCCTTGGATCGATACTTGGTTCTTACCGATACTTTATTACATATATGACGGGGTACACTTGCCTCTTTCGTGTGTGTTTTGATGTAAAAGTAATAATCACTTTTATAAATTTAAAACCCAATCGTGTGTAATTCATTGCAAAATATTATGTATATATACGCACACGTCAAGTATAAACATAAAAAATACACATACAAAATACAAGATACATAATTCGGGTGCGAAGTGCAAAACACAAAAGACTTATATTTATTTTAGAGGAAATAATATAAGTAAGATACTTAGTTAAAAATATGAAATATTTTTAACACAACAATACAAATACAAAAGAGAGTGACTGTACTTGTGCGATGCAAGTCTAGTGACTAACATTAAGAAAACGCGTATAGGTTACGACGTTAATTAAGCAAATCCGGTGAAGTTTACGACGCACAGGAACGCAAAGTTGTGAGTTCATGCTCCCCCTTTTCTCTTAACTGTTTTCAGTTTTATAACTTCGGGGGTGAAATACATGTTACAAATATTACAATGTTTACAAATGGTATGAAGGATACAAGAATGATACGAGAAATCGTGTCACGAATAGGGTACCATAAGCACCATTAATCGTGTACATACTTAGACCGCAGAACAAAAGGTTAGATCTAATGGGTTCCGGGCAGCCCCACTCTTGGCCACTCTTTTACCAAGCAGTGTTTTTGTGTCTCAGTCGTAAATCGACTACAGAAAAATGCCTATGGTTTGGTGACTTCCTATGTCGTGTCACATGTTAATGGCTTTGCAACCCATTAACACTTGATACATACAGAAATATTTGATTTATACATGAGTACGTGGTGTACACAAAAGACTTGATTTATACAAAATACAAATTATGTTTTCATACAAAGTATACAAACGTGAAATACAGAAATTGCATGAATTCACACCAACTTTATGTTGACGTTTTTCCAAAACTCACATGTATTTCAGGTAACTAGGATGGATGTGCGCGTGGTCTTACTCATGCTCGTGGATGTCGCTTTGTCTATCTTTAAATAAAGTTATGACTTTAAGACAATATGTTAACTCGTGTTGTAAACACTTGACATATGTTTTCAGTAATGTAATATTTGAAGATATTTTTGAGCATGTAGTATGTTTACTCTTCGTATGCAATGAGAACCTTTCATGATCACACCTCGTGCTTCCGCCGCATAAAGGGGTGTGACAGATTGGTATCAGAGCTGCGATTGTAGTGAACCAGGATTTCTTCTCGAGTCTAGTCTACAATCTCTAGGATCCTTTCACGAAAACAATTTTCAAAGAGTTTTCATTGCATAAAACGTCCCGCGACATCCACTACCTGAAACTGACTACATGAGTCTAGAAAAGACACTACGAGACTTAGAGTGCACTTGAGTAGCACTTGTCGTTGACTGGAAATTACTTGCAATTATGTGTGATAATTAGCATGTACTAGAAGTAGAATGTCACAAGTATATGTGACTTTACCTGAAAGCAATGGCCTACCTAAAGGAAGAAATACGAGGATGAAACGAACTGTGCGGACTGTGCAAGGAGTTACGTAATTATGGATGCATACATAATTATGGAATTCAGTGCACAGAAACCACAGCAAGTCTTGTCACGTATAGATTCCCTCAGTGCAAGCCTACTAAGTACTCTGCTAGAGTAATAATTGTTTGATGTCACTTATGTGGTATATATACCTGTGAATATATATGATACTACTGTCTAGTGTGACGATATCAAACAAATGCCTAACCCTGTTGTGTTATGTTCTGTCAGAACATGGCACCCAGGAAAGCTGTGAATGCTCGCAATGACGATCAACCTCCTCCTCCCCCACTGCCAAGAACTGCTGATGAGCTGAACGCTCTACTGGAGGAAAGGATCTCCGCTGCTATCGCCCAATACGAGGCGAACCGTACTCAAGACAGTGGAGGACCAAGCAACGCTAGACGTAATGGGAATGGAGATTCGTCTGGAGGAAACGCAGCTCAAGGTAACCTTAAAACAATTTACTAAGCATGAAGGAATTTATGAACGGTCCTTGTTTCATTATTTCTTCGATTGCTCATAAGTGAATTGGTTGGGTTAATTCCAGGCTGCACTTTCAAGCAGTTCCTCGACTGCAAGCCGATGAACTATGATGGCACAGGAGGTGCAGTAGCATATGTGCGCTGGACGGAGAAGACTGAAGCTACCTTCCGCATGAGCAAGTGTACCGCGGATCAACAAGTCACCTTTGCTACTGGGTTATTTGTCGATGAAGCTCTGACTTGGTGGAACCTGCAAGTCCAAACCTTGGGCGATGATGCCGCATATGGCCTAACTTGGGATGAACTGAAGGAAAGAATGAGAGAGAAGTACTGCTCTCGTGCTGAACTCCAAAGGCTGGAGACGGAGTTCTGGCACTTGACCATGGAAGGTGCTGACATTAATGGTTATACTCGAAGGTTCCACGATTTGTCCAGAGTGCTTCCCTACATGGTAACTCCCGAATTCAAGCGTGTTGAACGCTACATTTGGGGACTGGCCTCAGAGTTTCGTGGCATGGTGACATCGGCCAAACCACAAACAATCACCGAGGCTGTAACTCTGGCTGTCAGCCTTACTGAAGATTGTGTTCGAATGAAGAAGCTATCACTGAACCCAACAGAAAATGCCGAGACGCATGCTGAGTCGTCTGGCGACAAGAAAAGGAAATATGCAAACTTGAATCAAGCAACTCGTAACAACAAAGGTTCCAACAAGAAGCGTGACCCTAACCCGCCTCAAGGGACGAAATCTCTTGCAGCTATGAACGACGCTCCAGCAAGGGGATACCGGGGCACCTTGCCCAAATGCCATCGGTGTAAACACCATCACGAGGGAGCTTGTCGCATCCCAAAGTGTGACAAGTGTGGAAAGTTGGGTCACCGCACCGAAGACTGCTGGAGTAAGAGGAACGGGAATGGAAATCGTAATGGGGCTGATGATAGGAACAATGGTGGAAATGGAAACGGTGCTGGCAACGAGAATGGGCGAAACCAAGGATGCTTCAGATGTGGAAGCAAAGATCATTTCATGAAGGACTGCCCAGAGAGAAACTATGCTCAGGCCCGAGCGTTTGTGATTGGAGCAAGGGATGCACGCGAGGACCCTAATGTGGTCAACGGTACGTTCCTCGTTAACAATCACTTTGCATCCGTATTATTCGACACTGGAGCCGATTATAGCTTCATGTCTGTGGAATTTAAACGCATACTCGGAATAGAATCTAGTAGATTAGAAATTCCTTATTCCATAGAACTAGCCAATGGTAAACTTGTTGAATCGGGCGAAGTTGTTAGAGGCTGCACGCTAGAACTTGGTGAACGAAGATTTAGCATCGACCTCCTACCTATTCAATTGGGTAGCTTCGATGTAGTAGTCGGGATGGACTGGTTGTCCAAGAACAAAGCTGAAGTTATTTGTCATGAGAAAATCATTCGCATCCCCCTAGCGAATGATGAAACTCTCATCGTGCATGGAGAAAGACGAAACGCGCCTCTACGAATCATCAGTTGTATGAAGGCACAGAAGTGCTTAAGGAAAGGATACGTTGCCTTCCTAGCACACGTTGTAGATAAGAAAGCTGTGGAGCCAAAACTCGAAGACATTCCTGTGGTGAAGGAATTTCCTGATGTATTCCCTGAAGATCTGCCAGGACTACCTCCGCAACGACAAGTCGAATTCCATATAGACTTGGTTCCAGGAGCCGCCCCTGTAGCCAAGGCTCCATATCGACTTGCACCATCCGAAATGCAAGAATTATCTACACAGCTTCAGGAGTTGTTGGATAAAGGATTCATAAGGCCAAGCTTCTCGCCCTGGGGAGCTCCAGTATTATTCGTGAAGAAGAAAGATGGATCACTGCGGATGTGTATCGATTACAGGGAACTGAACAAGCTCACGATCAAGAATCGGTATCCGCTACCGAGGATTGATGACTTGTTTGATCAACTGCAAGGATCAAGCTACTATTCCAAGATCGACCTTCGATCTGGATACCATCAGCTGAGAATCCAAGATGAAAGTATGCCAAAGACTGCATTCAGAACGCGCTATGGGCACTACGAATTTCTTGTGATGCCATTTGGATTGACGAACGCGCCAGCGGTCTTTATGGACCTGATGAACTGCGTATGCAAACCATATCTCGATAAATTCGTGATTGTATTTATCGATGATATCCTGATTTACTCGCGAACGAAAGAAGAGCACGAGCAACATCTCAGAACCATCTTGGAACTACTGAAGAAAGAGAAACTTTATGCACAGTTCTCGAAATGCGAATTCTGGATTCGCGAAGTACAATTTCTTGGTCATGTGGTGAATGAGAAGGGCATTCATGTAGACCCATCCAAGATTGAAGCAATAAAGAATTGGGAAGCTCCCAAGACCCCAACTGAAGTTCGCCAATTTTTGGGCTTAGCGGGCTATTACCGACGATTCATCGAGAATTTCTCAAAAATAGCTCAACCGCTAACGACCCTTACGCAGAAGGACAGGAAATACGACTGGGGTCACAAACAAGAAGAAGCCTTTTAGCTACTTAAGAACAAGCTCTGCGATGCACCGATACTATCGTTACCCGAAGGCACTGAAGACTTCGTGGTATACTGCGACGCCTCACGACAAGGCTTGGGTTGCGTGCTCATGCAACGCCAAAAAGTCATCGCTTATGCTTCAAGACAACTGAAGGTTCACGAGAGAAATTATACCACTCACGACCTGGAGCTGGGTGCAGTGGTATTCGCCTTAAAGATTTGGCAACATAATTTATATGGTACTCGATGTACAATCTTCACAGATCACAAAAGCTTACAACACATATTTGATCAGAAGGAATTGAATATGCGCCAGCGACGTTGGGTCGAGCTGCTGAACGATTATAACTGTGAGATTAAGTACCATCCTGGAAAGGCAAACGTTGTAGCAGACGCGTTGAGCCGAAAAGAAAGGGTTAAGACCCTAAGGGTTCGAGCACTGGAAATGACGATCCGAACGAACCTCACTGCACGCATTCGAGATGCACAACAAGAAGCTCTTAAAGGAGAGAACCGTAAAGCTGAATACCTACGGGGTATGCTTAGATACATGGCGCCAAATGAAGAGGGAGCCTTATACTTTAAAAAGCGCATTTGGGTTCCGCTCTATGGTGGCCTACGAGAAGTCATCCTTGATGAAGCGCACAAGTCAAGATACTCGATCCACCCAGGGTCGGACAAGATGTATCAAGACTTGAAGGAATATTATTGGTGGCCGAGACTCAAAAGCGACGTTGCTGTCTATGTTGGAAAATGCCTAACCTGTGCTAAGGTTAAGGCAGAATATCAGAAACCGTCCAGCCTACTACAACAACCAGAGATTCCCGTGTGGACGTGGGAACAAATCTCGATGGACTTCATAACGAAATTACCCAGGACCCCGAGAGGGCACGATATGATATGGGTAATAGTTGATCGATTGACGAAGTCTGCGCATTTCCTACCAATCCGAGAGAAGGATAGCACTGGAAAGCTTGCTGAAATATACTTAAGAGAAATTGTGGCACGACATGGAGTGCCAATCTCAATCATTTCAGACAGAGATGGACGCTTTGTCTCAAGAATCTGGCAATCATTTCAGGAAGCCTTTGGATCTCAGTTAGATCTAAGCACGGCATTCCATCCGCAAACAGACGGCCAGAGCGAACGGACTATACAAACGTTAGAAGATATGCTTCGCGCATGCGTCATGGACCTAGGCGGCAGCTGGGATACTCATCTACCTTTAGTTGAGTTTTCCTACAATAACAGCTATCATACAAGCATAAAAGCCGCACCGTTCGAAGCTCTGTATGGCCGCAAATGCCGATCGCCCTTATGTTGGGCAGATGCCGGAGATAAACGTATGGTTGGTCCTGAACTTGTACAAGAGACAACCGACAAGATTGCGCAGATCCGAGAGCGCATTAAGGCGGCTCGAGAGCGACAAAAGAGCTACGCTGATCCGAATAGAAAATCGGTAGAATTCAAGGTGGGAGACAAAGTGTTGTTAAAAGTCTCACCATGGAAGGGCGTAGTCAGGTTTGGAAAGCGTGGAAAGCTGAATCCACGATACATCGGACCATTCAGAATTTTGAAGAGAATTGGTACCGTGGCATACAAGTTGGAGTTACCGGAAGAACTTAATGGAGTACATGATACGTTTCATGTATCCAACCTGAAGAAGAGTCCAACACAAGAAAACGTGATCATCCCGTTGGATGAAGTGCATATTGATGAAGCCCTCCGATTTACAGAGCAACCCGTTGAGGTTACCGACTGGAAAGTCAACAAGACTAGGAGGAGCAGTGTGAAGCTTGTCAAAGTACGTTGGAGCTCTAAGCACGGACCCGAGTACACATGGGAACGTGAAGACCAGTTCAAGAAAAAGTATCCCCACCTATTCAAGAAGACTCCAGCGAGAGTGAGTTCAGCCTGAATTTCGGGACGAAATTCTTTTAACGGGGGGAGACTGTGACAACTGGCCCAACCCGGTAATTTCCGTACACATTAATTATTGCTTAATGACTGCAATTATGTGCTTAATTGTCAGCAATATCTGATTTCATACTAAACAAGTGAATTCATGCACGTTGTATACTACAAAATATTGCTTTATGCATAAACGAGAGCGTTGCGTCAAAAATACTAGTAAACTCACCGGTAAGACACATTGTGTCAACAAAACTGCAGAAAGCAGTCAGACAATAAAATTGGAGCCTAGGTGTAGGTCCGACAAGAATAATGCATTAAAACCCAAGAGTACATACAAGGGTTTAATATATATGCAATGCGAAAGCAAAATTAAGCACTAAAAAGCACCCGAAACGCACTTTAAGTGCAGAATTTACATAATTCAGCAATAATTCAGCATTTAGACACATGAATATTTTGCAGAAATGTCGTATTATTATCCAGAATATTTCCCTAAGTGTTGGGAATCGATAGTATTATAAAAAGGTACTTATTAAACACTAAAGGGTGCAATTTAGCACTTTAACGAATCGGTATGCAACCAAACAACCGGACTATACCCGGAACATGAAAATATTGTTGATAACATTACTTATCTTTTTCTGAGCCAGTTAGGGTCCCTGAATACCCTAACACCCGCCATAAGACACAATACATTAGTAACCGGGTTAATCACCTAACTAACCTAGATTAACCTAACTATAACTAACTAATGGTTGGATTTGAACTAGATTACCCCCCCCCCCTTGACCGAACTCGGTCACATTGTGACCCCCATGGTACATCATTTGAATATTTTATTTCCTTTTGTCTCATATCTAGAGAACATGAAATCCTTTGGGTATTAAGCTTGTAATTGTCTATAAAATCTAGAGATTACACATCATAATCATTCATCACATTTCTCAACTCAAACACACCCTCCTCTCTCTCTCTCAAGGCTTCGGCCGAACATCCCCTTATACATCCATCATATTTTCGGCTTCCATCATCACATTCCAAGATCATTCTAGTATCAAGGATCGCATATAAGGAGTCTTGGTGCAAGCGGAAGGCGAAGGACCTCACTACATTGCTTTTATCCACCCTTTTTGCATCTAGATTCTTCCCTAGCCTCGAGCTAGTGGTATGTTGCTTGAATCACCTTCTCGAACTATTTTGATGTGGTTAAAATGATTTGTAACGGTTAAAACTCGTAAACATACAAGTTGAAGCTTAAAAGTCTACTAAAAACACTAAAAGTGATGGTTAAAAGCTCATATGTTGTGTAAAACTTGTAGTAATTGATTTGTGTGATTATTTAGACCCGATCTATGTTGTGGTAGCTCGGATCGTCATTTAACCCGGGTGGTCATGATCATGGATCATGACATAAGGTTGTTTTGGAAGTAACAAGGGTTAAAGGATGAAACTCTACCACACACGAATCATGAACTTGTGTAAAAGCGATTTTGTTTGTGAAATGGTGTTCAAAACTAGTAGATCTACGGATCTACAAGCGGTACTTTCAAAGGACCAAGTGTCCAAGAAATCATATTTTCTAAAGCCGAGTCTTACATGAAAAAGAATGATTTTAGCAAACACACGAGTATGTAAACACTTGTGTAACACAAAGTTTCGACAAAATAACTATTTTTGTAAATGTTGACCGGAAGTTGTAAAGATGTAACTTCTTTAAAAGCGAGACTTTCAAGAAACAAAGTTGATCTATACAAAGATCCACTAAAAATAATGGAAAAATACTACCTATTTTGGAAAAACCACAAGTTCATGTATTTCTGCGATTATATCTATTTTAACTAATTGCATATTGTTTATTGTTGAAAGAGGAAACCATTGACGATTTAAAAGAAAATAAACACATGTTTTGAAAACATGGGAAACCTCCATTTTTAGGGGAAACTCTGTCAAAATTTTTATAAATTTTGACACTTAGAAAAATATAAGTTTTTGAGAAACTTATTCCCTAAAAATGTGTTTAAAAGTATTACCAAGGTTTCCCTAATTTTTGGTGATAAGAAATGAGGACTTCTTCAAAAATAAAAATGGATATTAAGTATGTATATATTTTTGAGAAAAATATATATATTATTTTATCACCAACTTTTGTGCTAAGTGTATATAGTATGTGTTATACGTGCTAGCGTATTAAGACTTAAAAATACACTAAATACTCGTGAGGAGTATTGATACACTCTAATTTACACATATTTTAGTCCCCCGTTTTACCCCTATTTTATGCGTTTTTGGCCGTAAAACCGTCGTTCGGATACTTATTTATCTACATTTGTGTTTACAGGCCTAAAACTGCATTCCAGACAAGATGATAGCAAAAACGAGGACTTTCCGGACAAAACGACAAAGCTGCGGACTTTCTGTTAAGGATTCTGAACTGGGCATGTGGAACGACCGTTCCACCTGATGCACGGTCGTGCATCTCCGACATCGCTGATCATCTCGGCAATGAACGGTAGGTGCGGCTGGGCGTTCCAAGGAAACAAGCGACTTGGTGAAGAACGGTCGTTCCATGTGACGAACGACCGTGCGTCTCCAGTGAATCAACAGAGTCTCGGAACTGAACGGTAGGTGCAACAGCTCGTGCAACATGAAGTCTCGGAACTGAACGACCGTTCCACACAAAGAACGGTCGTTCCATTTCAGATCTGGTCAACGATCTGATGACGTATGCAGTATGGTGACCCATCTCCAATAATTACATAAAGTGAACGGTCGTTCCATATGGAGAACGACCGTGCAACAGCAAAAAAGTATAAAAACACAGCAGAAACTTTTTGCTCGATATTCTGGATTTTTGGAGAGCTTAGCAGGCGATTTTCAGGCTCCGGAGGCATTAGCTTTCACCCGGATTCAAGCCACATTGTCTCGTTTAGCTCGATTACTACCCGGATCCTTAGTCTAGTACTTGTTTATGGTTTGATTTTCTAATCTTTCCAAGTTTTTGTTAATCTTTCAAGTACTTAGATTATGATTTATGTATTATTGTAGCCTTTGGGCAAAAACACAACAATCCCTTGCTAGATTATAACCATTAGTTTGTTAAACTTTGTTTGTAAATTAGTTTGCAACCTTGTTATTGATATTGAATTCTTGATTATAAGTAATTATGTTGGATGATTGGTGCTTGGTTAGTTAAGATAGTTGAAAAATGAAGCTTAATTAATCTTGTATTAGTAAACTTTGAATTTGGTTAACTAGTTTAACTTGGTTTAAATGTATGCATCATGATACTAGAAATGGTTAGTGATTTAATAAAATGTAATTATTGTTAATCAAGAGAGCTTGCCGTCACGTAAGGGCCTAAACGGGTTAGATGGTGTCGTTATAAATTCTTGCCATGATTTGTTAGCTTAGTTAGTAGTTTAGGCCAAAATTGCTATCTTAGTGAATTATTGTGTAAGATTTGTAAAATGAACTTGGTTGTGATTTAATCTAGATTATGCTTATCTCGGTGGTTGCATTGTGTTTATCGGTGTCGCTTTCCTTGTTTAAGTGAGGTTAGAATAATCCTAACGGCTGACTAACTTATTTTTAAGAGATTTTCATAGACATTTATCAATTGCACGTTAAAGAACAATTTTAGGTGGTTAAAGTGTGTTTATCGTTTTAGCTTTCCGAATGATTGTCATGTTAGGATTCCCGAAAGGGATACTAATTGTCTTAAATTGGAATATTGACCGAATGCTTCTAGTGCCAAAATTGACTTAGTTGACATGATGTGGTTGTGTATTTAGCAAGGCTTTTTATCTACTATCTATTATGTTTTTATTATGTATTTGGTTATGTTTACTTTAGTTTAGTTTAAAATCACAAAACCTATGTTTTTACCGGTAGTTTAGTGACAAAGGTCTAGTACTAATTCTCCGCCCATTTCAGAACTAGGTATGGTCATTACGAGTTTACAGTCATGCCCTTTGGATTAACAAATGCTCCTGCAGCATTTATGGACATGATGAATAGAATCTGTAAACCGTATTTGGATAAATTTGTAATTGTCTTCATCGACGATATACTTATTTATTCCAAAAGTCAGACAGAACATTGTGAGCACTTACATGCACTCTTAACTTTGTTAAGAAAAGAAAAGTTTTATGCCAAATACTCGAAGTGTGAATTTTGGCTAAAGGAAGTGCAATTTCTAGGTCACATGGTGAATCACGAAGGTATTCACGTAGATCCCTCTAAAATAGAGGCAATTACCAAATGGAAGGTTCCGCAATCCGCAATGGAAATTAGAAGTTTTATAGGTTTAGCGGGATACTATAGACGGTTTACTAAGGATTTTTCTAAAATAGCTGTACCATTAACTAAGCTAACCTGTAAAGCAGTTAAGTTTGAATGGGGACCTAAACAAGAAGAAGCTTTTAGAATTTTAAAACATAAGTTAACAAATGCTCCAATCCTAGCCTTGCCAGAAGGAACTGAAGATTTTGAAGTTTACTGTGATGCTTCAAAACTAGGATTAGGATGTGTGTTAATGCAACGCAAGAAGGTAATTGCGTATGCGTCAAGGCAATTGAAAAAGCACGAGGAAAATTATACAACTCATGATTTAGAATTAGGAGCCATAATTTTTGCCCTTAAAATTTGGAGACATTATCTGTATGGAAGTAAGTTTACTGTCTATACAGATCATAAGAGTTTAAGATATATATTTGGGCAAAAAGAGTTAAACATGAGGCAAAGGAGATGGATGGAAATCCTAAGTGACTACGACTGTGATATTCAGTATCACGAAGGAAAAGCAAATGTAGTTGCAGATGCCTTAAGTCGTAAGTATCATGAGAAACAACGACGGGTTCGTGCTCTCAGGTTAAATCTACAATTAGATTTAATGGAACAACTAAGGAATGTTCAAGAAACAGCAATCAAGGATGATGCTGAAGAAATGAAAGGACGAATAAAAGAATTAGAACAAGGAGCTGATGGAATTTGGAGATTCCACAAAAGAAGAATTTGGGTACCTAAACAGGGAGAATTAAGAAATAAGATTTTAGAAGAAGCCCATAAATCTAGGTATACCATGCACCCTGGAAACAACAAGATGTACCAAGATTTAAGAAATAATTTCTGGTGGATAGGTATGAAAAAGGATATAGCTAAATATGTTTCTAAGTGTCTTACTTGTTCACAAGTTAAGGCAGAACACCAGAAACCTTCAGGTCTACTACAACAATTAGAAATGCCAGTATAGAAATGGGAACTCATAACAATGGATTTTGTTACTAAGTTGCCCAAAACCAGAAAAGGCAATGATGCGATTTGGGTAATTGTGGATCGATTAACCAAATCAGCTCATTTTCTACCCATGAAAGAAACTTTTAGCATGGAAAGATTGGCAAAGTTGTATGTAGATGAAGTCATATCCCTACATGGAGTTCCACTCTCCATTGTATCAGATAGGGATAGTCGTTTCACTTCTCACTTCTGGACAAGTTTCCAAGAATCTATGGGAACTAAACTAAACTTGAGCACTGCATATCATCCACAAACAGACGGGCAAAGTGAAAGGACGATACAAACTCTAGAAGACATGCTCCGAGCATGTGTGATAGATTTTGGTGGAAACTGGGATGATCACCTACCTTTAATTGAATTCTCCTATAACAATAGTTATCATTCAAGTATTGAAACTGCCCCATTCGAAGCACTATATGGAAGAAAGTGCAGAACTCCAGATTGTTGGGCAGAAATAGGAGAAAATCAATTGTCAGGTCCTGAAATAGTGCAAGAAACTACAGACAAGATCACTCAAATCAAAGAAAGACTAAAAACGGCTCGAGATCGTCAGAAGAGTTATGCAGACAATAGAAGGAAGCCGTTGGAGTTTCAAGTTGGAGACAAAGTACTATTGAAAGTTTCACCTTGGAAAGGAGTAGTTCGATTCGGTAAGAAAGGAAAGCTAAGTCCAAGATACGTAGGACCATTTTCAGTAATCCAACGTATAGGACCAGTTGCTTATCGTTTACAACTACCAGAAGAGTTAGCTGGAGTACATGATGTATTTCATGTATCCAACCTCAAGAAATACCTATCAGATGAATCTTTGGTAGTACCTCTCCAAGATATAGAGGTAAACGAAAAGTTAAAATTTGTTGAGAAACCTCTTCAGATAGAAGACAGAAAGGTGAAATTCCTCAAACATAAACGGTTAGTACTTGTCAAGGTCAAATGGGATTCAAAAAGAGGACCTGAATACACTTGGGAGTTAGAATCAGAAATGAAGCGAAAGTATCCATACTTGTTCCAGTAAATCTCGAGGACGAGATTTTATTAAGGTAGGGAGAATGTAACAACTCTTATTAAAAGTCCTATTTATTACTTTAATTGTCCAATAGGAAACCCTAATTGAGAAACCCAAGTGATTCTGCATAAACCCTGAAATTTTCAGAATAATCGGAATCAGAATCAGGGCCCCTAAAACTCGGGGGGGGGGGGGGAACCCTAATCGGTAAGATCCACACAGTTTGTTGTCGAAATTGAAAATGAACGCGAGACCAACTCAGCTGAGCTACATGGACACGAAGCAAACCTATGGTAGACTAGGGTCTCTCGCGCCACGTGACGCGCACAAGAAGATCTTTCGCGTGGCGCGAGAGGGACAAATTTTGGGTATAAATAGTAGAGTCTGTTACATGCAATTGTGCGTTAGTTCGACGATCAAAGTCATTTCGTACTCTGAGTTATAGTCGAAACAGTCTTAAAACACACACAATTCACGAAGTGCTGCCACAAAATAGGGTAATAACTCGATCGCTGCTACGATTCAATGTCCGATCGATCAAACTATCCAATGGATGTTTAAGTGCTGCCCACATTAGGGTTTATGCTTTGTCATTCGTCGTTAAGTCGATGGATGTTTAAGTATCGCACTTTGTCATTCATTGTGAGGGTTTGATCTCGTGAGTTATCGTAAATGCGGTATTGGTTACTAACCTAGTTTTGTGTGCATTGTTATTTAAATTAGGTTAACAAGGCCAATCAGTAGACTAGACTCTATCCGTGTTAAATCTGCAACGTGAGTCATTCTCTTTTTATTAAAAGTGCTTTATAAATTCTTAAATATTTTCAAAGTTATAATTACAGTGATTAAGTATATGTAATCACCAAATTACAGCCAGTATGTGGGGTTTTGTATACATTACTTTATAATCGTCACCATTGGGGCAGCCAATGGGGGATATGACCATAGTCACAGAAACGAGTCGAGTGACAAATACTGTGGGTAGTTGGTTGATATCAGAAACATTGAAATCTCTCTTAATACTGTAAATTATAACAAACGTGTCGTTTTAATAAATAGAATGATTCACCAGTATTTTCCACTGACAAAAATCTTTTTCAAACATGTTTCAGGTGATCTGTTGTGATTAAGGAAAAGTGCCTCAAATCACTGCAAGCTTAAGAAAGTGGCTCTTTATAAAATAAAGAAATATGTTTTGTAAAATAAAGATTTCTCCGGGAAATCTTGTGATTGTAAATTACCGGGGTTTTATCCCGAGTTGTGAAATGAAATAATCAGGAAATTACAGCTTTAAAAAGATCCTGTTGAAATCTTCCGCTGTTAAACTCAATTAAATAAATACCACGGGATTTTCTGTTCCGCGGCTCTTGAAACGGGTCAAACCGGGTCGGGGGCCGTGACATAAACTTACTGTTAATCAAGAGGCTTAGTATCGGAATGCTTAAAAATAGGAGGCTTGTTAAATCAAAACCCTAATTCTGCAAAGTGAGACATTCTCGTTTCTTCACATCATGTGATACTTAAATGTTTTCAAAACCCTAAATGTTTTCCGGTTATTATTTATAATTACAAGAGATTAAGTTTTTGTATTCTTACTGGGAAATTACTGCCGGTGTATGGGGTTTTGTATACATTACTTGTTATAGGTTACTATTTGGACAACAAGTTAGCCAAATAGTGATATGACCACAATCACCGAAATGAGCGAGTGACAAATACCATTAAAAGTGGTTTCTTTACTATTGGACAACGAGATAGCCAATAGTAGTTTGATAAGATAAAAAATGTAAAAACCCTTAATACTGTGAATACAAGAATGTGTCATTTTATACAAATGAATGATCAAACCAGTATTTCCTGCTGATAAAAATGTTTTTAAACATGTTTCACGTGATTACAGTAGATCTGAATAAGAATTGTGATGCGACTTATGAGCTCGGGTTTATCCCCTATTAAAGCTACCTTTGTAAAACATGGGTTTTATTCCCACTTGTTATAAATAAAATTCCGGTGTTTCTAAACTCTGGTATCTTTCCTAACCCACAGTCCTGATGAAATTTCCGCTGCAGTATTTTCAAAATAACCACCGGTACCACTTGACTGTTCACGGCTCCCGTACATGGTGTGATCGGGAGTTGTGACAAAAAGGTTTGATAATGCCTCCAACACCGTCCCTCTGGGAATTATAGCGGGCATGAAGAGTGAGGGGCATTTGTAGAATAATGCCCAAAAAGGAGAAAAAAAGGAAAGTGATGAATGCAATGGGTATTAAAGGGCATTAACCGTTACACATTTTTAAGGGACGTTATGATACCAATGTGGTGAAAAATGCCCCTTAAGGGGCATTAACAATTACGCATGGTCTTATATGGGCATGGAGAGAGAGGGGCATTTCTAAAAATGCCCAATGAGAAAAAATAGAAAGTAACAAATGAAAATGCATTAAGCATTACATATTTTTTAAAGGATCTTTATGACGCTGATGTATCGAAAAATGCCCCTTAGAGGCCATTAACCATCACGAATAGCCAAACATCAAGAGTGAACACTAGTGTAGTTTGCGAACTGAGCGAACTAATCCTGGCCATACATGTGTGTAGATCAATGGCAAGGATTTGATGATGAAATACACTAGTGTATTTTACGATTTAATGATGAAATCCTAGCCATCCACGTGTGTAAATCAATGACTAAGATTTGTTCACTCATTTCACAAATACATTAGTGTTCACTCTAGAACCCCACCCTATTTATATATATATATATATATATACATACACTTGGGTTTGTTTTTATTTAAAACATTTGGGTGCTGTTTGTTTTTTCAGATGTAAAATGTCTGTAGTCTGCGAACCACATCTGCAGGCATTTGCAAGAGAAGATGTGGCCCAAATGTCTGCAGTCTGCAAAGAGAAGAGGGTTTGTTTTTTTCCTTAAAAAACAACTTCACACACACCCAACACACACAAGCTCTCTCTCTGCTCTCTCTCTCTCTCTACAACCACCACCACCACCGCACCACCTCTGCCACCACCACCGCACCACCTCCGCCATCACTGCCACCAGCTCCGCCATCACCGCCGCACCACCTCCTTCATCACCACCGCCATCACTGCCACCAGCTCCTTCATCACCTCCGCCATCACTGCCACCAGCTCCGCCATCACCGCCGCACCACCTCCTTCATCACCTCCGCCATCACTGCCACCAGCTCCGCCTCACAGCTCTCTGCCGCACCACCTCCTTCATCACCACCGCCATCACTGCCACCAGCTCCTTCATCACCTCCGCCATCACTGCCACCAGCTCCGCCATCACCGCCGCACCACCTCCTTCATCACCTCCGCCATCACTGCCACCAGCTCCGCCTCACAGCTCTCTCTCTCTCTCTCTCTCTCTCTCGGCTCTCTCTCTCTCTCGGCTCTCTCTCTCTCACAGCTCTCTCTCTCTCTCAGCTCTCTCTCTCTCACAGATCTCTCTCTCTACGATCTCTCTCTCTCTCTCTCTCACAGATCTCTCTCTCTCTCTCTACGATCTCTCTCTCTCTCACAGATCTCTCTCTCTCTCTCGCCCAATCTTTCACAGCCCTAAATTGGTGGTGGGTTTTGACGATGGTGGTGGTGGAGGTGGTGGCGGAGGTGGTGCGGTGGTGGTGGCGGAGGTGGTGGTGGCAGGAAGAAGAAGGGTTGGTGGTGTGTGAAGATGGTGTGTGAAGATGTGTGTGAAGATCTTGAAGCAATGGTTCATAGCTTTTTTTTTAAGCAAATAAAAGCTATTTTAAGATCTTTTTTTTTTTTTAAACAAACCGTCTTCAAGAGCTTATGTCTGCGGACATAAGCTCTTTTCAGCCAATATAAGCAAAAACAAACAGCACCTTGGTTAAAGTAATCATTTTAAGTTTGAATAAAACAGTGACTTTTTTGGGGTTTTGTAGTCTTCTAGAACTTAGGAGGTCCGCAGTTGGCAAGTAAGAACCATAGACAGATAGTCTCGTCATGGGATTTGGTGTCCATGTATGGACTCTAACGTGAGTATAAGTATTAGAGTAAGTCGAGTATTCTAATGAGGATTAAATACATCCTACCCAATGCTTTAGTGGACAAAGTTGCGGCTAGTTGCAATCACTTATTACAACTTATCCAACATGGTTGATGCTATTGCTGTTACCATATATTATGACATCCTAAATACTATGTTGAGCTGGTACATCTCGAGTCTTGTCAGTACTAACTGCGTGTAAGATCTTGTGTGATTATTACCCTACGAATCAATACAACTTTTACGTATAGTTGATCCAGAAATCTAGTGAGGCGAAGATGTAATCTAGATGTGCTATGGTCGGAGGTGGTGTAATTCAAATATAACATATACCGAAGATCATATTGCCCAAAAGTGATGTAAACAAGATCTAATACATTACGAAGATAACACGGTATATAAGTTATGTATTCTGGAGATAACACAGTTCGGAAATGATCTTCATTATCACTAACCGAACTGAATCGAACCGGACCAAACCAAACTGAACTAAGGATTTAAACGACATATTATTACGTCTTATTTTTCTTTGGCACATATTATTACATCCTCGTCACTCTCACACATTTTGACCCTCTTCCCTTTTAATTAATTACATATCTTCCAATTCACACCCACATTTATACTCTCAATCCCTTAAAATCTCTGATACAATACAATCTGCTTCATTTGTGTATTGTATAATTGAATTGCTTCTACAGTTAGGGTTTTTGTGCTGATTAATGGGTGTCGAAAGTGAGTCTACTCAAACGGCCGTTGACGGTGCCGATGCAGAGATCAACCTCAACATCCGATGCTCCAACGGCAACAAGTTCTCCGTTCGATCCACCCTCCGATCAACCATCGTCGAATTTAAAGATCTTTTGGCCCAAAACTGCGATGTTCCGGCTAATCAACAGCGCTTGATTTATAAAGGAAGAATCTTGAAGGATGATCAAACCCTAGATAGTTATGGTATACATTTTTTTTGTGTTAATTTTGATACCCAATTTAAAAATTTTGATGATTTTTTATTTGGGTGTTTTTGTTGATGATTAATTTATTGATATGTGCATTGCAAAGTGATAAAGCAGTAAGCTTGATTTAATATGTTATTATGTTGATTTGTGTATGTGTTGGTAACCCTTTTGTGATTAATTAAAATCTGAACTTTCAGTTGAAATTAAAGAGAATTGTTTGTGATTAATGTAGCTTCTTATTTGGTTTGATTGTGAATTGATGTTAGGAAGAATCTTGAAGGATGATCAAACCCTAGATAGTTATGGTATACATTTTTTTGTGTTAATTTTGATACCCAATTTAAAATGATTGATGATTTATTATTTAGGTGTTTTTGTTGATGATTAATTTATTGTTATGTGCATTGTAAAGTGATAAAGCAGTAAGCTTGATTTAATATGTTATTATGTTGATCATTTGTGTATGTGTTGGTAACCCTTTTGTGATTAATAAAAATCTGAACTTTCAGTTGGAATTAAAGAGAATTGTTTGTGATTAATGTAGCTTCTTATATGGTTTGATTGTGAATTGATGTTAAACGTTACATCTAAAAGGGTTTTCTTTATGATCTCATCGTCGTCGGTCATTGTGTTCAATTTGGTTACATTTTTAGTGCAGCTTCCTATCTAGTCGTTTTGTTACGGTTTATGTATTTCTTTATCTGAGGTAGAGATAACTTATTGCAATTATGTGGTGTAGGCCTGCAGGCGGATCATACCATTCATATGGTGCGAGGTTCTGCGCCAGCACCGACTCCTGCTGCGCCTCAAGGTAGTGGTCCGAATGAAGGGGTTGGGTTAGGTGGTGCGGGGACCGGTGCACCATTATTTCCCGGGCTTGGTTCGGGTGGACTTCGGAGGAATGCTGTGTCAGACCTCTTCGAGTCTGGACTTCCGGAATTTGAACAAGTTCAAGAGCAGCTAGCTCAACATCCTGAAATTATGATAGACATGATGAACATGCCATCGGTTCAAACCTTACTGAACAACCCAGAAATCATGCGTGGCATGATCATGAGCAATCCGCATATGCGTGAGATAATTGATCGTAATCCTGAACTTGCGCATATTCTTAACGACCCTGCGATTCTTAGGCAAACGCTTGAAACCGCAAGGAATCCGGAACTTATGCGTGAAATGGTGCGGAATACTGATAGGGCTATGAGTAATATCGAGTCGTCTCCTGAAGGTTTTAATATGCTTCGACGGATGTATGAAAATGTTCAAGAACCGTTTTTGAATGCTACGACAACGGGTGGGAATGATACCGGGTCGAACCCGTTTGCAGCTTTGCTTGGGAATCAGGGTGCTGTGAACAATCCTTCAGCAGCTGGTTCAGAAACAACTCCAGGGTCTGCGGCTCCTAATTCTAACCCGCTTCCCAACCCTTGGGGTGGTACTACTGGTAAAGATCTAAACGCTTGATTGTTTTCTCTGAATCCCGAAATGGGAATTCAAGATTCCATTCCGTGGCATGTTTGGCTGTAAAGTTGAACGGAATTGAATTCGATTGAAATCTCCAAATTCTATTCGTTAATGAAATTTATCTTTCCTTTTCCAGCCTATTGGAAGATTTACAATTTAAGTTTTTTGACCAAAAATCCGTCGTATTTTTCTGCTTCTTATTTCAGGTTTACCTTTTCTATTTATTGTTGTTTCATGCTGGTTATCAGTGTTCTGATTTTTGTTTGTTTTTTTAGTGTATTATTATTCTGCTTTAGTTTTTTTAATTTTATTTTTCTTCTTTAGATTTTGTTTTTTGTTCGGTTGTCACCTTGCCAAATATGGAACTATCTTTTATGTTTTTTTTTTTGCTACTGCTTCATGATTTCTATCTCTTCTATGCTGTTTCTGTTATGATTTTTTCACTACTTTAGCATCCTTTTTGTTGCCACTTATATCATAAGTTTTACCACTTGTTTATAATAATTTGAGTATTATGCTGCGGTTTTGTTAATAATCGAGTGTATATTGTTATACATATTTCACTGTTTACAAAGTTTTTATGTAAAATAACCAAAACTTCGCAAAGAATCACTAATGGTTAATTCTGTCATCAATCATTATTTACATTCAAACCCCTTTGAAAGATTTACAAACCAAACGGAAAACTACAGAATAAAAGAATTGAATTCCTTTCCATTTCCTGTCAACTAAACAGATTCCATTCATTCCTGAAACGTTCTGCAAACTAGACGTTCCCTAGTTGTTCTCTTACTATAAGAAGCGTTTTTGTTTACTAAAATTTATTTTGTGAAAAATAAATAGGTGGGGCCCAGACAAATGCTGGTACCAGAGCACCAAACGTATCCGGGTTGGGTGGACCTGGTCTACCCGGGTTAGACCGCCCAACGGGTATGCCAGACATGAGTCAGCTAATGCAAAATCCCGCTATTTCTCAGATGATGCAAAGCTTGCTTTCCAACCCCCAGTATATGGAGCAGGTATGCTATACCACGTGTGCTTCAGATATTGTTACCGGTTTCCACCTTTTTTAATATTTTGAATAATATGAATGTGTAGGTCGTGAGCCAAAACCCTCAACTACGTGCTATGTTTGATGCTAACCCTCAGTTAAGAGAGATGATGCAGAATCCAGAAGTACTTCGTCAGTTAACTTCACCTCAGATGATGCAGGTATATATATAACCTGTTGTGTGAGCGGGTGACATTTTACATAGTATAGTTCAATTGATGAAAACTCCGAGTTGACCTTGACCTTTACCTAACTATTTGCAATTCATTTCTACAGCAAATGATGTCTTTACAGCAGCTTCTACCTCAGCTTAACCAACAGCAATCTGCTTTGTAAGTGGAAATCATTTTATTGCGTATTTAGCTACCTTGTGAAAATGCAGTTTAGAGATACAAATGATTTAAATATTCGACCTTTAATTGTTTCTGTCTTTTCTGTTTCAGGGACCCTACTCAGACAGGTGCTGCTACAGGTATGCACCTCTCATTTTTGTTATTTTGTCATTGTATCAGTTATATGTAATATTGTTTTATATATTTAACCTGCAGGAGCGCAAAACAATATGGGGCTTGACTTGTTGATGAATATGTTTGGTGGACTTGGAGCTGGTGGTTTGGCTGTTCCAAATGTGCCCGATGGTAAGACTTTACCTCTTTATCTATAGATATACCTTCAAACCTAAGAAAATAGTTGATACGGACCCAATACTGTGTCAAACTGGGTCGGGGCCATAGTTGTTAATGGCAAATAGCGATAAGGTACCTATATGCTACATAGTGAATATCGATAATTAATAGCGGACACTATCTTATAAATAGCGATACACTAGGAAAAAAATTTATATATATGTATATTATATCAAAATACCCTTGTATATACGCTATTTTAAATGTATATCTAACAAAAACCTAAAATCCAGCTATTTTATAGCTATATTTGTTATTTAACCACTATTTATGTTTAAAAAAAACTGAAATCCCGCTATTTATGGCTACATACCTTGTAGTGACCTTCGACTTATACGCTACGCTATTCGCTATAGCGGCCATAGCAACCGCTATCGACAACTATGGTCGGGACTCGGGGCTGAATAGCGGGAAATTGGATTACGGGAAAAATAAATCAGGGAGTGGGGAGTGATTCGAGAGAATTAAGGAGGTAGAGACGTGGGGCAGAAAACTACTAAATATTTTACTATTTATATTTCCATAGTTGTCTAGTTTTAGGCGTCGATATTTATTTATCAAAATTTAGGGCTTCTACACCTTGTAATCAGAGATTGCCCATCTCGAATCGGGCCGACCATCCCTTTGTTTGTGTTTTAATCTAATTGAAGTTTTTAGTTCCTAAGAATCGCATATTTTATTAATATATGATTTGCAGACAACGTTAAATAGATGAACTATGCAGTTAAAATAGTTGTCAAGAAGTTTAAGCCTTTAAGGGGAAATAATATAGTTTTAAAATATGATTTTGCATAAACAGTCTCTTTTTCTGAGTTTTGATTATTAAGGAATTAGATAATCAATATCAGATCAGATAATCAGTTGATATCTGATCAGTTCCATACCCTCTTATAACCTAATTTGGTATTCTCTTGCTCTCATTTAACAAAAAAGATTTTTATTTTTCCCCATGAAAAATGTATTTTTTTGGTTATCTTGTCTATTAAGTTCTTCTTGAATAATCAAAATTTGCCACATCTGATTATAACTTTAAATAGCAGATAAAAAAAGCCAATTACATTTTAATTAGTCAATTCATATTAATGAATATAATCACATGAATCTAAGTGGCAATTTTCTAATGGAGGTACTGTTGAACACTCTTTTCCCTCCATGAAAATTCCAACAGTAATCTTTTCATGGCAACACTTTGTTTTCAAGTGATCTTTTCTGTTAAGTTACCCATTTCTCCATGATCATAAATCTGTGAATAATATCAAAGATCCACAACTGTAGCCATTACAAGGAAATAATCGACGATGTCAAACTAACAGGTTCCTTAATAGATCTTATATTAATGTACGAAATTTCAAATAAAGAAAAGGTTAAAAAGTTACGAATTGTTTCATAATTGCGGCGTTTCGGTTTACTTTTTACATATAACCATAACCGAAATGGTTTGTTAGGTTGATCAAATATTAAAGACCGGCCCCAACGGTTTTGGTAACTGGATCTGTAAAATTTGGTCGCTTATTTCAGTTTCAGTTTGTTTTTATGCTGTAAGATTAACATGTTGCAGACAACTTTGTTGTGAATTTTTTCTAATTAATTTTTTTTGTGTATGTAGTGCCACCGGAACAACTTTATGCGACTCAACTGTCACAGCTTCAAGAAATGGGTTTCTTTGATACCCAAGAAAACATCAGGGCGTTGCGTGCTACTGCTGGCAATGTTCATGCTGCCGTTGAGAGGCTTTTGGGAAACTTTGGCCCGTGACGACGTGGAGTTGTTATCTTCTATTTAAAGACAGCTAATATGAGTCCGTTTTTACAGTATTCTTTTTTTAGACATAGGGAGGCATGTGGATTTTCATTTGAGCCCGTGTGTGTGTGATGAAGTAGAAAAGATTACTTTTGTTACTTGCACCGGTGGAAAACCGGCCTCCTTCCCTTAAGCAAACCTTTTGGTGTTTACTGTACAAACAAATTTCAAAGCTCATTGCTGTTTTTATCATGTTCCTTGATAGCTCATTGCTGTTTTCTCATGTTCCTTGATATCCTTGTGGTATTTGATAGGAAGCTCATTATCAACAAACCTAAATTGTTTACGCTTGTTAGAAGCCGATTTGAGATGACTAATCTGGTTTTGATTTAGAATGCAAAAACATAAACAAGGTCACCTTTTTGATACTTTCCGTCATTTTGGTATTCCATTACGAGCTAACATGCATTTGATCTAACAAGACTTGCAACAAATGAAGTCGAAAATATCAAATTTTCTCGGTTATGTGACATGAGGAAGGTGAATATGATGACGAAAAATGTGTATCATGAATCTTTTTAGGATTTACGTAAATACTTACATATTAGCAATTAACTGAGGAATTGTTTTTGATCGGCATGTACAATTATTTTTATAGGCGTAGGAAAGTAACGAATATCCGGGTAAAAGATCTTGTCCTATTGGAAAACTTTATCTCATCATTAAGATGAAAAAACAAGATATATATTCACTTGCAATGAATAGTTTTTAAATGCAAGCGATATCCGAAAAATCTTATCTTTGCAAAATTGCTTTTGCTTTATCTGTGAAGATCGTATTGTTCTGAATTATAGTTAGGGTTAAAAATAAGTAATCAACTTTATTACATGAAAAAGAAAAGTTAAAAGAAACATTACATTAGGATAATATAAGTTATATTAAACATTACATTAGGAAGTTTAATTAATACTAATGGTAGGAAAATATATAAATTATATTAAATTTGTGATGGAATCGATTTTCGATTCAATTACCTTATAATGTAGATAACTAGTTGATGCCCCGTCCGCGTTGCGGGGCGATAATCGAATAATTCTCAATCAATTAAAAAAACACTACTATAATTTTGCTAGGAAAAAAACTAAAACGATGATAAGTATTGGAATTGATTTAGTCATTCCAGTCATTCCTTATCTAATTAGGAAGTGATATTGTTTGTTTATTTGTTTCCTATTTTCCTTCCTTTCTTCTAGGATCTTTTGGCTATTTATCTCCTTGATTGTAATCATCTTTATATAAGAAATAAAAAACGTAACCGGCTGGTACCGAATTCTTCATGGTATCAGAGCGGGATTCCAAAACCTGAAGATCATCCAGTCATTCTCCGGCGACATGGCCGGCGATCAATCATCAAGTCAAAAGGCCGAAGTCATCGACAGCAACTCACCGTATTACGTTCATGCCTCCGACTCACCGAGACAAGCTCAAACCAGCGACCCTCTCACTGATGTCAACTACAGCGATTGGGTTCAAGAGATGGGAAACTTTTTATTCACCAAAAACAAGATGGGATTTGTTGATGGAACTATCCCTAAACCGGACCAGAAGGACGCTCTTTATACGGCCTGGATGCGGTGTGACGCAATGATTAAAGGTTGGTTAACCGCATCCATGGAGAAAAACATCAGAGGCAGTGTTAAATATGCCAATACCTCGGCAGAGATCTGGGCCGATCTCAGTGAACGGTTCGGTAAAGAAAGTGCGCCTCGTGCCTACGAGTTGAAGCAGAAACTTACCATCACGAAGCAGGACAACAACTCCGTCTCCACCTACTATACGGCTCTGAGGAGCCTTTGGGACGAAATTTCGTCCGTCTTACCGGTGCCCCACTGTTCGTGTGGTGATTGCACCTGTGAGATTGGAAAGAGGTTGAACGACTTTCAAGAAAAGGAACGATTATACCAATTTCTCATGGGATTGGATGGTGGTTTCTCGACCATCCGAACGCAGGTTTTGTCTATGAAGCCAAGTCCTACGCTTAGGGAGGCTTATCGACTTGCGTCCGAAGATGAACAACAACGGTCCATTACCGAGTCCAGGGAAAAGCATGTTGAACCTGCTGCGTTTCAGACACAATCTCAAGGAAGACGTGATAATTTTAACAAGCGTACGAGTTACAAAGAAGGGGCCGGTCAGAAAGATTATAGGCGGCTCGGGGATGGTACTCAAGACCACTGCACCTTTTGTGGTAGAGATGGTCACAAAAGGGAGGGATGCTTCAAAGTTATCGGGTATCCGGATTGGTGGCCTGCTAAACCGAAGGCCGAAAAGGGAAAATCTAAGGCCGCCCACGTTGATGGTGATGGGTGTACTATCGGAGGCTTGTCAGATGCTCAGTACCAGACCCTTTTGAAGCATCTTTCCGAACCCAACAACGAGGCTCAAGGTGATGTTCCACGAAAAGCCAACATGGCAGGTAAAATTAATTTTCACAGGGACGATTGGGTTGTTGACTCGTGGTCCACGGACCACATAGTGTATCGATATGGTATGCTTGAAAATATCTCGAAAACACGAACAGAAACGCCCGTAGTTATTCCCAACGGAGAAAGTGTTTCTGTTGAAGCTACGGGCGAGCACACCTTGTCCAGCGGTGCTCGTATTGGTGGAGTCCTATATACCGAAATTCAATTGCAATCTCTTATCAGTGAGCCGATTATCAAAGGATTTGAATTGTGTCGTGAGTTTTTACCCGGATTTTTGTGTTATGCAGGACTTACACTCGAAGAGATTGATTGGAACGGGTAAATGCGTACATGGTCTTTATCGGATGGGTGTGCTTGGTGATGAGAGAAGGGTGATGAGCTTGAAGACTGATGCAAGAGTTTGGCATTCAAGGCTAGGTCATGCTTCCACCTCAAAACTTAGTCACATAGATTTTTTGAAAAATGTTTCTTTTGATTTTGGAGATGATGTTTGCCATGCATGCATGAAAGCTAAACAAACTCGATCTGTTTTTTCTAAGAGTTTTATTAAATCTAAGGCGTGTTTTGAACTTATTCATTGCGGTGTTTGGGGCAAGTATAGGAAACCTTCAAGCACTTTTGCCAATTTTTCCTCACTATTGTGGATGATTACAGTAGGGGTGTGTGGGTTTATCTCATCAAACACAAAGATCAAGCAGGTGATTGTTTAATTAATTTTCATAAGATGATAGAAACGCAATTTGGAAAACAGATAAAAAGAATTAGATGCGATAATGGTGGAGAGTTTGTTTCTAATAGAATGAAAGATTTTTACACCAACAAGGGCATGTTACTAGAAACCACGTGCCCACACACGTCCCAACAAAACGGGGTGGTTGAACGCAAACACCGCCATTTACTTGAAACAGCTCGTGCGCTTATGTTTCAAGGAAGCTTGCCCAAGAGATTTTGGGGAGAGTGCATAGAAGCTGGTACTCACATTATTAATCTTCTACCATCAAAGGTAGTGCACCATAAAACACCCTACGAAATTGTGATGGAAAAGAAACCAGATTATGAAAGCTTAAGAACAATGGGATGTCTCGTATACTATCACAGTACGTCGACAGGGGGAGATAAGTTTGAACCGAGGGGCAAGTCGGGTGTGTTTATCGGATACCCGACTGGTACAAAGGGGTACAAGATTTTTGACATGGAAAGTGGGAAGACCGTCGTGTCCCGGGATGTCCGGTTTTTTGAAACAATTTTTCCTTATGCCAAACTAAAGGAGAACAGTTTGCATAAGGATGAATTCGAAATTCCCACATGGTATGAAGAAGAGAATGAAGAGCCCACTGATCATCCTAGCCCAACCGATGAAGACCCAACTGGGCCTTCCTCCCCTGGCCCAGCAAATAATGAAAACAATGAAGGTGGTGACAACTTGCATGGGTCTCTCAATCCTGGCCCAACTGAAGAGCACGGTCCAGATGAGGGGCCCAATTCCGAGAATCCTTTGGGCAACGAAGAACAGCCCGGTAGGGCCAAACGAAGCAAGAGTCAGCCAACACGCTTCCGTGATTTTGATGTTCAATTACCACCCTCGATAGACCATACGCATCCCGAACCAGATCAATCTTCTTCGACGGTATTTCCCCTCACTAACTATGTATCATATGATAAATTTTCTGATTCTCACAAAGCTTATTTGGCGGCCATTACCAAGGGTAGTGAGCCTAAAACCTTTTACCAAGCCATGCAGGATATTGAATGGCGGAAAGCCATGCAAAATGAGATCAGGGCGCTTGAAGAAAATGATACGTGGACTTTGGAAGAATTGCCAAAGGGAAAACACGCGATTGACTCTAAATGGGTTTACAAGATCAAGTATAAGCCAAATGGAGACATAGAAAGATATAAAGCTCGCTTGGTAGCAAAAGGGTTCACACAGATCGAAGGCATAGATTATCACGACACGTTCGCTCCGGTTGCCAAACTTGTCACTGTTCGATGCCTTCTAACCGTGGCAGTTAAAAGAAATTGGCTCTTGCACCAGTTGGACGTCAACAACGCCTTTTTGCATGGTGACTTACAGGAGGAGGTGTATATGAAAATTCCACAGGGGTTCTCTAAAAAGAATGACACTCGTGTTTGCAAACTCAAGAAGTCATTGTACAGCTTAAAACAGGCTTCTCGCACGTGGTACCAAAAGTTCACTAATGCCTTGCTCACTTTCGGATACACGCAATCACGGGCCGACCATTCTCTCTTCACGTTTCGCGAAGGAGGTTTGTTTGTTGCCATACTTATCTACGTCGATGACGTAATAATTACCGGAGATCACCTCAATAAAATAAAGTCCACCAAGGAACACCTTAACAACGTGTTTAGCATCAAAGACTTGGGTCCTCTTAAATATTTTCTTGGGTTGGAAGTTGCTAAAACCACCGATGGAGTTGTTCTCAGCCAGCGAAAGTACACGATTGACATTCTCCAAGATTGCGGCCTCTTAACTGCCCGCCCAAGTTCGTTCCCCATGGAACAGAATGCCAAAATTGATGAATGCCTCTCAAGCCCTCAAGCGGACGCTGCCCAATACCGACGCATTGTCGGTCGTTTGTTATACTTGCAAGCAACCAGACCGGATATAGCTTATACAGTCAATATTCTGAGCCAATATGTCTCTAACCCTCGTAAAGACCACATGGAAGCCGTTAACAGAATTCTCCGGTACCTTAAAGCTACACCGGGTCAGGGGATTTTTATTCCCAAAGAAGGCGGTTTTCACCTCTCCGCCTATTGTGATGCTGACTGGCTTGGTTGTCTTACTACTCGAAGGTCTCGTACCGGCTACCTTTTACTCTTGGGTGGTTCACCCGTGTCCTGGAAGACGAAGAAGCAGTCCGTCGTGTCTCGATCTACTGCTGAAGCCGAGTATAGAGCTATGGCCACCACGGTTAGTGAAGTTATTTGGGTTCGATGGCTTTTGCAAGATTTCGGAATCCGGCTTGTTGATCCTACCCCTATGTTTTGTGATAATCAAGCAGCTCGACATATAGCCAACAATCCAGTTTTTCACGAAAGGACAAAACATGTCGAGATGGACTGCTACTTTGTTCGAGAACGTGTCCTTTCTAATGAAATCCAGCCAGTTAATGTTGACTCGAAGAATCAAATTGCTGACCTGTTTACCAAACCTTTGGGAGCACAACAACTTCAATTTCTACTTAGCAAACTGGGCGTTCGGGACCTTCACGCTCCAGCTTGAGGGGGAGTATTGGAATTGATTTAGTCATTCCAGTCATTCCTTATCTAATTAGGAAGTGATATTGTTTGTTTATTTGTTTCCTATTTTCCTTCCTTTCTTCTAGGATCTTTTGGCTATTTATCTCCTTGATTGTAATCATCTTTATATAAGAAATAAAAAACGTAACCGGCTGGTACCGAATTCTTCAATAAGACCGTATTTTTCGGCTTAGGGCAAAACTGTAATTTTTCAGGACTAATGAGCGAGTGTTAGACAGCTCCTTGACACGGAGAAAAATTAAATCGAGTCAACCAATTAAAAAAAAAACTTTTATACTTTTGCAAAAAAAAAAAAATATAAAAAAAATAAATAAATAAAACGATGGGAAAAACGTAATTTTGAACTGAGGGCTGTTTTGGTCAGAAAATCTGATAATGATAATGCAACCAAACTCTTTGTGTAGGGGAATGATGCTTAAAATGTGTAACAACAATGAGGATCACTTCAATGTAGAATGCACAAACAACACAAGGATTTATACGGGGAAAAAGCCCTTGATCAAGAGTTGATCTCCGGCACAAAAAACCCCGGGTGATGGAAACTACCGATCACCATGCTCAAATAAATGAATAAACGTTTACAATTTCGGATAGTAACGAGCTAGGTACAAGGATCACTACGGTGAAATGTGTAAAAAGTGTAAGTAATTGCTAAGTGTTTGAACGAGAGCTTGTATGAGAGTGTTTGCGAGTGTATGAAGCTGCCAAAATGACTAAGTGTCACTAACTAGCTCGTTACCCCTTTAAAATAAGAAAAATATCTAGTTAACAAACTCTCCGACTTTCGGGCCAAGCCTCCACGTTCTCCATAACGTCTAGTTTTGATCTAGCACGTGCAGAATACTTCGGGAATATTCTCCAAGAATGCCGCTAAGACCTGGTCAAGCTTGTTATACCTGCGAGATATTATAAAACATGAGTAAACAATCGTCAGTATGAGGATCCTTGAAGTGATCCATGATCCTGATCCTAAAGCTCTTCTGAGGATCACCACCTGTCACAGAAGTAAGGATCACTAGTTAGGATAATAAATAAGGATCACTAATTGTTAGAAAATCCTCCCCTAACAATTGCCCCCAAAATATAAGGAGTGAAATTGTAAAATTAGCGAGTTATGTTTTCTCGATCTTATCCGTAACAAACTAACGGATATATAGCCGTTAATTTTGAACTAGCCGTTGCGATGATGATGTCACGGAAGTGACAACCTGCAAGATCATGATTATAAATAGAGATATAGATAGGATCAAATGCATTTAAATTTTCAGAGAAACTCCCTTTATAATCCACATTCCGAAGACGATCAGGTATTCTCTCTCTCTATCCTTTTCCCTCTCTTGCTCTGTTTTCATCTTTCCATCAAATATGTTGCTCCGAAGTTCTCCGGGCAAAGATCACAAGAAAGATAGCCCTTTGGAAAGTCAGAAAATCATCAAGGACTCCACGAATGAAAAGTGTTGTTTTGACGAGGCACAGATAGACAGAATCCGTTGCTGTTTTCCGGCGGATACCTTTATCAGACCCTTTGATCCTACTACCCTTAGCGACTATGTTTCAGAAACATGGGTTGCATTTCCAGCCACTCCATTCACCATAGGATACACCTATCCTTTCCCAGAGTTTACACAATCCTTCTTTTCCCTTACCGGCATCTCTTATATCCAAGCCATGCCGATGATTTGGAGGGTCTTGTATACCCTGGAGAGGATCATCGAACAAGAAGGCATTGCTTTGGGCATGTCAGAATTGGCGGAGCTGTATGATCTTACTACCTTTGGTTCCCATCGTTATTTGCTTAAGCGAAAACCCGGTGCAGATCATCCTCTTCTGAAAGTCACCAAGAATGACAAAGACTGGAAACGTCGCTTTTTCTTTGTCAAGAGAGATTCTATCCAGGATGGAAAGGATCTTCCTAAAAATTGGGTTACCCATGGTAGGATGGAGGATCCTGATAAGGATCACCAGGAACTCTCTTTGATTGCAAGGATAACTTATATTTTTGCTTGCTTGTTTTGCAGCTATCACCATTTCACGTATCCGCACATCACCTGAAACCAAGGATAAGCTCGCTGCTTTTTGGAAGCTTGATCCTGAAACAAGGACATTCAAGATAGACACCCAAGACTCACAAGAAGTATCCTCAGGTTCCATTACCATGTCAAGTAAGTATCCTGTCTTTTGCATAGTTTAAATATTAAAATAAATAGATAAATTGAAATAGGATAAGGATACTCATCTTGCTTTGAATGTGTAGGCGCTGGAAAACCTGTCAAGCCTGTTTCCCAATTCAACACAGCTGACCTTGATCTCGTACGACCCAGGAGGAAGAAATCCACCAACAGTCCCAGCATTTCCATTCCAAAGGCACCCACTAAAGGAAAGGGTGTCAAGAAGAGGAAAATTTCTGATGCTGAGGATCTTCAAGGGCTGCCACTGATCCGCCACCAATTCCTTGAGTACTTCAATGAAGTAAGGATCCTTAACTTTACCTAGGTATCCAGCTCTTATGAGGATCACTTGACCTTGAACTGCCTCATCTTCTTTTTGCAGAAATTTGCTGAGATCGAGGACTACGTGGGTAATATTGAGGAGCTGGACAAGAAAATAGCTGATCTTCAACAGGTTGGCGTGCTCAAAGATCTTGCACTTGCTGATGCTCGGAAGGAACTCCAGGATACCAAGCAGGCAATGGCCAAGGTGTTAGTTAACTTTGATTATGAAAAGCATGACCTCATCGAAAATGCCAAGCTCTCTGCCGCCATCACAATGTATCAGACTAAGTTGAAGATGGCCCAAGAAGCTCAAGATCCTAGCTTTGATAAGAACAGCTGGGATATTGAGGGTTGGAAGGAAAGGTTGGCTGAGCTTGAGGATGAGGAAGAGGAGGCTACTGAAGTCTTGGCGATTGAAGCAAGTGGCAGTGGGAAGGATCAGGTGAAGGATACCGCAGCTGGAGGAGAAGAGGATGCAGCAAAAGTGTAGGCTGCACAATTGGGCGATGATGGATATATGTGCTAAGGCCGGAGCCCAATTTTTTAGTTTGGTGGTTATTTTTGTGGTTGTGATGTTTAAGACAATTTCATGGGTTGTACTTTGAACAATAGGTTTTTAGGATTAAGGATCATGTATGATCCTTTGGACAATAGGCAGGATTGCAATTGGTGGAGGGATCCTCTGTTTGGGGGATGAAGCCATTGTGATCCTGCTGCCTTTATATTCCTGCACTACTTTTGAACTCATTATCATGGACACCCTTTACCTACCCCAGCGGACGGGCCACGTTTTGCTGGTAGAAGCTCGGGTAGGTAATTTTGACAACCTTTAAAGGGTTAGTCTTATGTTAATAAATAAAAACTTAACCTTTTGTCGCTTATCTTGTGTTGTCATCCTTTTTAGTATGTTATTTTCCAACTGTTATAATGTTCAATTTGTTTATACTTATCAAGCCCTGAAAAACTAGAAAATATATCCAAAAAGTTTAGGATATGAACAAGGATCACATATCCCATAACAGATAAGTTTTAAAAAATGACATGATTTAAAATTTATAAGTTCAGTTGTCAAGTATAAGGGTTATTTAAAAGAATAATGAACAGAATCAAAAAAGTTAAGGATCATACCTGAGGATCCAAGTTAGAATCCTAGCCATAATAAGGATAACTATAAGATAAACCTTAGAGTGAAATAAGGATCAAAGATCCCTAGCTGCCTACCTTCAAGGACCTGAAATAGAGCATAACTTGGGACTAAGCCGATATAAGAAAAGAGTTAGCAACTGGGGACAAGCCCAAGGATAACTGGGGACAAGCCCAAGGATAACTGGGGACAAGCCCAAGGATCGTATGTAAACTGGAGTATGGCCCTAACTGGCGACTATCCAAACTTAGTGACATGAAGATGCCAAAACCTTAGCTAACGTGAAAACGTTAGAAACCTTAGCTAACGTGAAAACGTTAGAAACCTTATGAACGGATGTATGGTACGTCTACCATTATACGTAGGATCCTAAGCGTAGCCAGAACAATGGAATTATCAGCCCCTATAATGAGTACTGGTCCCAAAGCCTTGAACTATACCAGGATCATCGTGCGCTGCAGGCGGAATCTGGGGACAAGCCCAAATAACTGGGGTTAAACCCGAAGGACGGATTGCTTCTGTGGATAACCAATGTTGTGCTGAAGATACCTGAGCTTTCAAAACTTGAACTCACGTGAGAGATGGATAAAGGATACATGATCCTTATCCTTAGATGAAAAAATTAAGAAATGAAATAGTTCAAGATTAGGATATTACCTGAGTAAGGATCACCGATACTTTGAGGATCCTCTAAGGATATCTCTTCGATGAGGATCACCTATAGCATAAGGATCCTGCTTACATGAAATATTTCTTCAAGTGGACAGCATTCCAAGCTCTTGGTAGCAATTCACCTTCCATGGTTAGCAGTCTATATGCCCCCTTTCCTGCTTCAGCTTCAATCAAATAAGGGCCTTCCCATTTTGGAGCCAATTTTCCATCAGCAGGATTGGTGGTATTCTGAAATGTTTTCCTTAACACCATATCCCCAACTTGAAACCTCCTGATCCTGACATTTTTATTGTAAGCACCAGCCATTCTTTGTTGATAACTGGCCATCCTGATCCTAGCCATATCCCTGATTTCTTCAATAGTATCCAGGTCTTGAGCCAAGTTTTCATCATTTTCCTCAGGATCACGGGTACTTGTTCTAGCAGTAGGAACCACCATTTCTGTTGGGATTACTGATTCTGCCCCAAACACCAAAGAGAATGGTGTTTGACCAGTAGCATTCTTAGGGGTTGTCCTGTCAGCCCAGAGCACATAGGGTAGCTCTTCTGCCCATTTTCCTTTCTTGGATCCAAGCTTCTTCTTCAAGTTGTTGATGATGATCTTGTTGGATGATTCTGCTTGACCATTAGCTTGTGGGTGGACTGGTGTTGATGTTATCATCTTAATCCCCCAACTGTCACAAAAATTAGTGGTTCTGCCCCCAATAAATTGGGAACCATTATCACATATAATCTCAGAAGGAATTCCAAATCTAGTTATAATATTTCTTTTAATGAAGGATATAACTTCCTTTTCTCTAACTTGAGCAAAAGCTTCAGCCTCTATCCACTTGGAGAAGTAATCAGTCATAGCTAGCATGAATACTTTTCCACCAGGTGCCTTAGGGAGCTTGCCAACTATATCCATACCCCATCTCATAAATGGCCAAGAGGAGGATATAGGATGCAATAGTTCGGCTGGTTGATGAAGGATATTGCTGTGTCTCTGGCAAGGATCACATCTTCTGGCATACTCCACAGCATCTTTCTTCATGGTTGGCCAGTAGTATCCTGTCCTCAGGATCCTTGAGAATAAAGCCCTGCCCCCAGTGTGGTTTCCACAATCTCCTTCATGGAAGTCTTTTAAAACTTCTTGAACTTCAGGATCCTCAATGCATCTCAAGTATGGTCCTGCAAGAGATCGCCTATACAACATATTATTCATAATTGTGAATTGAGATACCTTAGATTTGAAAGCCCTAGGGTTTTCTCCTGTAGGAATCTCTCCATGTTGTAAGTATCTCATAATTGGTGAGATCCATGATCTGGATCCTGAATAGGATTGAACATCCTCACTAGGGATAACTGCAGAATCATCTCCTATCTCCATAGTGTGGTGATCCTCGATAGCCGGGGTCAGGATATGGATAATAGGAATCTTGATATCCTCTGGGATCTTCAAAGATGATCCTAAGTTAGCCAATGCATCAGCTTCTGTATTTTCTTCCCTTGGTACCTGTAACAAACTAAAGGAAACAAAAGAGAGTGCCAAACTTTTGACTATCTCCAAATATTTGGTTAGTTTTTCACCTTTAACAGCATATGATCCATTAAAGTGATTCGTAATTAACAAAGAATCTACGTGTACCTCAAGATACCTGATCCCCATATGCTTTGCAATTTGCAAACCAGCAATTAAGGCTTCATATTCAGCCTCATTATTAGTGGTTTGGAACTCACAAGCTATAGAATGGGGTATTATGTCCCCCTGTGGCGATTTTAGTAGTATTCCAAGCCCTGTGCCTTTGACATTTGAGGATCCATCAGTGTGGAGTATCCAAGGATCCTTGGTCTCTTCTAGCTGCTGGACTTCTAGCTCAGCTTCTTCTTGTAGATCACTACTGAAATCAGCCACAAAGTCAGCTAATGCTTGGGATTTGATAGCTGTCCTAGGCTCATATCTTATATCATAGGCACTCAGCTTTACTGCCCACTTAGCCATCCTTCCGGACATCTCTGGTTTCCTGAGGACATTCTTAATTGGAAAATTAGTTTTAACAATGATAACATGAGTTTCAAAATAATGTCTTAACTTGGTAGATGCCATTATTAATGCAAGGATAAGTTTTTCATGGTGTGAGTACCTGGATTCGGCATCAAGTAAACTTTTACTTACATAATAAACAGGATGTTGTGTACCTTGATGATCCTTAACAAGGACCGCACTTACTGCTTTTGAGGATACTGCGAGATACAAGGATAACACTTCACCTTTTTCTGGTTTCATTAAAGCCGGGGCCGAGGATAGGTAATCTTTGAGGGCTTTTAAAGCATTTTCATGCTTCTCCGTCCACTCAAATTTCTTGTTCTTCCTTAGGATATCATAGAATTCTTTACATTTCTCGGAGGACTTGGATATGAATCTGTTCAAGGCTGCTATCCTTCCTGTTAACCTTTGAACATCCTTAGCATTGGCCGGAGATTTGATGTTCACTATTGCTTTGATTTGTTCCGGGCTAGCTTCGATGCCTCTCTTAGTCACCATGTATCCTAAGAATTTACCTGCTTTAACACCAAAATGACATTTTGAAGGATTAAGCTTCATGTTATATTTGTCAAGGATATCGAATGCTTCCTCCAAGTCTCTTAGGTGATCCTCAGCTTTTAAGGATTTCACCACCATATCATCTATGTAGACCTCCATAGTTTGTCCAATCTGATCCTTGAACATCATATTCACCAGCCTTTGGTACGTTGCACCTGCATTTCTCAATCCAAACGGCATAGCAATATAGCAATATATACCAGTTGGAGTCATGAAGGCTGTATCCTCTTGGTCGGATGGTTCCATTTGAATTTGTTGAAATCCAGATGAAGCATCCATAAAAGTTAACAGTTCATGACCCGCAGTTGCATCCACCATGGAGTCAATGTGGGGTAAAGGGAAAGGATCCTTGGGACATGCCTTATTTAAATCGGTAAAATTGACACATACCCTCCACTTTCCGTTTTTCTTTTGAACAACAACCACATTGGCCAACCATCTTGGATACTTGACCTCTCTAATCATACCTGCCCGGAGCAATTTTTCTACCTCTTCCTGGATAATGGCATTCCTTTCTGGTGCAAACTTCCTTCTTCTTTGATGAATTGGTTTGAAGGATCTGTCGATGCCGAGTTTATGAGTGATAACATCCTTGGATATGCCAGTCATGTCTTCGTGTTTCCATGCAAAGGTAGTCTTTCTCCTTTTGAGGAAGGATATGAGGTCTTCTTTCATTTCGCCAAGGATCCCTGACCCGATATAGATTTTGGATTCAGGATCATCAGGATCCATGAGGATTTCTACCACATCCTGCTCTCTGGCCTCCAAGACACTCCTTGGAGGATACCTTGATTGCTATTGCTCCCTTGACTTCGAAGCTGGTTTCATCGATGAAGTGTAGCAATCCTTAGCTTCCTGCTGATCGCTATCAATCTTTACTATTCCCCAAGGACTAGGGAGCTTCACACATTGATGATAAGTAGATGGGACTGCTTTCATATCGTGTATCCAGGGCCTGCCAAGGATAACATTACAACAAGATAAACAGTCAATAACACAAAACTTTTGATAAGAGTGTAAGCCTTCAATATATATTGGGAGTTTAATGTCCCCCAGGGTGTTCTTGGTCTCGCCACTAAATCCCACGAGCACGGAGGATCTTGGTATGATCTTTGATTCAGGGATACCCATCTTCTTTAGAACATCAAGCTGGATAATGTTCACTGAACTTCCTCCGTCTATTAGGATCCTGCGGACAAAATAGTTAGATATAAAAAGAGTAATAACTAAACCATCGTGATGAGGATCCTGGATATCAGTACGATCCTCTTCATCAAAGGTTATAACTTTTCCATCAGAGACACTCGATGTTCGAACTGGCCTTTCTCCGTTCTCCATTTTAGTTTCCTTCGCATGCCTCTTAGCTGCTGAGAAGGATGTGCCACAAATGTCGGATCCCCCAGAGATAAAGTTTATCACTTGTGCGTCTGCTGGAGGGGCTGGAGCCTTCTCAGGGATCCTTTCAGGATCCTGAGTCCTTGACTTTTTTCTTCCCAACAACTCTTTTAGATGCCCTTTGCTCAGCAAGTATCCAATTTCCTTTCTTAATGCAATGCATTCTTCTGTGAGGTGCCCAAAATCTTCATGATATGCGCACCACTTTGATTTATCCTTAGTTGCAGCTGGCCTTTCATTCTTTCTTGGCCATCTAGCTTTATCACCTAGGTTCTGCATGGCAAGGATTAGTTCATTGTTATCAACACTAAAGCAATATTCAGAGATTGGAGGATAATCCTCATCATCCTCTTCTTGATCAATAGAATGCACGTTCTGATTATCAGATTTATTGTAGGATCTGAACTTGTTGTTTCTAAATGAGGATCCTTGCTTATCCTGCTTTGAGGATCCTGTTATCCTCTCCTGAATCCTCTTGTCATCCTCTAGCCGGATGAACCTGAGGGCCCGGGTTCTTACCTCATCTAGGTTCCTGCACGGTGTCATAACAAGATCATCATAAAATAAGGAATCCCTAAGTAATCCCATTTTGAAGGCCTCGACAGCTGTGGCTATATCTAAGTTGGGAATGTCTAAGGATTCTTTACTAAATTTGGTAATGTAATCCCTTAATGATTCATTATGACCCTGGGTTATCCTATATAAATCACTAGTTAATCGTTCAAATTTTCTACTACAAGAAAACTGAGTATTAAACAAGTTAACTAGGTTTGCACATGAGGTAATAGAATAGGGAGGAAGACTTAGCAGCCACTTGACAGCTGATCCAGTGAGAGTGGATCCGAATCCTTTGCATAAGCATGCTTCCTTTAACTTTTCTGGGATTGGATTGATCTCCATCCTCTCCCTGTATTGTGCTATGTGTTCTTCAGGATCCGTCGAACCATCATACAGTTTCATTGTAGGCACATGGAACCTCTTGGGTATCTCAGCATCACAGATTGGTGGTGCAAAGCGAGATATCTTGTGGCTCCCATCTGCAATCTCTGGAATAGGTTTGACTACTCCCGGAACACTCGAGATCATATCCTTTAGCTTTTGCAATTCTCTGGCCATGGCATGATTGATACCTGGATCCTGCATAAAACCATGGTTAATAGTATGAGAATTATTAAAAGTGTTACCTCCCATTGGATTCAAGTTAGGAAATATGGAGGTCAATCCATATTGTTGAGATTCTGGAATGATCGAGGGGCCAGCAGAGGCATTGGTCTGCATTGGAATAAAATCTCCTTGATGGACATCTGAACTTCCTGTTTGCAAACTCCTCAAGGATCCTGGCATCTGGAAGGATCCCTGAAACTGGGATGATCCTGGAACAAAGGGGGATCCTTGAACCTGGGATGATCCTGGAACGAAGGAGGATCCTTGAACCTGGGATGATCCTGGAACGAAGGAGGATCCTTGAACCTGGGATGATCCTGGAACGAAGGAGGATCCTTGAACCTGGGATGATCCTGGAACGAAGGAGGATCCTTGAACCTGCTGCATTCCTGAATATCCTCCTGTACTCGTGAAGGATCCCATATGCTGGGGATAGGATCCTGCTGGCTGGAAATATGAACCTAGTGCCTGGGTCATAGCTGTTGTTCCGTAGTGCACTCCCTTTGGTCCACCCGCATACTGAATGTTTGGAACCACTGACGGTTGAGAAGTAACCACCGGAGTGTCAAAATTCAAAGATCTGGGCATCAGTGGAGAATGATCCTCTGCCGTTTTCTTCTGTTTCTTAATTTCATCAATCTCCCGGAGGATCCTTTCGTTGGTTTTATCCTGCTCTTGTGCATGATTCCTCATCTGCAAAATCAAGGTATAGAGATCATTAGTAGTAGGATTAGTTGAAACAGAAGAAGTAGGTGGTTTTGAGAAAATGGGAGTCGGTTTCTTCGCAGCATTTTCTGTATTCTTCTGGGATCCAGAAGGTGGTGGAGGCAAAGGAGGAACGCCTTGTGAAGAAGTGAACGAAGGCATCAAGTTTGAAGCATTCTTCGATGAGGAAGCCATCTGCTTGGTTGTAGTGAGCCGAATTAAGCACAGAAATGCGTATTTTCTTAAGGACGAAGCACCAATTGCCCCACAGTGGGCGCCAAACTGTTTTGGTCAGAAAATCTGATAATGATAATGCAACCAAACTCTTTGTATAGGGGAATGATGCTTAAAATGTGTAACAACAATGAGGATCACTTCAATGTAGAATGCACAAACAACACAAGGATTTATACGGGGAAAAAGCCCTTGATCAAGAGTTGATCTCCGGCACAAAAAACCCCGGGTGATGGAAACTACCGATCACCAAGCTCAAATAAATGAATAAACGTTTACAACTTCGGATAGTAACGAGCTAGGTACAAGGATCACTACGGTGAAATGTGTAAAAAGTGTAAGTAATTGCTAAGTGTTTGAACGAGAGCTTGTATGAGAGTGTTTGCGAGTGTATGAAGCTGCCAAAATGACTAAGTGTCACTAACTAGCTCGTTACCCCTTTAAAATAAGAAAAATATCTAGTTAACAAACTCTCCGACTTTCGGGCCAAGCCTCCACGTTCTCCATAACGTCTAGTTTTGATCTAGCACGTGCAGAATACTTCGGGAATATTCTCCAAGAATGCCGCTAAGACCTGGTCAAGCTTGTTATACCTGCGAGATATTATAAAACATGAGTAAACAATCGTCAGTATGAGGATCCTTGAAGTGATCCATGATCCTGATCCTAAAGCTCTTCTGAGGATCACCACCTGTCACAGAAGTAAGGATCACTAGTTAGGATAATAAATAAGGATCACTAATTGTTAGAAAATCCTCCCCTAACAAGGGCGAAATCATAATTTTTTTCAGGGATAAAATCGTAAATTAAATGGACCAATGGGGGAGTACCAGACAGCTGCCGGCATGACTGTAATTTTACACTGGGCAAAATTGTAATTTAACCAGGAAAACAAACAAAAACGATGGAGCAAATGTAAATTTAATTTGAGGGCAAAATCGTAACTTGGCTGTGAGGGAAAAAAACTAATGGCAAAACTGTAATTTAAACGGGACAAAATCGTAATTTTGAACCGAGGGCAAAATTGAAATTTTTAGCTGGGAGCAAAAGCGTAAATTTATTTTTAAGTCAGGGTAAAAACATAACTTTGAACTGATGGCAAAATCCTAATTATAATGGGAAAAAAATTAGTGGCAAAACTGTAAATTTAAACGGGGCAAAGACGTACTTTTGAACACAGGGCAAAATTGAAATTTTAAGCTGGGAACAAAAGCGTAAATATGTTTTTAAGTGGGGGTAAAAATATAATTTTGAACTGATGACAAAATTGTAATTTTAAAGCGGGATAAAAACGTAAATTTGTTGGGAGAATAGGGGAGTGCCAGGCAGCTACCCGATACTATTCTCTTTGTTGCCCATGTGACCCAATAAATGGCAAGAACTATTCCCGCCGACCGTATTGTTTGTAGATATTGAAAATTAGATGATGAGAATTCGAAATGGAGATTGTATGTAGATCCATTATTCATCATTTGTTTGAAGTGAGTATGCTACTACATATAACTTCCCGATGCTTGGAATTGTAGGACATGATTTGCTGATTATATTGTACATGTACACAAAATTTTCCCATATGCTTTATTGGATTTTTAATACCTCGTACATGCAAGACTTGTTGCTCCTTGTGCTAATCCATATGTTTATGAACTTAATGTGTTTTGTCCAAGTTTTATTTAAGTTATAAGTCAAATTTAATTGGATTTGTCATTGATCTTTCCAAATGTGATCCCCGCAAGAGCAAAAATCAAAGGGGAAATTGACTGTATCACCCTTAACTATGCAAAATTGGCCAATATCACGCTCAACTTTCAAGTTGGCTCCCACCACCCCCTACTCGACAAGTTGGTGTCACTGTCACCCCTTCGTTAAAAAAACACTAACTGAGTTAGTTTTTTAAGCCTATGTGGCATGCAAATGATGACTTGGAAGCATACGTGGACAGGAACTTGATATATCATCTGTTTAACATCAATTTAACCATTTAACCCTAATTCCCAATCGAAGTCATCTTCTCCCCATCAATTGCAGACGAAGATCAATTGCAGGTAGAGGGTCATCGCCGTTCTTGCCCTAATACCTCCTCCCCATAGCCGTTCTTGCCCTAATTGCCCATTGAAACATTCAGTCAACATGTCGTCGTCTTCTACCTCTGGTCTAATTCGAAAACCTAAAGTCTTCAAGGTCGATTTGGATGGAAATGTGTACTGTCATCACGACATTGTTGCTGTTCTTCGAGTAGCTGGTCTTAAAAGTGAAAGACATGGTGAAGAATTTTACGGCTGTTCTCACTGGCCTGTAAGTTGAATTTGCATATCAATTTGGTGTTATGTAGATATTCCATCGCAATTTCCTTATAGTTGTTGTGTTTTGTAGAGAGGGGATTGCAAATTCTTCCTCTGGAAAGAAGATGTTGATAAGATGTCCGTTGAACGTTCATACGGCACCTCAACTCAAGTGACGTTTAAAGACATGAAGATAAAGAACCTTCAATTACACAATATGTTGTTAATAGAAGAGAACAAGAACTTGAAAGCAATGAGATTTGACACAAAGACGAAGTCGAAGAAACCATATGTGCTAACCTTTGTAATTGCAATTGCCATATTGTTGTATTTGTGGAATTAGTATGTATTGATAATGAACTGTTGTGGTATTTAGTGTTTGTAACCATTTGTGCCCACTTGTTATGAAATGAAGTGTTTTGTTACTTTGACTCAACTGGACATCTAAGTTAATATACATGTTGACCATACTTGCAAGTGATTCAAACTGCATATGAAGCCAAAATGGCCAATGTTTGAACCAAAATTGACAAACTGTGTAAAGCAAAAGTGGCCAAAGTTTGACCAAACTACAGTCAAACTGTAAGTAGGTGCAGAATTGCCCAAAGCTTTACCAAACTACAGTCAAACTGTAACTAGGTGCATAATTGGCCAAAATATGAACCAAAGTGCAAGTGCACTTGCAGAAACAGCAGACCAAAGTGCAGAAGCACTAAACCAAACTGCTGTCAAACTATAAGTTGAATCAAAATTGGCCAAAGTGCAGAATCACTAAACCAAACAGCAGAATCACCAAACCAACCAGCAGAATCACCAAACCAAATAGAAGAATCACCAAACCAAAACATACCAAACAGAAAGCATGGTCATCAATTTTTTGAGTCAACCTATTAAAGTGTACACAATGACCATAATGGAATATGTACACCAATGTGTGACTCAATCAACAACAAAAGTCAAACAACACAGAAAAAGTCAAACAACACTGAAAAGTCATACATTGACTACTTAACTGGTCCCACATTACTAGAATGTGTTTTTAGACAAAATATTAGAGTCATACATAACAGTGCCTACTTAAATAAGTCATACATAACAGTGCCACAAACACAAAAGATCACATATAACTTCAGCCTTGATTGGTCTTTCTCTTTCCCTTTTGACTTGACTTGTTGGTTCCCTTTTGAGTAGATTTCTGAGTTGCCCCTTGAGTGGACTGCTGGGTTGGCTCTTGAGTGGACTGCTGGGTTGCCTCTTGAGTGGACTGCTTTGTTGCCTTCTTAGTTGACTTCTTCTGCCTCTTTGGAGCAGAACCACCTGAGACACAAACTTTAAGCCATATAATTAACTAAAGAATAAACTTAAACTTAATAACATTTACCTTCAGTTGTTTTCCCCTTCTCAGTGCACTTTCTTTTGTTGGACCTCTAGCCCCACAGTTACTACATTTCATTATAACCCCATGCTTTGTGAGTTTCCCTGGCCTTTTTGGATCTTCATGAGGATCCCTCTTCCTATTCTTCTTGGGCCTACTAGGAGCAGATTTGATTGGTGGTGGATCCATTGGCTGATTGATCTTGGTCCAATACCTTTCACTAGGCAATGGAGGTATTGAGAACTCATAAGCCTTCATGTATGTATCTTTGTGATAACACACATCAACATAGTCTTCAGCATTCTTAGCCTTATAAGCCAACCACTTACTTATAATCACCTTGTACTTTTGTCTGACAGCATTTATGATTTCCTTAGCAGACCAGTGTGGTTTGGCCTTAAATAAAGGTAGGAACTCATCACCTATAAACTTAGCAGTTAGTTGCCTGTTCTTTATCATGTTTCTTTGGCAAGTGTGATGGTTTTTCACACTTTTAATCATGTAACACTCTTTCCCTGTGTGCATTGAACAAAATAGATAGAAAGGACACCCTGCTACACACTTGACTACTACATGACCTTCTTGTTTGCTATCACTCTTTGCTATGAAAAGATTCCTGCCATTAGACACAACATATCTTCTAACAGCCTCCTTAAAGGAATCCCTTGAAGCAAACCTTGTCCCAACTTTCCAAACAAACTTCTTCCAGTTAGTTTCTGCACTTACACTAGGAGCAGTTTCCCTAAACTTTTTACCTCGAACATCATCTTTTTCACTATCACCTGGTGTGGCAATATCACCATCTGATTCTTCATAGCTACTGTATCCCTCTACATGTGCACAACCTGCATCATTAGATTCATGCAAATTACCTTCTTTTTCATTATGTTTGATACACTCTTCAAGTATCTTCTTTGTGGCTGCTTCTTCATCCTTGGTAGCTTGTTTAATTGCATCTTGTGATTGTTTCCATTCAAAATCTTCTCTGTCTGAATCTAAGCCAACCAATTCTTCCAAAACCTCATCCTCATCAGAATAACAATCCTCATCATCATCACAACTGGACTCTTCATTGTAATCACTGTCTTCACTGTCTTCACTGTCCTGTTCTAAATCAGCTTCTTTATCACTATCTTGACCAATGACTTCTTCCTGTACAACCTCTTTTACTGATTCTTTCACAACCTCTTTAAGATTTGTTTCCTTATCTATATCAAATGCCCATGAAGCCTCGTGTACTGGTTCTTCAACAACCTGTTTAACAATTGGTTCTACACCTGATGTACTTCCAGATCTAGGGACTTCAGGAGTTGTAAAACATTTACCAGATGCCCTACCCACTTTCACGTGTACTATTCTTTTTCTGGGCTTGGGTACTAGTTTTTTGGGTTGGGCTTGTCGTTTAATGGGCTGGGAACTAGACTTAGGTTTAATGGGCTGGGTACTGGACTGGCAACTGGACTGGGCCTGTGGTTTACTGGGTTGGGAACAGTGGTGGGTCTTATGTTCAGACATAATTGGGCTATGTTGAACAAAGACTTCAATGAACGGTTCACTCCAATTTTTAGCCTTCATTGCAAGTTCCAACACATCTTTATCATCACGAAATAGTTTAAAATCACCATTATCCGCATCCATCTCATACAAATAAAAATCCCTACTTTCATACTCGTTGGTTTCCAGTGCATAATCAACTAGTTCAAAGTATGCGATATGATCAAAATCCACTTGGATTAACTTAGAATAACCATCAATATACTGAGGTTGATCAAAAGAGAAATCAAGACAACCACCGTACCAAAGCATAACATCTATACGCTCCATAAGTTAAATCAGTGTGTAAAATCACAATGCAATCAACCCTAACATAAACCTTACCTCTTGGGAGTTTGAATTTGGCCTGCAATCGTCGATGATCAAGGAACTAGGGTTTGATCGCCAACATCGAAGTGAACTGGTGAACTGGGTTTTGGTGAAATGCAACTGATTAGAGAGGGAAATGGGGTATTTATTGAGGCTCTGTCCACGTATGCTTCCAAGTCATCATCTGCATGCCACATAGGCTTAAAAACTAACTCAGTTAGTATTTTTTTTAACGAAGGGGTGACAGTGACACCAACTTGTCGAGTAGGGGGTGGTGGGAGCCAACTTGAAAGTTGAGCGTGATATTGGCCAATTTTGCATAGTTGAGGGTGATACAGTCCATTTCCCCAAAATCAAAATGTGATCTTGTACATGCAATGCCAGTTGCTCATTGCAGAGATCACAATTTATAAGTTCAATGATAACTCTAGTTAAATTTCCCTTGTTGAATGAATACTACGAACTTAGATGCTATTTTGTTAAAATTGTATAAAACTAGTTGGACGCCCGCCCGCGTTGCGGGGCACTAAACAGAATATTTCTTAGTTTCATAATATGTACGCATGTAGTTTAGTTACTTGTACATACTACTTATAACACAATCTCAACAAAAAAATACATCGAGTCAACTAATTAAACCAAAACACTACCATAGTTTTGCTAAAAAAACACTAAAAAGATGGCAAGCCAGTAATTTTGAGCTGGTGCAAAATAGTAATTTGTCAGAAATCATGAGTGAGTGTTAGACACCTGCTTGACACAAAAGTTAAATTGAGTAAACCAAGTATAATAAAAACTACTATTGTTTTGCAAAAAAAAAAAAAATTATGACAAGATTACAAATTTAAACTGGAGACAAAATTGTAATTTTTTAAATGAGGCAAACTCATAATTTTAAACTGAGGGCAAATTCATAATTTTAAGTTGGAGGCAAAAACAAAATTTTGTTTTGAATTGGGGCAAAATCATAGTTTTTAACTACGGGCAAAATCGTTTTTTTAACTACGGGCAAAATCGTAATTTTTAGCTACTCAGGACGAACTCATAATTTTTTAAAAAGGGGCAAAATCATATTTTTAAACTCAGAGCAAAATCGTAACTTTGAGCTAGAGAACAAAAACTAAAAAGATGGCAAGAGTACAAATTTTAACTGGAGCAAAATCGTAATTTTTTAAATGAGGGCAAACTCATAATTTTAAACTGATGGCAAATTCGTAATTTTAAGCTGGGTGGCAAAACCATAATTATATTTTGAGGTTGGGCAATATCATAGTTTTGAACTAAGAGTAAAATCGTAATTTTTGGCTAAGGGCAAAAGCATATTTTTATTTTGAACTGAGGGCAAAATCGTAATTTTGAACGCAAAGCGACATCGTAATTTTTGAAAAGGGGCAAAATCATATTTTTGGACCGAGGATAGATCGTAATTTTGAGCTAACGGGAAAAAACATAATTTTATCTTGAACTGTAGGTAAAACCGTAATTTTAAACTAAGGATAGAATATAGCGATTGTCTATTGAATTTGTTTGATCACAATTATACTAAGCTTAAAAAAGAAAAAAAAGAAAATAAATAAAGGCTGCCGCCCTTTTCCACAAATGAGTTGGCAGAACTATTGTCGCAACTCTTTTTTGTATATGTAGGTAAATAGTTTTTGCCCCGTCCGCGTTGCGGGGCAATACGCCGAATATTTCTCTCTCATAACATGTATGTCTGCACAAAGAGTAAAATCGTAATTATATTTTGAAATGGAGGCGAAATCATAATTTTAAACTGAGAGCAAAATCATAATTTTGAGCTAGGGGGGAAAACATAATTTTATTTTGAACTGTGGGAAAAAACGTAATTTTGAGCTGATGGCAGAATCGTAATTTTGAGCTAGAGGAGAAAACAACATTTTATTTTGAACTGGGGGCAAGAACGTAATTTTAAACGGAGTGCGAAACCGTAATTTTAAACTAGAAACAAAATAAAAAATGAGTTTTTGAACCGAGGGCAAAAGCGTAATTTTGGGCTAGGGGCAAAATTATAATTTTATTTTGAGTTAGGGCAACATAGTTATTTCACATTCCAGTTAACAGATCTGTTAACTTATTTGACGGCAGGGGAAAAAACGTAATTTTAAACGAAGGACGAAAGCGTAATTTTAAACTGGGAATAAAACTAAAATAAAAATGGGTTGGTCTAATAGGGAAGTGTCAGGCAAACGTAATTTTGAGCTAAAGGAAAAAACAACATTTTATTTTGAACTGGGGGCAAAAAAGTAATTTTAAATGGAGGGCGAAACCGTAATTTTAAACTGGGAACAAAATTAAAAATGAGTTTTTGAACCGGGAGCAAAAGCGTAATTTTGAGCTAGGGGCAAAATTATAAATTTATTTTGAGCTGGGGGCAAAAACGTAATTTTAAACAAAGGACGAAAGCGTAATTTTAAACTGGAAATAAAATTAAATAAAAATAGGTTGGTCCAACAGGGAAGTGCCAGGCAAGCTGCCTGACACTATTCCCTGACCTTATAATTGTATATGTAGGTAGAGCTAGGGGCAAAATTATAATTTTATTTTGAGCTATGGCAACATAGTTATTTCACATTCCAGTTAACAGATCTGTTAACTTATTTGACGGCAGGGGGAAAACGTAATTTTAAACGAAGGACGAAAGCGTAATTTTAAACTGGGAATAAAACTAAAATAAAAATGGGTTGGTCTAATAGGGAAGTGTCAGGCAAACGTAATTTTGAGCTAAAGGAAAAAAACAACATTTTATTTTGAACTGGGGCAAAAACGTAATTTTAAATGGAGGGCGAAACCGTAATTTTAAGCTGGGAACAAAATTAAAAATGAGTTTTTTGAACCGGGAGCAAAAGCGTAATTTTGAGCTAGGGGCAAAATTATAAAATTATTTTGAGCTGGGGGCAAAAAGCGTAATTTTAAACAAAGGACGAAAGCGTAATTTTAAACTGGAAATAAAATTAAATAAAAATAGGTTGGTCCAACAGGGAAGTGCCAGGCAAGCTGCCTGGCACTATTCCCTGACCTTATAATTGTATATGTAGGTAGAGCTAGGGGCAAAATTATAATTTTATTTTGAGCTAGGGCAACATAGTTATTTCACATTCCAGTTAACAGATCTGTTAACTTATTTGACGGCAGGGGGAAAAAACGTAATTTTTAACGAAGGACGAAAGCGTAATTTTAAACTGGGAATAAAACTAAAATAAAAATGGGTTGGTCTAATAGGGAAGTGTCAGGCAAACGTAATTTTGAGCTAAAGGAAAAAACAACATTTTATTTTGAACTGGGGGCAAAAACGTAATTTTAAATGGAGGGCAAAACCGTAATTTTAAACTGGGAACAAAATAAAAAATGAGTTTTTGAACCGGGAGCAAAAGCGTAATTTTGAGCTAGGGACAAAGTTATAAATTTATTTTAAGCTGGGGGCGAAAACGTAATTTTAAACAAAGGACGAAAACGTAATTTTAAACTGGAAATAAAATTAAATAAAAATAGGTTGGTCCAACAGGGAAGTGACAGGCAAGCTGCCTGGCACTATTCCCTGACCTTGTAATTGTATATGTAGGTTATTTTGAGCTGGGGGCAAAAACGTAATTTTAAACAAAGGACGAAAACGTAATTTTAAACTGAAAATAAAATTAAATAAAAATAGGTTGGTCCAACAGGGAAGTGCCAGGCTGCCTGACACTATTCCCTGACCTTATAATTGTATTGCCTGGCACTATTCCCTGACCTTATAATTGTATATGTAGGTAACGTAATATTTTGTTAAATCACATATTAGAAAATTGCATTATGGTGATATTCCTTGTGGTCAACACCTCCAATTCAACACTTCTTTCATATGCTTGTCAAAACTCACATTGTAAGTCTCTTATGATTGTATCCCTTCCCCGTGGCCCAGTGGTATCCCCACTTGGGTTATGTTGGCCGGCTCCTCCTTTGGGAGGTCACCGGTTCGACTCCCACTGTGGTCTTAGGGAGGGGGGACGTCCCAATGATGGATCGTATCCTACCGAGGCTTGGTGCGGTCTTGAGGGCAACCCGGTTTTACCCAGCTGTTACCCCAGCGAGTCTCTCGTGTGGGGGCAGTATGGTTTCCGGGCGGAAGTCAGCTTGCGCGGCGGCCGGGGCCCGATCGAACATCGCGTCCGAGAGTGCGGGGCTGACGGGGGAATGTCTTCGACATGAACCCGGTGACCAATAGGTCCGGTACATAGAAAGTCACCTTCCAAAAAAAAAAGTCTCTTATGATTGTGTGTGAGAGAGAGAGTGTGTGACTGTGTGTTTTGCATTGTTTGTATGACTGACACTTGAACACCCAACATCGAAATGCAAATTTTATGAAAGAAAAAAAAAACTATTAGAAAAGTTTTATTATTTACCACCATTTTGTAAATCTTAAAAAACTACTCAAATATTAACATTGTTTCCATCTATGGCTTAAATAAATGTTATAGCTTATAAGTTATAACCACCCACCCAAGCGACCCAAATACAATAATTATAAACTCGGTTTCTATCTAATTACATATTTATTCGATCCAACCTAGGGGCTGTTTGACAACTTCTGAATGGTTAAGTGATGAACCAGTAAGAGGTCTGAACCATTAAGAGCCAGCATAATGCTTAAGCCTTCAGATGTCTGACCAATTCAGATTAGATGTCTTAACCATTCAGACTCTGTATAATACTTAACCATTCAGACGCAAATGTCTAAACCATTCAGACATTTGCTCACGAAAAAACAGTCTGAACCATTAAGTGCTGAACCAGTAAGAGGTCTGAACCATTAAGTACCTCGTTAAACAAACAACCCCTTAAACTAACACGTAACTTTATAAAAAAAAATCCTACAAATGAGCAAACTTCAAAACCGTTTCAGTTTTACCCCATTATTATTATAATAAAAATCAAACCAATCAAAAGCCATTTTTAATTAGATCTTTTCTAAACATTACAAAAAAGACATACAAAAAGCATATGATTTAAGTAAAACTATACATACAAAGTTTTTGAAATTCAAGTAAAAATGCGGGGTATGATAAAAGAACAACCTCCGAAAACCGTGGCCCATTCTCATCTCCCATAGTCCCACACATTTGATAGCTCAAAAAAGACACGCATCAACATAACTGAAAATAACTACCTCTCTCTCTCACACACTTACTGTGTGTAACCGTCGCCACCACTACCACCTTTAACACCCCCCCACCCCCCACTTCAGCCCCTTTCTTCCCCCTTCAGTTTTCACATCCACACTATGAACAACAACAACAACAATAATATTACCACCACACCCACCACCAATCCACCGGATTTGCAACTCTACACTGCTTCTCCGGACCCTCACGTCATTTTCCGGCCAACACTTCACACCTCCGACGACCCAGCATGGAACGTCCACCCCATCACCACCATACAACCCCACCACCAGAACCCGAGAAAGAAGCGGACCAAGATGATCCAGTTTCACAACACCAAGCCCATTGTCACTGGCGGTAACGGTTCTGGACCTTCCGGTACCCATTCCGGCGTGGTTACAAAGAAGAAACCCGACCCGAGTGCACCGAAGATCACCCGTCCATGTACCGAGTGCGGTAAGCGGTTCTGGTCATGGAAAGCCTTGTTCGGTCACATGCGCTGCCACCCGGAGAGACCGTGGAGAGGGATCAACCCGCCGCCGAATATCCACCACCCGCCGGTGGATAACCACCGCGAGTTGGTTGTTACAACAACCGAGGACGACGAGTATGTGGCGGCATGCTTGCTGATGCTGGCCAACACACCAACTGTTCCACAAAATGTGAACACAACCACTCATGCATCCACCAGTTACCAACATCAACATCACTGCGGTTCAAACGACATGTTTCCAGGCCAGGTTAATGACCCAGAAAGCCGATTTGAGTGCTCGAGTTGCAAGAAGGTGTTCGGGTCGCACCAAGCGTTAGGGGGACACAGGGCAAGCCACAAGAATGTGAAGGGATGTTTTGCGAATACGAGAAACGATGCAGGAACTGGAAATGGAACTGGAACTGAAGAACTTGAGTATGGCGATTATTCGAGTCATTGTGATAAAAGCGGTGAAGCTTTGAGCATCAATCAGCAACATAAATGCAGCATTTGTTTGAAGATATTTTCAAGTGGACAAGCACTTGGTGGGCACAAAAGGTGTCACCTTGAGAAAGAAGATGGTGGTGTTGTACCAACAGCAACAGGAACAGCAACCGCAACGACATCAGTACTTTCGCAACCATTTAGGTTCGATTTGAACTTCCCTGCATCTCTACAAGATGATTCCACATGTTCAAGTTCAGATTTGGATTTAAGATTATGCCTGTGAACTATATATAGTCATGTATAACTATAACATTACATAAATGTATGTATCATCAATCATGTATGATGTATGTCTGCTCCTTTCTATATATATATACCATAACTTGTACTAATTAACTTGTATCTTTTCCATCGTCATACATTTGTGTAATTCCTCAAGTATTTCCTTTAGTAAAAACCGATGTTTATCTCCTGCGATGAACTTACAGCACGCGTTATTAACATGAACCATACTGTAACCAGCCACCACCTTAACCTGTTTATCTTTAACCATGGCCCTAAATCTTGCAGCAGCGTCCCACGAACCACGTGCAGCATACACATTTGATGCAAGCATGTAACCACTTGAGTTGTTCGGTTCAAATTCGAGAACATGTTTAATCACTTTTTCCTGAATATTTTCATTACCATTGTAGCTCGTTCTGCAACCGCTTAACAACGCCCCCCAAGCACTCGCACCGACGTTTTTTCCTTTGGCCAGTTGGTCGATCAGTTCCATTGCAAGATCGAGTTTCCCACCCCGGCTTAATAAATCTATTAAACAAGAGTAGTGTTCTAGGCTCGGTTTGACTTCTTGACTTTTGATAAACTTTTGGAAAAATGATAGCCCCTCGTTTGTCAAACCTCCATGGCTACATGCTGATAACACCGAGAGTATTGTTATCGAATTAGGTTTTATACCATGCATTTCCATTTCGGTTAACAAGCATAATGCATCACGAGGAAGACCGTTCATACCACATGCTGCAATCATGGCACTGAACGATATAACATTTTTATCAATAATCTGATTAAAAGCCTTCTTTGAGGTTATTATATCTCCGTAACTTGAGTACATATCCAAAATGGCTGTCCCAACAGTTGTCTCGGTTGCCAACCCTAATCTGATGGCGATCCCGTGAACTGATTTTGGTACTTTTAGTTCAGAATAACAAGAGCAGGCTTCTATGAGATTTAGTACAGTAACAGCATTCGGTTTCTCTTGTGTTTGTATCATTTCATTGAAGACTTTGATCGCTTCATCGGGCAAGCCACAATGTGTGAAAGCGGCAATCATTGTGCTCCAAGAAACTGTATCTCGAATCTTCATCGAATTAAACAATCTTTGTGCAAAACATATAAGATTGCACTTCGCATAAACATCAACAAGAGTATTGATTATGATGTCATTTAACTCGAGTTTTTTTCTGAGTATCACGGTATGAATGCATTTGCAGATAAGCGGGTCTGTAAAATGTTTGCATAATTGTAGGAGGTTGACTAATGTGACTGCATCAGGCTCGATTTTAGACTTCTGCATTGACATGAAAAGATTAATTGCTTCAGAGTGTTTCCCGTTACATACTAATCCAGATAAAAGAGAGTTCCACGAAACACTGTTTTTTAAAGGCATGTCGTTCCAAGCTTGAAATGCAGCATCTGGATCGTTACATTTGGAATACATGTCAATCAAAGAGTTACCTACAAACAAATCACCATAAAAACCTTTACGAACAACAAACCCATGCAATGCTCTTCCTGTAACATAATTCTTCAAATTGGTGCAGGCTTTGAGCGCACTCACTACCGTTTGGCCATCAACTTCCTTTCCTAACTGTGATAACATCTCTCTAAATATCCCCAAACCAAAATGAGCATTGTCGCTTCTAACATAGCCCGAAATCATAACACTCCAAGCAATGACATCTCTGTCAGGCATTTCATCAAACAGCTTCTGTGCAAACTCCACTGCCATATTTGCATACATACCCAAAAGTGCGTTTCGGACCGACGAGACAGCCAAATAGTCAGTCTTCATTAAATAACCATGCATTTTCTGCCCTTCATGTAAAGCTCCAAGAATGTTAACTGACTGAATAACAAGTACTAAAGTGGAAACATTAGTTTCAAACCCTGCTGCTCTAGCCTCCTTAAATGTCGATAAACCTCGATCATAATCACCATGATCAATGCACCCAGAAATCATAATATTCCATGAAACACAATCCCTAACCTTCATGTTATCAAACACACTGAATGTGGAATCCAAAATACCAGCTTTTAAATAAAAATCCATTATCGAGTTTCCTATCGATGTGCACGATTCGACACCGAGCTTAATTACAGATGCATGAAGGGACTTCCCATGCCTCAAAGATGTTACTGAGCATGCCTTTAATATTGGATGGAACAATGTGGGCTCTGTGAACTGAACTCCTGATTTATTCAAGTCATTATATAAAGAAAGTAACTCTAGCCATCTTTTATTAGAAGATAACTCTTTGATCTTTGTAACCCAGCTGGAAAGTTTTGAAATTGATATAATGGGTGGATGATTCATTGCATACGGTACAAGAATTAACATTAACAATCAGTCTAATAAAGACGAATATCAGCATGGGTTGATAGCATTGATAGATTATAACTGATAAGTTGAGTGAATGTATAAGAAACAGGTGTATTGGGTGGTTTAACCGGGTGTACCGGACGGTTTAACTGGTACTACTGGACGGTTCAACCGGCACAACGGCCGGTTTGAACCGGTTTTTAAAACATTGGGTTTACCGGTTTATCGTACCAGGCTCGTGTCCGGTGTCTGGTTTAACCGGTATAACCGGCTGGTTCATACCGGTATTTAAAACATTGCACGGAAATCAATGTTGCTGAAGCGTCTTTAAAAATCCTTTCTGCGAACACCAATCAATATGTGACACGTATAAAAAAAGCCTAAAGCCTCTTTATAGAGGGTTGAAGCCTAGCTAGAGACGGATGAAAAGGCTTAAAGACACTACATGCTTTTTTACACGTGTCACATACTGGTTGTCGTTCGCTGAAATGATTTTTAAAGACACTTCAGCAACATTGGTTTTCGTGAGAAGGCTCGTGTGGTGTGGGGTTTCAACCGACTATTTTTGAAAATTTGACAAGTCAACGTCTATTTTCGTTATTTTCCCCTTAATTTTTATCTACTTTCTATTTTTTTAAGGAAATAACTTTTAAATATTTTTATTACCCCTTTAAAAACAATAATACCATATATGTCAAGAAGATTAGTCTTTTGTCGAAGATTATTCTCAAATGAACTTTCCCCTAATACCATAAACTCTAAATATTTTTATTACACCTTTAAAAACAATAATACCATAAACTCTAAATATCATAAATTCATTTATTTTTCTTCTGTCAAGAAGATTATTCTCAAATGAACTTCCCCTAATACCATAAACTCTAAATATTTTTATTACCCCTTTAAAAACAATAATACCATAAACTATATAATATAATTTTCGTATAGTCATGTTATATGTTAATAAAAGAGTTTCGTTTGGTTATATATGTAATTTTGTATTTGGATTATTATATATAACAATGTATTATTTGGTAAATATATGTGTTAGTATTTTATTGCGTAGTTATAAACATGTTATGAGTAATTATACCACGAAGAGTGAGTTCGTCGGACAGATGGAAGAAATGGAGATGGAAACGATGGGACCTAAGAAGTAATGAGGAAGATATTGGAGGGTTTGAGATCAAACTTTATTAGAGTGCATTCTCTATATTTTTTAGAGTAATTGTGAGTGGAGAAGAGAAAAAATAATACTATTCATGAGTAAATTTCGAGGGTCACTATTAACACTCTATAATTACTTAATATTTTTTTGAAAGTGGTTATGAGTGGAGAAGAGAGAAAAGTTAACTATAAAAGTATAAAAATTGTTATTTAAATAAAAATAAGAGAAAAGATAGTGTTTTTTAGTGTAATTATAGAGATGAAGTAGAGAATCGATTGTGAATGCTCTGAGGATGTTAATAGGCATAAGTAATTGTAAAATGACGCTTTTGGCTCCATCTACTAATGTGAAATTACGGCTTTGCCCCCCCCCCCCCCCCGGCCTGTTATCATTTAACTAAAGAAACTAACCTATTTAGTTTCAGGGACGCAAAGTGTAGCGTTTTTTATAAGTGGGGGGACGCAAACTGTAGCGTTTTTTTTCTTACTAAGACTTATTTATAGTGTTAGGATCGTTTGAGACCGTTGGTATATGAGATAATTATCTATCATGCCGAAACGTGTTTAAATTCGTGATTGTAGTCGTGTCTGAAGTTAATGAGAGCGACTTGTATGATGTCGTCCTCCCCAAGGTAACCACCCGTATTTTCCACCGCGGTGTGCACCTTCTTGAATCTTTCACGATCCAAACGGATAGTCCTAAAATGAGAAGAAAGCGAGTCCACGGCTCGGGGGGACCCCTACGGATGCAAAAGTGTTGTAAATCCCCCCCCCCCCCCAAAACGGACCACTCGAACGATTACGCGCCGTGTAGTGGCTAAGAGCTTCGACCCATGACTCGCATAACACAATATCTTCTTCTTCAGTCCATGGGATCGTTGTCATTTTTTGAATTTTTGAAGTGTATATGGGTAGAGAGTTGAGATAATTTTAGATGAGATGTGAGTGTAAAAAAAATGGAAGAAGAGGGTTGTATTTATGGGAGAGTTTATTTAGTTTTAAAAAGCAACTTTTTTTTATTCTTAAAAACTTACCGTTGGTTGACAACGGTTTATGTCCACGGACAACCCCACGTCACGTTTCAAAATGTCTCCACGCCGGTGGAAAACTCACCGCCTTCAGCACCACACCTTCCTCCACGCCGTTGGCGGACCAGTGTGTACCCACCGGAAAAAAAAAACACCCACACCTTATTGTCAATGTATATAATTCTGGCCTGAATTTTTTACAAAAACTGGTTTTAATTTTCTACATTTGGTCGGTCTAGTTTGTAAGTGTATGTTCATCAATTCCGTCTTAGACCACCGGGAGTTTGCAGAGGTCCCTGACGGACGATGTGGCATCGATAGGTGGCATTTGTGGGCTTGGACTTCACAGACGGGTGTGATGGACCCTCAAATTTTTTTATTTGTTTTCTTTTTTCATTTTACTTTAAGAACTTTTATAAAATAGATTTATTAATAAATATATAAAATACTTTATGCAATTATTTTTTATGATATAACTTCTATATTGGAACAATAAAATACCACCTCTAATTTGTAGTATAAGATGTACTCATACCACAAAAACTGTATTTGTCAACGGAAAAATATTAAAACAAAAGAAAATTTCTTCAGCTGATGTAAATTGAGAATTTGAATTTCTTGTTATTGTTGTTGCACCTTTTTTTGTAACTGTGAATACCCGTTGACATACAAAAATACTCAAGGGACCTCATCAATACCTTACTAACCAGTATGATAGGGTAAAACTCGACTTGTACTAGGCAGTTTACATTCAACTTTCAAGGAGGTTAAAGACCAAAAACCGGTGGAAGGTGAATTTGAACATGAGAGACGACTCAAGCGCTTGCTACTGTAGAAGGTTTATTGCATTATATTAATATATTTATACACATGTAAGCATAGTCATTACCCTGATTATATTATATAACCTATTGCAGCCTGGTGCCGCATGCACATATATAGAACAAAACTGAAAGACACTAGCACCATGCAAATTCTGTAAATCATGTTGTATAATAATGTTCTTACTGAACAAAATTCTGTTACCTTGAGTTTGTATACAAACAATGAACGTATTACATGTTACGCGAGACAAGAATATCACTATCATTATGATAACATGAAGCTATTAATATTACACATTTGTAGATACGGATTATCAAACTTCACATACCTTGACCAATATGACCTGTACTTGCTGATAGCAAGATCTAACCACGGTTTATAATTCCCATTGTAATGTACAACAGCCGCATTCTCTATTTCCGTTTGGTTAAGGGCAGGATCATATCCAAGGCCCAACACGTGCCAGCTCCGCTCCAATGGATGCGTCAGATTATAAAACGTTATCAGTCCAGGTGGCAACGTACCAAGCTTCCATAGAGTTCTTTCCTCGTTCTTACCCAAAAAACAAACAAAACAAATAAGTTGGAAAAACCTGTTACCGATGAATGGATTTTGTTTCATCTAAAACGGGTCATGTCATCAAATCTAGGTACAAAGAAGGAAATGACCAAACGAATCAAACCGGTTGATATACAACCAAAGTGTAATTTAATGCATACAACTTCCTAAATGGTTTTTCTTTAGTAGAGTAAAGTACATGGATGGTCCCTGTGGGTAACCAAAATTTTGGATTTAGTCCCTAGTTTTTCAAAAGTACATGGATGGACCCTATGGTCTGCATTTTGTAACGTATTTAGTCCCCAACTTTTGCCTAAAGTACATTCCCTGTGGTATGCACTTTGTAACGCATTTAGTCACCAACGTTTAGTGACTAAATGCGTTACAAAGTGCATACCACAGGGACCATCCATGTACTGTTGGCAAGAGTTGGGGACTAAATGCGTTACAAAGTGCAAACCACAGGGACCATCCGTGTACTTTAAAAAAGCTAGGGACTATATCCAAAATTTTGGTTAACCGCAGGGACCATCCGTCTAATTTACTCTTTTTAGTATTATATTGTTTATGGAATCATTAACACGTATATTCATAAAAGGTATATAAATATGAACAAAAAGTGTTTGCAGGTCAACCCAACCCGATCCATTTCAAACCGAATCGTTTGACCCCTTAGCAAAAAAAAAAAAAAAAAAACATAAAAGCACACGTAGAATAGTTGCAAGGCTTACCATATTTTGCCAACCATGATATATTCCCGTAATATCACGTTTTTTCCACTCCTTCAAATCAAACATATTCATACCAAAGGCCCAACCACAAGCATTTGGCTCAAAATTATCTGCAATTTTCGGGTTAGAAAAATTCAAATACTTGTCAAACCGGTGAAAGCTCTCCTTACACGTCTCCACAGCACCATTGACCATCCCTTGCAAGTCAACATTCCATAAAGGTGTCAAATCCTTTTGAACAACAATATCATCATCCAAAAACAATATTTTATCCAGCTTCGGGTACACTTCAGGAAGGTAAAATCTCAAATGATTCAACATTGATAAGTATTTCGGGTTCCTATATTTAAGATTATCCGAACCAGCCGTTAAAGACGACGTTTGATGTGCTTTAAAATAATATTCTCTCATTCTAGATGACTCCAGCTGTCGAAGAACAGGACAATAAGAAGCGTTTAGCCAAGTGAAATCATCCACGTTTTGAACTTCGATTGTAGAACCTTCCGGATGGTTAACTAAAAACCACATTTTCATGGCTGCAAAGTTTAGTTTGTCTGTCACAATATGGAATACGTGTTTTTCGGGCTCTTTTGCATGTAGAACCGTTGAATTCACAACTACAGACGTTGCTAGAACATTGTCCGAAAATATGGCATAGTGGTATAACGAAGGATCTTCAAGAAATCTTTTATCGGGAATTTTAATATCTTTATCAGTGAGCAAGAAATAATCTGTGGTGAGAACTAGAGGAAGGCAATGCAATGGCTTCGGTAACGTTTTGGCAGCTAGTTGTGTTAAAGATGCACTTTTTTTCTTCACTTCATCGACGTTTGCTTCTGTGGATTGAAGCATAACCCTTAGTTTTCTTGCCATTATGATGCAATCATAGAATTGGTCCTTAGCCAATGATAGGATATGACCCATTTCTTTAGCCCGATCAACTGCACTGATGGTGGGGGTAAACAAAATTCAAGAAAACAAGCCGTTCTCAAACAGGTCAAAAAAATGCTAAAAGGGGAACAAGTCGAGTGGGTCAAACCATAGTTGTTACTGGAGAACAGCGACAAATAGCGATAAGGTACCTATATGCTACATAGCGAATAGCAATAAATAGCGAGCGCTATTTTATAAATAGCGATACACTAGAATTTTTTTTTCAAAAATTTATATGTATATTATATCAAAATGCCCTTGTATATACACTATTTTACATGTATATTTAACAAAAACCTAAAATCCAGCTATTTTATAGCTATATTTAATCGCTATTTATATATTAAAAAAAACTGAAATCCTGCTATTTACGGCTACATACCCTGTAGCGACCTTCGACCTATACGCTACGCTATTCGCTATAGCGATCGCTATTGACAACTATGGGTCAAACGGGTTGAAAGTAGCCCATAACTCCATTTTTATTGCATAAAACCTGGGTGCTAAACGGTTCGTGTTCGTGGGTTGGCGGGTTCAACCTGACCTGAACCTGAAAATTTTAGACAAACCCGAACACGAAAATTGTGTCATACATATGAACCCGAACACAACCCGAATATTCGTGGATTGACCCGAACACGACATGTTCAACCCGATTTTTTTTTATTTTTTAATTATTTTCGAAAAATAATATATTAAAATTAAAAATTTACTACAAAAAACACAATGTTAATAATACAATTACATTTTAATTATAAAATTTAATGTGAATTTATAATTATGGCATAAAATACCCACCCAATTTAATTTATGACAAAAAAACATATTGTCAAAAATATAAAATATAATATAAATGGGTTAAACGGGTCAACCCGCCAACCAGATAGGGTTGAAATGAACCCGAACCGTTTAGCTAAACTTGTTCACGGGTTCAACCTGAAACTGACCCGAACCCATTTAGACAAAACCCAAGCCCACGAATTCCATGTTAGGTTCCTGTCGTGTTTTCGGGTCGTGTCAGAAATTAACACCCCTACCTCATAATTTGTCCGTATTTACAGATTTAGATTGTTATCATAATATTATTGTTTTTGTAATCATAATTAACGCATTGAATATTTATAATAAATTCGGAAAATGTACACAAATATTGTATGGGGTCAGATGAAAGGAACGTTTCAAATGTACAAAAACAGAGCTGTTTTGACCCATTACCCAACTCGTCTGTCTTGCCACCACTAGTACAAGTGTACAAAAGAAACTTGTTAGAAAGTTATAAAAAATCAAAGAGCAATACCTTGGCGCTAGTTCACTATCAAAAGTTGCTTTTTCGATAGCTTGCTGACTTCTTTTAGAGTGTTTCATCAACGAATCATATATAACGGTTTCATTTTTGGCTTTTGCAATACTTGCATAAGCTTTTGCCATGATTATCTGGTCACGCATAAGCTTCACCGTAGAATCTGAATTAGGACTTTCATATTCTTTTCTCCAAATACCATATCTACCCTTGACACTGGTGTCAAACGTTTTGGCACGTTCAATGGCAGCTTCTTCCATCTGGGTCATCATTTTTTGGCTTACTTGTATCAGTTCTGCGGTTCGACGATCCCGCCTCTCCTGACGTAAGGCCTAAATGAGAAAAAAAATACGATTAGCTAAAGAAATATGGTTAGTGATAAAATATGATCAAGAGAAGCATTTGCTAATTACCCGACGTTTGTGCTTCGCTGGATGGATTAGAGATGAAGTTTTATGAGGCTGTTCGTTTATATCTGCATGTTCATTGGATGAATGCGGGTTGCTGTGCTCGAATCTTGTTTCAGGCTGCTCATTTAGTAAAGACATTTGACTATTTTTCAAATGTGTCTAAGATAACCTTAAACAAAAAAGTATATATACCTTTGAGTCCTCCACTTTGCTTTGATTGTCATCAATGGGGTTTTTCCAAACCCATGAAGCAGACAAATCTTTGGACTTCACGGTCCTAATTTTTATGGCACCAGACGTGTCTGTGTATGTCACTATTATGTCAATATCCTGCATTTCATTACAAAGAACATGGCATCATCATTGATGAGCACTATTAAGATAACGGAAATTGCATTATTACCTTCTCAACTTTATGATTTCCAACTGCCAAAGAGTTTGCGTTAGCTTGTTCCTGCACAATTAACTTCTTACTTAGCAACTGCAACCACTTTCAGGCATATAATAAAAGACCGTTTGGCTTTGGAATGTCAATATAAAAGACGATTATGTACCTTCTTATCCATACATTGAGGACAATCAAACATGGGCCATTTCCCATTAATCTCTCTTCGACTAAAACAAACAGAAAACGAAGCATGACTATGGTACAGGTATTCGCTATCACTTAAAAGTGATACAAAAACATAAATTTAAATCAATTATCAAGGTCTATATGTATAGAAGTTCATTTATAATCTAACAACAGAGCAAGATAATTGTAATCTTACATTCTTAAAGAATCAAATGCATCAGCTCCAACTATCGAAATGTGAACCAAGACCTGTGTATACACATTAATATAAAGACCTTGTGTAAAACTTAAGTATACAATATACAAAAAAAAAAAAAAAGGTTATATATATAATTAAACAAAACAAAATATCACAACCAGATATACAAAAAATAAACTAAGCTGAGAAACTCTCATATATGCAAGAGACTAACAGATAACTTGAAAAAAAACCTTCATCTACGACCGAAACTAGCTCAATTTATTCGATATGCTAACCACAACTATCATCCATATGTCCATACAAATGCTACCAAAGGCTAATGAACAAACTTAAATCCTAAATCCATTAACAATGGTACAACTGTTAAAGCAGGTAGTACAAACAGAACAATGTCGGTGCTACGTTTCTAACATAACTAGTAGCAATTTTGCATCTGAATATTACTTAATTTGAGATTAACATTACATATTGTAAGTTTTTTTTAGTGAATACATCGTAATCAACAAATCCTGAACAAAGTAGAGATGTTGCATCAGATTTGTAAGGGTTAAACAACAATATTCAATGGAAAACCCTAATGGCAGCTATATGTGTAGACGAATAAGCAAGGAATTGATTAAAACTCACAAATGATTACCAGGAAGATGAATATTGTGAGACGAGAAAGAGAAGTTGTTGATCTTGTAATTGGAGATTTCATGGCTGTAGATAGAGGTGGAGAGATATAGAGACGTTTTAGTTTGTGTTTTGTGGGTGAAAGATTGATCGGAAAATCAGATCGAGTGTCGGCATCGGAGATCGTAGCTGCCGGTAGCATCAGTGTCCCCGATTCCGTTGATCATATGCTGCCCAAAAAGTCGGTGTAATAATAATATTATAATAATAAATAAAGGTGTTCATATTACATGAGAACACTTTTTCTCAAAATAATTACACTTTAGCGAATACTACGCGTATTTTTTTTGTTTCTTTTTTTTTTTAATTTTTAAATGGCAATCTATTCTTAACCTAAATCTATAACACGAGTCACTAACCGGTTATCGGAGACATCACCGGTACGATAAAGCATGGACTAACTAGGATACCAGCTTAGTTTTTGAATCGTTGCAAAATCCAATGTTACGTTCATACGTTGTTGCCTATGCATATCGTTGAACCAGTTTATACCCACATTCAGCAGAGCCGGCCCTGAAGGAGGGCGGGGAGGACAACCGAACAGGGCCCGTGATTTCGTAGGGCACGTAATTTTAAAAAAAAAATCCGATATGATATATGTAAAAAAAAAAATTTAATAGGGTATACATTTTTTTTTATGAAAAACTAGTTTAAATTTTTTATTTAGTTAAGACCTAAGGGCACGTTTTTCGACCTCGAACAGGGTACATGAATTCTCAGGGCCGACACTGATATTCAGTTTTGAGTTTTAACGAGGATGAACTAGCTTCTCAAACACAAGGTTACTTGTTATATATGTTCCTTGTTTTACGTAATTTTAATATGTTATGATTAGTGGTAACTGAAAAATTTTCTTTTATATTGTAGGAAATGAAATAGTTATGCTCTTGTCGATAAGGATGACAATGATAGTGAATTCCGTCTTCAAGTGATCGTGAACTTGATGCATTCAACACTTCAATGTCATAGACCTATTGTAAACTTTGATTTTTTTAAGAAAAAAAAAACTTGGTTGGAAAATTGATTTTTTTAGGGTTATTGGATTTTATCACTCTCAATTATTGGGTATTGTCTGTTGCCACTCTCAACTATCACTTTGACTTCCATCACCCCCAACTTAACACTTTATGTGTCGTGTCACTCTGGTTGAGTGATTTTTGGCTCCCCTTTTGTCAATTAGGAGCAGATTCACCTACGGTCATTAGTAATTCATAAAGTATTAGCCTAATATCATCAATAACACAAGTCAAACACTAAGAAATGTTCACCTGCGGAGTGACAAGACACACAAAGTGTTTAGTAGGGAGTGGTGGGAGTTAAAGTGATAGTTGGGAGTGGAAGCGGCCAATACCCAATAGTTGGAAGTGATAAAATCCAATAATCTTTTTTTATTATGAAATTATGTAGTTTTGATTATTTTTTGAGTTGAAATTGTATATTTATGAAATTATAGGGTTGACTGTTGAACCAATTCCGAGACCAAACTGGTTTTGTGCCCCTCTGTTAGTCTGTCCCCCCTAGGCCCTAGACCAGCACTTCTCTAAGAATAAGCTTGCCCCACACATAAAGCCCAATCCAACACACCAACAAATAATATCTTACAATGCCACAAGGCCCACAACATAAGTTGTAGGAACCTTGCCTAGAAAGCCAAAACTAGTCTTGTGACTAAAGGTGGGCAAAAAGACCGCTTTGTTACTCGAAACCGGTTATTAACCATATCTGGTTAATAACTGGTACATAAATAAGGGGTTGGAGTAAAAAGAAACGGCGATTTGTAACCGGTTATAGAATTTCCGGTTATTTTTAACCGATGTACCGTTAACCGGGAAAAAACCGAAAAATGAAAAAAAAATGAAACTAACCGAAAATAACTGGTTATTAACCAAACCAGTTAACGTGAATAACCAAACCAGTTAAAGCAAAATTTTGAAAATAACCACCTACACTGGTTAACCGAACCGGTTCAGGAAATTGAAAAATAACCACCCACAGGCCACAGGCTTGATTGTAATCACTTAAAATCAGGCCTACCCGGCCCATCTTTTGTTTGTCATCCTCACAGGTTCTTAAAACAATGTAGGGATAACATCATAAAATTATCCAGGATCATAACTGGATTTTATATTGAAGAATGTAGCATATTCTCATAAGCCATACCCTGATACCCATATATATAACTAATTGTAGGAACCGTTCACATAAATAAATAAAAAAAAAACAAATTTTATTCAAAGATTACAATACAGAAATTAAAGAAAGCTGAAAAGCTATTACAATTTACAACTGAAATAAAGAAAATACAAGAATGAAGATGAAGTAGAATGGCTGAGTCACGTGTATACACGCTCCCCTTAAAACAAATTCCGAGTCTCCCAAGAGTACTCGTTTTGTTTCCCAGGGTACAATAGCCGGAGCAGTAGTACTGCCGGAGTTCGCCTACAACCCGAAGGTTACCTTGAAAACTTGCTGGAAGAAGAACAGAACTGTAGAGAGAGTTTTAGTTGCTATTATGTAGCTGGTGTTTTTCTACTGTGGGTATGGAGCTGTATTTATACAGCTCCTAGGTTGAAACAGTTAAAAACGAATTAAAGAGAGCTTTAAATTGCATTAAACGTCTTCAATGCAATTTAATACGTCATTTAATTTTCAGTCAAAGCCCGTTAACTCGTTAGTTACGAAGCTGGACTGAAACTGTACTGTCATTCAATGCTGGAAGCTTCTGCGCGCGCGCCCAGGTCTGCACGCCCATGCACGGTGCGTCCTCTTGGCTCACTTCCGTGCGCGCGTGCGCCACACTGGCCCAGGTCCATGTGCGCGTGTGCCACGTCACCTGTGAGCCTCTACGAGCACGCCACACAGTCGCGCCGTTTTGGCTCACTTTGGTGCGCCGCACACGACACCCCAGGACCCATGCATCATGCGCAACCGCGCGCGCCTCGAACCTGCATGCCACTTCACCACTTAGTCCTTGCAGCCTCTGTGATCCACCACGCGCACATGGTCAAAAATATAAAAGCGGTTCGCGGCGATGCAAAGCGCCACATCGCCCACGCCGCGCGCGAGCGTGTGCAAGTTAGGGATGCTCCGCACCCTTCGCGAGTACACTAGTGAGTGCTCCTATGAAACAATAAGGATGGAGAGTTCCCACTTAAATACCCCTTTAAGTTCCATCTCTCATCCGATGTGGGACAAGATGCTACTTTCCCTTTTGTTTCAGCATTGAATGTTCCAAACACCCAACTTTGAGTATCGATATCTCATTCATCTTAGCTCCATTTTGGACGTGGTTTAGTTCGTTGCGAAGCTCTTCCAACATAGAACACAAACCCACAAATAAATATATAAAACCCGCTCATTTTATTATATTTATTTCTAGTCCAAAATAGGAAAAAAATCATTTTCCTATATTTGTGAAAAATGCTATTTTCAACTATTTTTCCAACACTAATCAAACGCCAATTTTTTTTTTTTAAATATCATACTCAAACCTACCTTATAAAGCATAAAAATGGTAATTTCAATCTTCACAAAATCACGCCATATAACAACTTATCTATGTTTTCTTCAAAAAAAAAAAAAAAAACACACACACACACACACAAAACTTAAATCTACACCATCTGCATTCTGCCCACAATGAGGCTTGAAACCTCACCACTTGGTGAGGGGCACCATTTCAACACCTTGATACTATTGGGCTACATACCCTTCGGTAACAACTTATCTATGTTAAGCCCACAATCAGATAACAACAACAACAAAAAATAATCCTAATATGTATCATGACCCTTTTGGTGAATCTTGGCTCCTTTGGCTTACATCTTCCTTAACATGAAGCGGTGAACGATGTCGCAAAGGTTGTTTACCATTTGGGTAGGGCGAGCGAGGACTTGAATTGTGTATTCTAGGTACTTTTGGCCTTTCTTTGATATCCCCTAGTCGTTCTAGGGTTGCCACCACTTCTTTCATTGATGGACGGGTTTTCTGTTCGTTCCCAAGACACGTGAGAGCTAGTTGGGCAACCTGGCCTGCCGCTTTTGAAGGGTATCTTCCTTCAAGCCGTGGGTCCATTATGTTCTTCAACTTCCTACGGTTGCCCAGATACGGCTTGACCCAACCGACTAGATTTCGTTGGGCAGCTGGACGACCATTGTCGAGTGTCCGCATGCCGGTTAACATCTCAACCAACACAACGCCAAAACCATAGACATCACTCTTCACATACAAGTGTCCTGAGAAACAAATTGAAAGTTTACTCCATTGTTTAACAGTTTGGCAATGTCTTTTGGCCCTTAAGCTTAAATGATTAAGAATTTAAGATTACCTGTGGTAACATATTCAGGAGCTGCATAACCATATGTACCCATCACCCGTGTGGTCACATGCGATTGGCTAGCCGATGCTAATTTAGCCAGCCCAAAATCCGATAGCTTTGCATTATACGACTGCCGAAGACAGAGAATCAATGATACAGTGATACTAAAGAAAGTAAAATCATTCATGAATGAGATACAACCAACAAAGGTTAACTTACCCCATCAAGCAATATGTTTGATGCCTTAAAGTCTCTATAAATAACTTTCTTATCCGAAGTGTGCAAAAACGACAGCCCACGAGCAGCTCCAATTGCAATCTTAAGCCGTATATCCCATGGAAGCGGCTGAACAGTTGACCCCCCTGAAAAAGTCAAACCACTCAGAATAAGTTTCCATTCATTACACATATGCACACCACATTAACAAAACTCATAAAATGAAAACATTTAATGACTAACTAACTAATAAAGGAACCGTACTTCCGAAAAGGTGGTTCTCGAAGCTGCCTCGTTGCATGAATTCATATACAAGTAAAAGCTCTTTACCCTCATAACAATATCCCAAAAGTTTCACTAGATTTGGATGCGAAAGCCTTCCTAAGAAGTTTACCTCAGCCTGTTCCAAAGAATCATAAAACTAATGTATTAGAATAACCGAAACGCATACATAGTGGGCCACTCATTCAGTGGCGGATCCAGAAATTCCATCAGTAGGAAAACAAAATTCAAACTTTCATAGGCGTATAGCGTATTGGTAAAATTACACAAACAACATATTATTAACTGTAACTATACAACTTTGAACGAATACAATTCACACTAACATATTCCCAAAATAAAATAATTAGGGATAAAAAACATTCTTGTTTTAATCATGTTGCATACCAATTATAGAGTTGGTGCTATGTACATTGCACAACCTTTTTCATTCAACAAAACAATTAAATACTCAAAAGTTGTAGCACACTAACACTAACCTATCAAAAAGTGCATCTTTACCAACATTCTAACAAGTGTTCAATAAATATAAAAAAAACCCGAACCCGCATTACCAACTTGTACATAACGCAACGACGAGTTGTACACGCATCGAATTACCTGCCACTCTTCAATCCCTTGCATACTCTCAGAATTCAACTTCTTGACAGCAATTACAGAACTGCTTATCCAGCCTTTATAAACCTTACCAAAACCACCTTCACCTAAAATCGTATCGTTTCGAAAGTTTTTCGTAGCGGATTTGAGTTCCGAAAAGGTATATATTTTAAGATTTGGATGAGCCAAGATCTGGCCACCTGGACCAAGATCATCACCACTGCTAACTGATGAAAACTGACTGTTTCCAGATACATTGCTACTGATTCCTGATGATGATATTGATGTTGAGCTTGTTCTGTTGGTTGTATGTGAACTACCTGTAACTGTATCATCATAATAATCTTGAATAAATTAAAACCCTAAATCAAGAAATGGGTATAAACAATATTAAGATGAAATTATAAGATAAGTCAACGGCAAACTCAGAACCCACAAAGAAAAGTGAAAAAGATTGAAACTTTGCATGGTCAATGAGCAAGATTGAGATGTAATCATACAAGTTTAACAGTAAGTCAACTGAAAACACAAAACCCACAAATAACTAGACAGATTTCATGAGAAACAAGTTAAAGATTTCAGCTTTGTACCTGAACTGAGGTTGCGAGTGGTGGTGGGAGCTATATTAGTTGAAGAACTGCAAATACCCATGATGAAAACTGGTGGAAATCAGAAGGGCATAGTTGAAATTGTTGAAGTGTTGATGAATCAGAAGGATGTTAAAGATTTAAAAGATTTTGTAAAGTAGTAAATGAAGGTGGGTTTGTGAGATCTGACTAGTTTACTTTTGGGATTTTGTGATGTTAAGGTGTGGAATAGGTGTATGTACAAGCAATGTCGTTATTCGGTGGGTGGAGATAGGAGGGAAGACCAAGTCAGATGCAGTTAATAACAATAAGTTAACTTGGTTTTACATTCTTTTTCATGTTTGTGATTTGCAGTTGTGACATATGTTGGTGGTGAAAATTTGACTTTTTATATTTCCTTTTTAGTCTTTTTTTATATATATATAAACCCTTAATGAGAAACCCCTATCATCCATACTTGAACTTGAGACCTGGAAGAGAAAACTCACCCAGGCCCACCATAGATGGAACTTAAATACCCATGGCCACCACTAGAGCACTAATTCTGTTAACTGAAACTGAAACTTAACAGAACTAGTGCTTTGCAAACCATCTAGTTCTATTAACTGAAACTTATGATTTTTTTATACCTTATATATATGTGGTTTTTGGTCCGTAGATGTCACAGTTGTTTTTATTTTTTGAAAGGGATATTAGATTTCAATAACTCTAATTTTTACCAATTGACCGATGACACTTTAAACTTTCGATTTGTACCTTAGTACTATTAACTTTTAACTTATTTCCTCAAGCAGTCCCTAGGTAATTGGACCATAACCCAGTTAATGATGGAAAGAAACCACTTGGTGGCTGAAACTGTAATTAATTGAGCAAATCAATGATCCTTAGACTAGTTGTAAAAAAAATATGAGATGTCTTAGTCTCAACACTTCTAGAAAATCAATATATGCATACTCTTTTGTAATTCTTTCTGCTATTTTGGTTATTTTCTTATGCTATTATATTCATCTTACGGTCGTGTAATCTTTGAAATATATTTTCCAAAAGGCACTCAAGTTTGACTTGAACTTAATATATACGTATCCAATAAAAATAACTATTAGACACAATTTTTTTTTTTAAACCAAAGATTTTTATTTCATTCCAATCATCAGGGTATAACTAGGATATAACTCCATCTTCATTGTAAACCCTTATTACAATTAATATAGCAATTTACAATTTCACAGACACAAATGTGTTTTAGCTATATACATACCTACAATGTATATCATTTCATTAAAGTGAGCCAGTGTTATTTTTCTATTACATTTGTTCTATTTTTTGTAATCCCTATGATCTAAATGTTTATTTAACTTGTTTTGTCTTCTTAACAGGTTCTATATATTTTCTCTGCTTTCAAACCTATTTCCTTGATCAAAATTTCGTTTATTATAACAATGTTTACATGGATCCATTAATCAAGATCCATATATGATTGGTGCAAGTGCATACAATCTTTTAGTTTTTGGACATTTTAACTGAATAGAATGTTAAAATGTACTTGCTAATTTCGTTTTTAGACAATCTAGTTTGTTATCGTTAATCACAAGCCCATATAAAGAAAGAGAGTTGATAAAACTTATACCCCACCAAAAACCTTGGCACACGTTGATAGTGGCAATCTTTAAGAGGCAATTGGGTATATCTTACCTCGTTGTATTATCGAATGGGTGGGCTTTTTGTCGCTCATTGTTATTATTCTTTTAAAACTAAAATGGGTATTTTTTTTTTTTAAAGAAAACGAGTGGATATTTTATAAACGTTCCAAAAAGTTTAGCCAAACAAATTACACCAAGATAGCCGGTAAGCGGGCAACAAGCTGCGCCGCTACCCCCTTTTGAATAGCGAAACCTAACCTAGTAAAAACGACACCCCGATCTCTAGGAGACGAAATGTTGCTGTGAACAACCCGTTGGACCCGTCCAAGAAATCTGATGGCTTCTGGGGCTAGCGAGCCAAAGGTATCAAAGGCAAAAGGGATAAAGGAATGTTGATTATCCTCGCAGGCTTTTGCATGTTTGTCCATTTTCTTCGTTGCCGCCTTTGCAATCGCCTGACCAGGGACAAAACCTGTATCCCGAAAGCCTACAAGGGGGGAAACCCCGGTAAGATCAACACAAGCGTGTTTATCTGCATCCCACCCGAAAACTAAAACGTCCGCGGGGCGCAATGTGGATCTTCCTTCCCTCGGATCTGTCAAAAAGTTTACGGGGGGCTTCTTTCTTCACCGAGATCCCCGCCCGTTTGAGGATGTCCCCCAAGACATCCCGCACCCAGTCGTGCCTATACTTAAAACCTGGCAGTTCTTTACAGTGCAGAGCATGCTCCCCAAATTGGTCTAAGCAAGCTTTCCGGCAAAGCGGACATTGCTCATCATCAGGGAACATAGGAATCATGAGCCGATATTTTAAGATAGCACGGTATTCAACGGCTGACATCTTTTGGCCTAAGCCCTCGATGGGGATGACCGATAGAAAATCTTGGGCATGGGGGCCCCGCAAGCATTCTAGGACGGCGTTCTGACGGGGGGTCGTACAGAAATCTGATCCAATATTCTGAGCGATACGACAAAACAGAGCACTCGCCAAAGTCTTCTGGGTCTTCGGTGGGGCGGTGTCCCTGTTAGCGAACCCGCCAATATCCAAATCCGGGAGGTGTCTATGCAACTCCCCTAGAGCCATGTCATAATCCCCATCCATTCCAACAACCCCACTCTCGCGCAAGATGTGATCTTGCAGCCCCCACGATTGAGCTCGCGAGGCAACAAAACCGTAAATGGAGACATTCATGGCCGATAGAAGCCCCAGCCCCCCCATCTTACAGGGCCGAGATGCAACCCGCCACTGAAAATCCCCAAAAAACGGACCCCCACACACCACAATGTCCTCTATAGCCCCCCGTAACCCTTTATCGAATAAGGATACCGCCTCCTTTACAAACACAGGTTGACAAGTACGCAGACCAAAAAGGAGCTTGGCGACACCCATGCAAGAGCGCAGCAGGAGAAGCTCACTTTGCGGGTCTCGGAGTTGCGAAAGGCTACTCATAAGGTCCACTGCCCGGGAAGCTCGCCGCGCAGCCAAAGCACTAATGAAACTGGGGTCCCGGCTCACAGCTCCCCCAAGGAGTCTCACGCCCCCCGTTGGTCTTCCAATCTCCTTCGGGAATAAACTAGGCTCCAATTTTTCTCCATTGCAAGACGGCCAATATACCTCTGTTTTTTTTATATTAAGCCGGAGCCCCAAAGGTGGCCCCTCAGATTAAATGATAGCCAGAGCCTTTGCTACCTCAGATGTTTTTCCCATAATAGTACCATCATCCAAATACCACGCGTGGAAGGGGAGGGTGCAACTGTCTCGTATACGCTGTGTGAGGGGGTGCAAGACAAGGGCGAACAATAGAGGCCCCAAAGGATCCCCCTGCTGGACCCCCGTGGACGACCCAATACAGTCATTACCCACATAAAGCCTAGCGGTTTGCCCATAAAGAAAATGTATCCACGAAAATATAGATGGGCATCGAATCCCAACCTCCCGCAGAAGAGCTGTGCGATCCACTAGATTGAAAGCATTGGAGAAGTCAACGGTAAGCATGGCGAAGGCCCCATCATCGTGAAAGGCGTTAAGGAACCTGTTCGCGCTATGGAGGATAGCTTCAGCCCCATCTGGTGTCCCAACCCCGAATTGATGATCCCCCAGGTACCTAACCATCTCTTTCCCTACCTTTTTCATCGCTATTTTGGAGACCAGCCTACGCCAAATGGCCCCGACCGCAATAGGACAGATCCCCCCATCAGGTTTCAGCAAGGGGGTCAGAGGAGCGGAGGCAACGAACTCAGCAAGAGACCTAGGTCATAACCCCCCCAAGAAGACATTGACTACCCCGGTGATGGCTAAAACTAAACCCGAGGAAGTTGAGGACCCCTCTCCACAAAAGCTATCCAGTAAGTGTTGCGCCCTGAGCCCATCTCTCCCGCACGAAGTTCCTTTGGGGAATGACTTAATGCACCCCAAAACGCACTCCGCATCAACAGTTAAGGATGCCTGAGGGATTGTGTCTGCCGGCACAACCGGAGGGGGCGTAACCGGGTGTTTCTCCGCGAGGGCCTCCATAGTGGAGGGCCCAAAGGGGGCAACGCCAGAAGAGGACAACACCTTGACCGCAGCTGTGAAATGACCATCTGCCACTTTACGAAGGCACTGCTTAACATTGGTTCGGCCCTCCCGACCTTCGGGAAACGGGTCGGACCCATTTACCGCCCCTTTCTCCTTTACATCCTGAAAGAGGGAAGCAACTAGCTCGCTAATCCCTTCCCCGTCTTTCCAGACAGAAAGAGCCCGTTGGATGCTAAAGCACTGTAACGTTTTCCTGTTCCCGGACCGACGTTCCTGCCTATTGGCAGGGCGCACAACTTTTAAAGTACAGCGAGGCAACAAGAGTAGCTTAACCCAATATTCAACCGACCCAGGGGTAGCAATCACCTTCCGCAAAGCCGATGTTAAAGCTTGCGCGAACGCCATTCGACAACTAGGAGGAATGCTCTTGACTGTCGTGATGGGAAGAGAAAAAACCCGCTCCAAAAGGGAGCCATCCACACCGACAGAGGCAATGCCTTCCCCTGAAGCCCCCCCTCCCGAAACCTGTGGTTTGGGAATCCCCACAATAAAGTCCTCGGTCCCCCTCGAGCTAGGGACGAATTTAGCAAGGTCATCAACATGATGACACCCCCGGCTAAGAGCATGCACAACCATGCACTCCCCGCACAGCCAGTTGTTAAGCGTTTTCAAAGTTTCTCCCACGTCCTCATATAAGTCGGGATCCTTAGCAATCGCATCCCGTAAAGTATCTTTCCTGTTATCTGACTTGAGGTGGTCCCGTTGGAAGTGAGAGAGCAGTCTCGCGTATCCTTTGGACCCTACAAAACCATCTTTGCAAGAGTGGAAATTCCTGAAGGGGCAAGGCCTAACACCATCAGGGCCTCCCCCCCTGCACAACACCTTTCATCATACAAAAACCCAACTCGAGTGAAGTAGGGGGATGCGCCAAAAACTAAAACTCCCTGGAACATGAAACGATCATTTCAAGAACCGGTCAATCAGGCAATAAAATCGAGCACCAGCCTCTTAAATCAACCCAATTACCCCAATAATGTAGTGGGTCATGATCCAGACATAAAAAGATCAAAAACTTTTAGTGGGGAATTTCATCGAACACTTGGCATGTACAAAAAAAGACCCCAAAAAACAGGAAATCCAAATCAACCAACCGCGTGAAGAGGGAGAGATTGGAGAAATCCAAATAAAATCGAGCACCAGTGTAAAATGGTGGCTAATCGAAGTTGCTGAATCGAAGCTTACCTGCTGATTCCCTCCCTGCCGAAAGTAGAATGGTGTTTTCGGTGTGATTGCCCTAAATTTCGCCAAGGATTGATGAAATCATGAAAAGGGGTTTTGAGTTTTGTGAAATCTTGAAGTGGGTGTGGGTCTGATAGAGCGAATGAGGGGTGTGCTAATATTTTTTTGAACGGAGGTATTGTGCTAATACCTAATTAACTTAAATTACAAATTTTGAGACTGAATATTTTAAATGAGGCTAAGATATAAGTTTATGTTTTACGGTTTTCTATTTAAATATACATGTTTTTTAAATATACTCTGGCCGGAGGTTCTTTTGGTCCACCACCAGGGCCGGCTAAGGCTATCTACAAGTCTATGGGAAACCCTAGATTAGAGTTAATTGTATAAAGTTTAATGTGTAATTGATTTATGTAACATTATTTTTATCATGTATGTGATGAGCAAAGCCAACAAAAATCAAAAGTCACTTCCGGATTCGGAGTGTGACATGAGTTATGGTTAAGAGATTATATATGTTTTACCTTTTAAAATTTATTAAATATGAATATATCATATAAATTATGCATTATATATATATATATATATATATATATATATATATATATAGGGGGCCGCTAGAATGAGAACCACCACGAGTTATGAGAACCGCGAGAACCGCGACCCGCGGGTGGCCGTTGACCACGAAATTTTTTTTACACCTAGATCCGTATATTTTAACACCGGGTGTAAAGTTTGGGTTCAAACGGCGCGCCCGAGGGGGTAGTTTTTTACGCCCAAAGTTTGGTTAAAAAAAAAGAAAAATTAAAAAAAATAAAAAAACCCAAACTTTGGGCGTAAAAAACTACCCCCTCGGGCGCGCCGTTTGAACCCAAACTTTACACCCGGTGTTAAAATATACGGATCTAGGTGTAAAAAAAATTTCGTGGTCAACGGCCACCCGCGGGTCGCGGTTCTCATAACTCGTGGTGGTTCTCATTCTAGCGGCGGTTCTCATAACCCGTGGTGGTTCTCATTCTAGCGGCTCCCTATATATATATATATATATATATATATATATATATTTTGTGTAAATTCTAACACACGAAATAATAATTTAGTTCAACAGTGTATAAGAATATCACCTTTTTTTTTCTATCGTTTTATTTGCATTTATAAAGTAACTAAACACCCCAGGTTATCCAACCAATCATAGAAGAACCTAACTGATTATAATAATTAAAAAAAACATAAACACTTCCGAACACTATTTTTTTTAACAACAATTCCTAGATTTTTTAAGATAAATATACATTACTTGAATCATACAAGATTTGAGCTCCCAAAAGGATTTTAACTTGTAACTCTATCAAAATGTAACATATGTGACATCACCTTCGAAATGTAACATAACTGACACCCTAGGATTGTTTACAGGGACGGACCTAGGTGAAGCCTAGGGTGGGTGGACGCACCCCTTGAAAAAACAAATTAGTATATCTTTTAGGCAAAAAACCCGACCGCACCTCCTGAAAATATGGTTGAACCACCATCCGTACCCCCAACAAATAATTTCTGGGTCCGCCACTGATTGTTTATATATGTTTTCATAAGGAGAGTTTAATTGGTACTTGTAAATCATAATTACAATCTACTAGGTTTAAGAAACATTGGTAGTAATTAAGATTAAAAAAAAAACTAAAAACGTAGATGATTTTTAAATGAATTCAAACAAAATATTATACTCTTAGAATGAACTTAGCATAATGTGAACAAAAAAAAAAAGATGAATATTTTCTTCATAGTTCAATACATATAAAGTTGAATTTGGACTTATAGGTACGTACATATGGTAGGGCAGCCAAGCATGACTAATGAGTTGTTTACATGTGCATGGCCCCAAGGTTGACAAATTTATTTTGTCAAAATGAGAAAATGTTGATTGTGAACAATACGTATACATGCACCTGCCTCAAAACGATTGTTTTTTTTTTTTCTTTTCTAGAGACGTCTGTCCAAATTTAAATGGACTCAACTACATCATACCATAAGGAAACTTTTTAATCATCTACATCATGTCCTTTTAAAAAACAATGTATAATTAATTAAATATTAATGTACACTTTTCAAATATAAAACCTATTATATAAGATCATATACTAGGCATGACACATGTAACTTTTTATTTATATATTTATTACATACGTATCTGAAAATTGAGTTATACTAAGGCCACAGGGGGCACCTCGTTATATAACGAGTGATAGAAACTTCAACGCGTGGAAATAACGAAAATCCCACCCCCACCTCCAAGTATAACGCGTTATATAATAACGAAACCCGATTTCGTTATTTTTACAACGCCGTGATGGTTTTTTTTGTGAGTGTAATTGTTGGTTGGGGGGAAATTGTTGGGTGTGGTGGTGAGTGATGACCACCCCTACTAAAAAAGGTTGTGAGTGATGGAAAAATCGTTGCTGACATGGCGGAACATGATTGGATATTGTGAGTGATGAAATTTTACCAATAGTGACCACCCCCTCCCCTAATTCGTCAAACATAATCCAACACATTAGATCACTAGCAACTAAGTTTATGGTAAAAGCTAGCGACTTAACACGTTCTGCAACATGATAATATCTTCTTTATGTTTACTAATTAAATTAATATGTTTTACATTTGTATCATCTTTGACTACTTTATCTAATTTTTAAATATTTATAATGACAATTGACAGTCAAACTTATTCTAGACAATTAAGCAATTCCGATATTATAAAATAGTTGTTGTAGTCTTTAAGTTAGTCAAATATTTTGAAGACACAATATTGAAGGTATAGGATCATATACAACAACTATATTTGTACGAATACATGTGTTATCAATTAAAAAAGAGTTAATTGCCATTTTCGCCCCTGAGGTTTGGGCACACTTGCCATTTTCGTCCAAAATGAAGGTTTTGTATCATTTTGCCCCCAACGTTTGTAACTTTTTGCCATTTTTATCCAAATACCTAACCAAGTTACTTTATATCTTATTATTTTTAACCTAACCAAGTTAGTTTATACCTTATTATTGGGTATTTTTGAAATTTATCAATTATAAGGGGGTAATTTATAAATTATTTCTAGTTATTATTTATCAGCCTTTATAAATTATCTTCTAGTAATAAATTAAATTTTGACTACTTTTGTGTCATAATAAATAAGTTTAAATATAAGAATACACAATTTAAGAATGATTGCTTAAAAACTAATTAATGCATATATATTGAAGATGGTCTATTATTAAAGATTCGAATTATAAAAATACAATTCATATGATAACATATGCTTTGTTCATTGTTACGCTTTTATCTATTTCTATGTTTGTATACCTAAATAAGATCACATTGGTGTTAACATTTTTATAATATAACACGATTTTTAGCTGTGTATATATTTTTTTACATTAATAATATAAGCATTTATACTTTAATATGTTTGCATTTACAGTTTTACAAAAAAAAATAAACTTTAAAAGTCTTGTAATTAAAATGTAATTTTACAGATCACAATTAACAATTCAACGTAGGACTTTCACTAAAATTATTGAACCAAAATCACCTATTGATTTTATTAGGGTTACTAAACGGGTCGTGATGTCACGTACATAAACCCAAACACGACACGTATATTCCCGAATTAATGCAAAAACAACCATTTTAACCCGAAAATTTTTATTTTAATATTGTTTGCATGTTAATGCTTTAATCATAAATGTACATATCATTTTAGTTTTTAAGCAATCATTCTTAAATTGTGTATTCTTATATTTAAACTTATTAATTATGACACATAAGTAGTCAAAATTTAATTTATTACTAGAAGATAATTTATAAAGGCTGATAAATAATAACTAGAAGATAATTTATAAATTACCCCCTTATAATTGATAAATTTCAAAAATACCCAATAATAAGGTATAAACTAACTTGGTTAGGTTAAAAATAACCCATAATAAGATATAAAGTAACTTGGTTAGGTATTTGGATAAAAATGGCAAAAAGTTACAAACTTTGGGGGCAAAATGGTACAAAACCTTCATTTTGGACGAAAATGGCAAGTGTGCCCAAACCTCAGGGGCGAAAATGGCAATTAACTGATATCCTTTTTGATTTATATCTAAAATCAATAATTAAATTATTTCTAAATTCATGCAAAGATTATTAAATTATTCATGTAAGATTATTAAATTATTCCTGAATTCATACAAGATTAATTCAAATCCTAATCTCCTAATCTATTCTTCATCATCGAATCAACACCAAATCAGTAAATCATCATTAGCCTTGTAATCAGCATCATCAGCAGCACCGTAATCAGCATCATTGTCAACACCGTAGTCAGCACATCGTCAACATCAACACCTTAATCAGCACGGTAACACCACCGTCAACACATTCGACAGTAACATCCCACACCACCATCGTCAGGACATCCCGTAATCAGCATAACATTGTAATCAACACATTAATCAGTACCGTAATCAGCACAATTTCTTGTTTTTTATTTAAATTTGTTAACAACAGATACTATTACATAACTAGCAAAATTTCTTTTTTTTTAATTTTATAAATAACACATACTGTTACATAGTTGCACAATTTCATGTTTTTGTTTTTATTTTGTAAATAACACATACTATTACTTAACCAGTAGAAAACAAGTTTATTTCCAAATATGCTCTCAATAACAGCACAAAAGAAAAAAATAGCAACACATAACAATTACACAACAAAATAAGAACTGTAGGATCGAGATTCGACATATACGAGTCTATCAGAAGAGTTCTAATCCAAACCAAAGGCGGAATTCAGTGATTCGGACTTGATTGCAGCTTGATTCGCACACATATTCACTTTAACTGTCTTGATTACTGATTTGAAAGCGTTACAGATCATATGACACTTCAGCAGCACCTCGGCTCTGGAATCACAATTGTTACAAATGAATTGACAAGCTCAGGTATTTATAGTGGAGGCCAATTCGCATGGAATGGACATGATCCATTTCGTGTGAAATGGTCAATGTTCATTTCGTACGAACTGGTCCAACACCTCTAAAACACTATAATTTAGCCTACTGAGCTCCATTCTATCCAATCTAGACACACGACTCGATACAAGACGAAGTCGACAGACATATGCACCAACAGACTCCCCCTTGGATGTTGACGAAGTCTTCGGTGTCGAGTCTTCAGTATGACCAGTCTTCAGTCTTGATCAGTCTTCATGCTCTTTCCAAAGTATCTGACATTGTAAGCTTCCTTCAATCTTTTCTCTTCTTCTATCAGCAACTAACCTCCCCCTTGGATGTTGCTCTAAACTTCAATCTCCTCTTTCTCTTTTTCTCGTCGACTTGAACTATTTTAACAGACTCCCCCTTAAGTTGTTCTGGGATCGAAATCTGACATAGCACTTTCATCAGGTTCAAGAACGATTCCTGGCTTTCCGTAGCAACAGGATCAGGAACCTGGCGACCTGCACAAAAACTCTACCCAACAATAAATTTTATTTATATATAACAATTTTAAACTCTGATTAACCACTTGTAAGAATATCATTCAAGCATCAACACTAGTTAAATTAAGTCAAATTAATGACCTTGATTAAACACTTGAAGGATTAATAACAAATCAATACAAATATTTTCATTTTTCATTTTTTCAAAATAATCACCCAACCCTGTTGTCGTCATGTTTAGCACTCAGAATTTTGAAAATCAGCTTTTCAACATCAGTTGTCGAAAATAATATGAAATCAAATCTTTTTGAATTTTCAAAATTTTATGTTAAAACACACTGAAAATCTTTTTGGATTTTGTTTTTTAATGAAAAAAAGTAAAAAAAAAAATATTTACAGACAATATTTTTGTGAGTTTGTGTAAGAGGATCATATCAGTTTATGAGACCAATCACTAGCACCATTGAGCTTTAAACACTTTAAGTTCTAAACGATTCACTTAGATTGTCAATATACTGATCCACTTAAATTTTCACACAAATTTCAACTGATTCGAGATACGAGATTAATGTTTTAAAGGACTAAAACTTATCCGCGTGTCCCACCTCAGAATATACTCCCGTATCCAGACTCCTATATTCAGTCTTACAGGTGAATGTACACTAATGATATCTGTAAGGGGTTAATGCGAGACCATGAGAGCTCAGGCTATTGCTTCCGCAAAATCAGAGAGATGATGGTTCGTCTTTAGGTGTGTCCCCCTTGGGGATCTTCTTTTCAACAGCACATGATTAGCATTTTTCAATGTTTCATCATTTTTTATGCTGAGGGTGGGCTTTATGAATAAAGCAGTGCAAAGTATTATACGAGGACTAGGCTATTGCTCCCGCAAAATCAGAAGTCCTGGTATAATACCCCAGATATCATCACGCACAAAGACCTAGTATGTCAGAAATAGAAAGCCCTTCAAACAAGATTTCGGGGGTTACCCATATATCCGAGAGATGTTCCCCACGAGACAAGTAAGCGTAGATTTAGGTTTATATCTCGACAACAATCTACTAAGCGTGCTAAAACCTACTGGCATATCATCAGTGAGACCGTTTATCACATATTGACTTTCCAATTCTTTAGCGTACTATGATTGTCTACTGATGTACTATCATTTCCTCTTTTTCACAACAAAACTCTTTTTGACTTTTATCATGTTTTTGACTTTTTCAAATTTTCCAATGTTTTTGGATTTTCTGAAAATTTCTTACTCCCCCTAAAATTCAAAACCATTTGAAGAAAATTTGACAAACCGATATGAATTGCTTCAATTCGCCATCCACTTGGCATAAACAATCAGAACTTCCCCTGACAACAAACTATTTTCCCATTAAGATTTCAAAACACTTAAGTTTGTTTTAATCAAAAATGGTTTTTCCGGAAAATTAGTTTTGTTGGGGTTTCATCACATTGTTCTTTCAACCACTTTGAAAATCTAACACTTTTAGGTTTTTCACAAAACATTTTTCAAGAATGATGCCGATTCCTGCTCCACGATTACCAACTTGGGAGCTCCGGCAAGTCAGGATTTTAAGCAGAAAACGCTGTCACCCAAGCCTGACCAGCCTTGGGTGATTCCGAGTTATCTTTCCTCGGCCATCTTTTTTATTCATAAAACTCTTTTACACCTTTTACTTTCCCATTGGCCATTTTCCAAAAATATGTAATACTTTTCCATTAAAATCCTTTTCAGCATCAAATTCTTCTTTACCAGGGAAGAATTGATCTGAGATTTCAATTTTACCAACTTTTGATTTCAGGTTTTCTTTTGATAATAACAGAAAGTTTTCATCGTTCATTTCTGGAACGGAATTCTCATCATTTTTCACAACAAATGACTCATCTAACTTTGACGAGTCAGATTCATTGTCAGAACAAGTTTCAGATTTAACAACCCATTTTTGTTAGTTCAAATCGACTCTTTTTTTGTAAAAACGTTTCGAACTTTCACCAACATCGAAAGCCGAATTTTTGAACTCTTTAAAATGTCCAATTGGTTGTTCTTTTTTATCAACACTTTTTTCTTTTATTTTAGAGTTAAAAAAAACTCCCTGTTTTGTGTTGATGGACTTTGGGCAATTCCAAGCAATGTGTCCAACTTCTTGACATTTGAAACAAGTTCTTCTGTCAACTCTTGGTGCAGTTTTTTTCAAAACATTCTTTTTCTTTTCTGCGAGAAACTCTTTGTTTGACTGTTTTCTGAACAGTTTCTCCTTCTCTTCCTCTGAACTTGTACCTGAAACAAATTTAGTTTTTGGTTTATAATTTTTCTCATTTTTATGATTTTCTGGTGGAATAAAACCCAATCCCTTCTTTTTGAAATTACCGTTATGGTTTGGTTTCTTTCGATAACCTGAACCAGAACTGTAACCCTTTTTCTTGTTTAACCTTTGTTGAACTCTTGAGGTGTAAGGTTTAGGTTTTTCAGCAAGATTTACACCTTTTATTTCATAAATATTAATTTCTGTTAGTTTGAAAACCTTGTTAATCATTTCAGTTTTAACACCTCTTATTGGAAATTCTTCATCAGAAAATAACTTGTCCGAATCATTCAAAGTATATGCCACTTTGATTGGTTCATCATTCAAATTTTTTTTTGATAACAGAAATTCTTTATTGTAAACCCGTTTAACCGGTGAACTCGGACTCTTGTCTGATGAACTCGAACTTTCAGATTTAAACTCCGACTTTGACTCTTCATCTATATCCAACACCTGATCGACCACTTTCTTTAATAACTCAGACTCATGATCAATGTCAGACGCTGTGAATGTGACGTCAATGTTGTCTGGTAACTCATCAGTTGTCTCAGACTTTAACTTTATATTGACTGCCTTTTTTAATTGTTCATCATTTGGTTTTCTGGGAGAATAATCTCCAGATCGGAGGCGGACACTTGTTATACTTGACACTTTGTTTCTTACCAGTATCCGTAACTTCCGTCTTTTTATCTTGAAAAGCTTCCAGACTTGCAACAGTAGGATAAACTCTATCAATCAAATAATCACAAGATGAATAACTTAGCAACAGTCGTCTGATTCTTTCATTTTCAATCTTTTCGGTCTCCAAATCCTGCTTCAGCTTTGCACACTCTTCAATATAGCTATTTATGACCTTCTGTTTAGTCATTAATGTTGAACTCATCATCGTCGAAACAGCTTCTACTTCTAAATTTGTCTTGTTCAAGCTATCAACCGTTCTGTTCAGCACATCATATGATTCTTTTACATACTTAACATCAAACAACAGTTTTTCTTTCAATTCGTCTAGTTCACTATACTTCTTGTCTTTCTCTTCACAGTGTTTGCAGGGTTCCAAACATTTTAGACAAGGTTTTGTGACCTCAACAATCTTTTCAACTTCGACAACTTTTTCAAGTTCGACAATTTTTTCAACTACTTTCTCAACCTCAATTATTTTTTCAACTTCGACTATTTTCTCCACCACCTTCTCAATCACATTCTGTTCTTTTTCATCTTCTGTCATCATTTCATTATCATCAATCTCGACTCTCTCTGTCGATTTTTCTTCAGCTATTGCTTTCTCAGCTTCCATTTTTGCCTTTTCTTCAGCAATCCTTCTTGCTTCCAATTCTTCCAATTCTCTCTTCAGTTGAGCAGCCCTTTTCTCTTTCAACATCTCGATTTTATCTGCAAAAAAAAAAAATTAAAACTAAATGAGTCCAAATTTTTTCTAGCTGTATTAATATACTCTTCCTCATCATCGGTGTCTTCATCACTTTGTGATGACTTGAAAATTTTCTTTCTTTTTGGCTCAGATTTGACTGACTCTTCTTCCAAGATTCGAGCAACAAATGCTGTTTTTTCTGAATCAGCCGGAATGTATTTGTCCCAGCTAAAACCCTCTGGAAATCTTTCATCATCTTGATTAACTAGATAAGCTTTCTTCTTTCCATCTTCAATAACACGGGATGATGACGGTTGTTGAGCAATCTGATGATAAATTGCTTTTCGATGATAATCGTTGTTTCCAAACGGATCTTGTCTTCCGGTTGCTTCTCTGTTTGTGCACTCTCGTTTAAAATGCCCCTTTTCTCGGCAACGAAAACAAGTAACCTTTGATTTATCAAAACCTAGCTGAGATGTAGCAGCATCACGAAGATCATCTCTTCCGGTGATTTGTTTGAATTTTTCTGCTCTTCTCAAAACACTAGCTAAACACCACTTGATGTCCATCAATTCAAGTTCTTCAGAATCAATCTGATCATAATCCTCTTTGGTGAGCATCGGATTTCCGATTCTTCCAACAACTAAACTTTCATACGATTCTAACATAGTAACAAGTGATGCCATGTGTTGCTTAGCCATATCTGGAGAGAGATTTTGACCATTTTGTATGTTTAATGTTACATTGCATTGCAGATTTGTTGAACTCTGTCGTTGAGAACTTGGTGTTGAGAAATTCGGATCAAAATTTGAATAAGACGAAGAATATCCACCACTCTGAGTTGTAGTGCTAACATTTGTTCCGGAAGTACCATCAGCACTGAAAGCAGTCTGAATTTTCGAACTCGGAGTAGTCTCAAATTTGCTTCCTCTATAGTATAGACTATCATCTTGTTGAGCACTTGGATTGTTCATGATAGCAATTTTCTGAACATCTAACTCATGTTCTTCAAGCTTCTGAATGAACTTACACAAATTCATACTTTCAGATTTTCTCATATGTTTTAAAATCAACAGATATGTTCCCCATTTATCTTGTGGTAACGCATCAGAAAGCTTATCAACCCATTCATCATCTTCCTTTTTTATGTCCAATCTTTTCATTTCCTGGACAAGATGACAATATCTATCGATAGTCTTCTTAGTCGTTTCACCTTTCCAAGCTGTAAACATATCAAAAGATTTCTTTAGTAATGCACGTTTATTTTTTATCATATCAGCACTTCCCTTAAACTTCTGAATCAATGCCAACCAAATTGATCTAGCAGTTTCCTCATGTTGAAGTAGAACAAAAATATCTTCTTTTACCGCTTGTTGGAGAATGCTAATCATCATTTTTTCACTGGTGTATTTTAACTTCTCATTCGCTGAATATTCACTTAAAGGTTTTTCATTTCCACGGTCATCTATCAGTTTAACATAATCTTTATCTAACGCAACCCATCCATCAAACTTATAAGCTTGCACCCAGTTTTCAAAATGATTCTGCCATCCTTTAAAATCCTCAATGTACATAAGCTTCGGAGGCTTTTGAAAGGTTCCCGTTTCATTTTCGATTTCAAGAGTTTCGGCAACTATAACTGGAGCAGCCGGAGTAGTAGCAAACGCGTTGTAAAACTCGTCTTCCATGTTTCGGTAAAACAATTTCACAAATTCACAAAGTTTAAATGATCTTTTGTGCGAAATGACCTTGATGCGAAACGGTGAGTTCAAACGAAATGGAACCTTTTCAAACGAAATGACAAGGTTCAAACGAACTGGCTGTAAGTTTCACGCGAATTGGGTTCACTTCATACGAAATAGAAGTCAATTTCAAACGAATTGGACCTTTTGGTGCGACCTGGGTCAATTTCAAGCGAAATGGGAGTCCAATACGTGCGAACTGAGGTTTCTTTCAAACAATTTGGCAGCTTCAAGCGAATTGGGATCCAATTCGTGCGAATTGAATGTAATTTCACATGAATTGATGCTGATGTCACGCGATCGGGTCAGTTTTTGACAAAATTGATCAAGATTTTGGTCGATTTTAAGTCTGATTCTTTCAAGGATTGATTAAAACTATGTTTCGCACGTTATATGTGAAAATCAGTCCATTTTAACCGTAAAAACTCCTTTAATTTTGAAAAATGTGAAGAAGAATGAGTAGAAGTTAGAAATTTCGATGAAAACAAGCTGAAATCGGTGAGAATTCTTCCTCCTGAGCTCTGATACCACTTGTAGGATCGAGATTCAACCTATACGAGTCTATCAGAAGAGTTCTAATCCAAACCAAAGGCGGAATTCAGTGATTCGGACTTGATTGCAGCTTGATTCGCACACAGATTCACTTTAACTGTCTTGATTATTGATTTGAAAGCGTTACAGATCATATGACACTTCAGCAGCACCTCGGCTCTGGAATTACAACTGTTACAAATGAATTGACAAGCTTAGGTATTTATAGTGGAGGCCAATTCGCATGGAATGGACATGATCCATTTTGTGCGAAATGGTCAATGTTCATTTCATACGAACTGGCTCTTGCCAGTTCGTGTGAACTGGTCCAACACCTCTAAAACACTATAATCTAGCCTACTGAGCTCCATTCTATCCAATCTAGACACACGACTCGATACAAGACGAAGTCGACAGACATATGCACCAACAAGAACTTACGTATAGATTTAAAATCAACACAATGCGTTTTTCATATTAGCACATTCCAACAACATAACTATAGCACAATTATAAAACACTTTTTTATAACTTTTTTAAAAGTCACTTTTATAAATAAAAAAAAGTATAGCAATAGGGTACTCATGTTAAACATAAAAAAAATACTTGATTTTATGGTATAATATTTTTTTTCAAAAATAATGAAGTATATAAAAGTTATTTTAGTTTAAAAAACTTAGTGGAATTAGTATTTAATGGGAAATTACTAAATGACTAAAATACCCCTAACTTGATAGTATTAATTATTAATTATAGGGATTTTATTTGTAATCCATATCAACCCTTGATTTAAACTATCAATTGTTCAGATCTGTTCTTATGGTTCTTACAGTTAGCACTGTTTGTATGAGATCTCAACTCCAATATTGAATTCTTCGAATATCATGAAACACGAGTTATCATTAAATAGCATACATATATAATATAGCACAAAAGCTGCATAGCATAATATTTTAAGTACACTGATTACACGATTAGACACACATTTATACACAAACAATGTATGTTCGAATATACACATGTGTATATATAATTTAGAGTAAATTACAAGTTTTGTCCTTTATGTTTACACTAAATTATATGCGCTGTCCTTTAGCGCAAAAGTTGACGAGTTTTGTACTTTATCTTTCAAAATCTTGCACGGTTTGTCCTTTAAGCCTAACTCAGTCTTATTTTTTGGTTAAGTATGGTCATGTGCATAGCACATGAAGGCATACTTGTCATTTCACCTTCCGAGGAGTTATTTTGTACAGACTTATTATTGAGGGACTGTATCTACAAAACTGAAAAATAAAAAAAAATCTAAATTTTTTTCTATTTCTCTGTTACCCACCAGTCACCACCACAACCTAATATCTCTCTAATCTCTCTCAACCCGCCACCACCACCACCACCCCACGACCTTCACCACCGTCACCCATCCCACCTCAGCCTTCGCCGCCTCCACCCACACCTACCGACCACCCCAACCCTACTTTACCAACCCTACTTCACCAACCATCACCACCGTACCCACCATCACCACCACCCCTGCCTGACTACCTTCCCCTGCAACCCGTCGTCCATCACTGCTCCCCCTGCACCTGCCATCCATCACTACCTCCCCTGCAACCACAACCTCCCTCGCCGCACCTATAACTTCGTCAGATCTAGGGCAAGCTCTCTCTACTCTCTGTCACTATCTAGGGCAAGCTCCTACCCTCACCACCACCTGCTGCCACCACTACACCACCCCATATCAATTCCTCTATCAAAATTTATATCAAATCCTCCATATAATTCACTAGATTAGCATAATAACACTCAAATTAAATTAAATCCCAAATCAAAATAAAAAACACAAACCCCAACAATTTCACCACGCAACAATCATGATGGTATGACGACGTTCAACATATTGTATGTAATGTCACTAACATTGGGTAACAGCTCCTTCCAAAGTGTCAACAACGAAATCAAAGCCAACTGTTGGCTCCCGTAACTATTGGGGCCACCTCCACTGTCGCCCCTAAAACAACAACCACACTACCTTCATCCGTCGGATCAACACCATCACCGCCGCCATCTCAGAAGAGAGGAGAGAAGAGAGATAGAGAGAGAGAGGGGGGTTTAGCTTAGAGAGAGAGAGAATATGCAGACTTTTCATTTTATACATCTTCTCTTTTAAATTTTATAGAATAGTCCTTCTAATATAAATTGTTTTACACAATGGTCATTGGGAGGTGAAATGATAAGTATGCCCTCATGTGCAAGGCACATGACCAACAAAAAAATCTGACTGAGTTAGGCTCAAAGAACAAACCGTGCAAGATTTTGAAACATAAATTACAAAACTCGTCAACTTTTGTGCTACGCCTGCAATTTGATGTTAACATAAAGGGACAAAACTTGTAATTTACTCTATAATTTAGTAGTAAAAGAAACATTTTTATCTTATAAAATAAACTAATTTTTTATTTGTTATAATGTATAATAAATTTATGAATTGGATAAACTAAAATGTAATTCTTAAATGTTACCAATTTATATATTATATATTTATATATTATATATTTACGAAATTGGGAAATAGACGTGACTATTGACTTGATAGGGTGTTAGGGTATCTTCATATAATCAAAAGTCGAATGTTGAAAGCTAAAAAATAGAGATGAGAAGAACCAAACGTCCATAGTCCACACCATCTTGCTTAAAACGTCAATTTTTAGTAAATATATTCTCGTAGAATAATAAGCATTCAAACTAATTAATTTATTTATTGCCGTTACAAAAAAAAAAAAAAAAAAAAAAAAAAAAAACTAAACCAATTTTTATATTACTTTTAGTGTATATCTTCTTCATAATCATAAATTAGAACACAAAATATATTTACTTAATACCAAATAATTATGAAGATCTTTAAATTAAATTCAGGGGTAAGACCCGGTAAATTAATCTACAAATGCCTTTTTGTTATGAAACCAGATATACCATTTCCCCCTGACTGCCTTGGCAGTTGACATCTTATAACTGCTTTGGCACTTAACACATGTATGTATGATATATTCTTTTGTATTGTTATCGAGACGTTGGTTTTTCCAGAAGAGATAATACAATTACTTGCAATCTCATACAATTTTCCACATTAGTTTCTTAACACGTTATCAGCACCGTTCGCTCTCTTCACTGAAATTACCGTCCATCTGTATGCGCTTTGCCGCTGTTTCAAGCCGCCAATCACCCTGTTCGGAAATTACTGGTCATTTGTTCATCAATCCGGGTACTAAACATCAAACTCACTCTTTGATTATAAATTGGAATGTTCATGCGAAATAGGTTTTCCTTTTGAACTTTAGAACAAATTAGGACTGCCCTGTTATCCGAAAACGAAATCAATCATCCCTTATCGTCTTTAAGAATCAAATTCCGATATTGTTGATTTTTTTTTCAATCAACCCGGCGGTCACTGCCGCCCATATACACGAACTTCCCATACAACAAACAGAAAAATAAACAACGAAAAAAAAAATCTGACCTGAAAACCTTTCTCCGGCGCCGGTTAACGGCGGTTTCTACCGGAATATTCGCCGGAATCTCAAACTCGTTCAACAAATGCTCAATCTAGTCGATCGAACCGGTGGATCTGAATAGGCGGTGGCGATGTCGTGGATTAGATCGTATTCGGTGGCGTTGGGGACGGCAACTATGTTATGAAATTAGAAGTGGAAATAATATCGTGGATTTTCTTTTCGCACACTAAAGAAACAAACAAAAATCAAGAGGGTTTAATAGAAAATGAATAAAACACTTTATAATAAAAAGGTCTTGTGGATTGTGTAATACCAGGGATGGCTTTGTTTTCCTGTGGACCGTATTGTTTTATTAACTCACATTTTATTTTAAAACAAGAAATTGTATAAAGATATTTTTCATATAGGTTTTTGTTAACAATAAAACCAAAGAATTTGGTGTGGTTAATGTGGATATGGGAAGTTGAAGGTAAAAAAAAAACGAAGGAAAGGGGGAGCAAGACTTTTATTATTGTGTGTCATAGAACACAGTTGTTATCCACATCTCTCATAGTGGGTTTTAAAACCCCATTCTCTAGATTTTTTTAAAAATTTTTATAATAATAATAATAATAATAACCATAATTAAAGTCAATATATCCCTTACAAATCGCATCTACAGATGCACACAACTCTTTCTCAAAATAGTATATGGTTCTCATTTATTTACGCATTCTGAGATTTACATTCATAATTTTATACGGTTCAAATTATACAATATGAGATTTATACAAACATTTTAAATTCCTTTTCGATTATACAGCACACTTTTTATGCTATATAACCCGCACTTCTCACTAACAAGAACCTGAAGTTCTCATACAATATACATTTTATACACGATTCGAATAAAATGTCAAACTTGTCAAAGCTTGAATTCGTTGCACTTGAAATCTCGGGCAGCAACTATCTCTCGTGGACTCTTGATGCTAAAACTCATTTAGAAGCAAAGAGTCTAGAGGAGACGATCATTGATGGGAATAAAACCTCCATTCAAGAAAAAGCTAAAGCTATGGCATTCCTCCGTCATCATCTTGATGAAGACCTGAATAGGGAATACCTTACTGTCGAGGACCCTCTCGAGTTATGGAAAAACATTCAAGAACGATTTGACCACCTGAAGTTGGTCTTACTCTCTAAAACTCACTGTGAATGGGCTCACTTAAGGCTACGAGATCATAAAACTGTTAGTGAGTACAACTCTGCCCTTTTTCGCATCACCTCTAAGTTTAAATTATACGGTGAACAAATCACCGATGAAGACATGTTAGAGAAAACTTTCTCAATGTTCCATACATCAAACATGCTCCTCGCGCAGTATTACAGAGAACGTAAATTTACAAAATATACTGATCTAATACCATGTTTGTTGGTCGCGGAACAAAATAACAAGCTCCATCTACAACATCAGTAAATGCGACTCGTTATTTAATGTTTTTTTTTCTTTTCCTTGTTTTGATTTTGTTTCATTTGTTTGCGGTATTTATGTTGAAACTAATATTATGTTTCATTTAAAACCTAGTGATGTTTGATTCATAGTTGTATGATTTTTTTATCATACTCAAACATGCAATTTCTTATATTTAACGTGTTTTATTATTTCCAGAAGAAATATGTATACCAGCTCCAGCAGAGCTATTACTGGTGATGAATGTTTGGTAGATAGCGGTAGTACTAACACTATTCTCAAATATATGAAATTTTTCTCTGAGTTGTCTCCGGCAGAGACACCGATTGGTACTATATCTGGTGTCAGTAACCTTATCGAAGGCTCCGGTAGAGCACACATAATATTATCTTCGGGTACCCAATTAACTATTGATAATGCATTATTTTCTAGTAAATCCAGAAGAAATTTACTTAGCTTTAAAGATATTCGAAGAAATGGTCACCACCTAAAAACAATGTGTGAAAATAATATTGAATATCTTCAAATTACTTCAAACAAAAATGGCCAAGAAACCATTGTTGAACAATTAGAAGCCTTATCCTCTGGATTATATTGTACTAATATCAATCCTATCGAATCATACATGGTGAGTAACCAAAAGCTGTTAGATAAAGACACATTCAATATATGGCATGACTGTCTAGGTCACCCTGGTAGCATAATGATGAGACGAATAATCAAAAGTGCAACCGGGCACCCTCTTAAAAACTCAAAAGTTTTGCTACCACAAGATTTATCATGTGCAGCATGCTCTCTGGGCAAACTTATAACTCGCCCCACACAAACTAAGCTAATACATGAAACCCCCTCATTTTTGGAAAGAATACAAGGGGATATTTGTGGGCCTATTCATCCTCCGTGTGGACCATTCCGCTATTTCTTGGTCTTAATTGACGCATCCTCGAGCCTTTTAGCTACTCGAAATGTAGCATTTGCCCGACTTTTAGCTCAAATCATACAATTGAGAGCCAATTTCCCCGACAATCAAATTAAAAACATCCGGATGGATAATGCAGGAGAGTTCACATCTCAAGCGTTTAATGACTATTGTATGTCAATCGGGATCAATGTTGAACATTCAGTACCTCATGTTCACACACAAAACGGTTTAGCTGAATCTTTGATTAAAAGATTACAAATAATCGCTAGACCACTTTTAATGAGATGTAAACTACCATCTTCTGCATGGGGACATGCTATTTTGCATGCTGCTGCACTGATTAGATTGAGACCGACTGCTGATCATGAATACTCCCCATTGCAACTGGTCTCCGGACGAGAACCAAGTTTGTCCCACCTTAGAATTTTTGGTTGTGCGGTATACGTACCAATACCGCCACCACAACGTACTACAATGGGACCCCAAAGAAGACTGGGTATCTATATTGGTTTTAACTCCCCGTCCATAATTAAATATTTAGAACCAATGACGGGAGACATGTTTACAGCGCGGTATGCTGACTGTCATTTTGATGAAACGATGTTCCCAGTCTTAGGGGGAGATAAGAACAAAGAAAGACTGGTAACACAAGAAATAACGTGGAATGCATCATCGTTATCAAATCTCGACCCCCGAAGTGGCCAATGTGAATATGAAGTCCAAAAGATTATACATTTGCAAAGAATAGCGAATGAATTACCAGATGCATTCACAGACACGAATATAGTGACAAAGTCACATGTACCAACATCAAATGCACCTGCTCGAATTGAAGTAATCCCAGAAGCGATTACTATACAACGAAAGCGTGGGAGGCCAATCGGTTCCAAAGTCAAAAACCCACGGAAACGAAAAGAGCAAAGTAACGCAGTTGGTGAAAACTCACAAAAGGTTATAAATGAAACCCCGGTAGAGGCAAATGTCCCGGAAGAGACAACTATAATTCCAGAGGAAAATGAAGTTTCACAAGAAACACCGGTACCGAACGAAAATGAGATCTCTATTAATTATGTACAAGATAGTACAATGTGTAACCAGAATAAAACACGTGTTGATGATATATTCGCATATGCTATAACAACGGATGTAATCAATGAAAATGATTACGTACCTAAAACTTTAGAATAGTGCATGCACAGAAATGATTGGCCAAGATGGCAAGAAGCCATAAATGCCGAATTAAATTCGCTCGAAAAGCGACATGTTTTCGGACCTGTAGTCCGAACACCCATAGACGTCAAACCAGTAGGTTATAAATGGGTGTTTGCAATAAAGATAAATGAAAAGAATGAGATTGTGAGATATAAGGCTCGAATTGTAGCGCAAGTGTTTTCCCAAATCCCAGGAGTTGATTATGAGGAAACGTATTCCCCTGTAGTGGATGCGATAACCCTTAGGTTCCTAATCGGCCTCACAATCTCTTAAGGACTTCATATGAGACTAATGGATGTCGTCACCGCATACCTATACGGGACACTTGAAAATGACATCTACATGAAAATTCCTAAAGGATTAAAATTGCCTGAAGCATTAAAATCAACACCTCGAGATATGTGTTCTATAAAGCTCCAGAGATCTTTATATGGTCTCAAACAATCTGGTCGTATGTGGTACAATCGACTTAGTGAATATCTCGAAAAAGAAGGATTCAAGTCTAATGTAATCAGTCCATGTGTCTTTATAAAAAGATCACTCTCAAATTTCACTATAATCGCAGTCTATGTTGATAATATCAACATCATCGGATCTCCTGAAGAGATAGAGAAAGCTGCTCAGTTGTTAAAGAAGGAATTTGAAATGAAAGATCTCGGTATGACAAAATTATGCATTGGACTACAATTTGAGTATCTGTGCAATGGTACATTTGTCCATCAATCAAACTACATCCAGAAGATGTTAGTACATTTCAACATGGATAAAGCACATCCGTTTAGCGTACCTATGGTTGTCCGACCGCTAGATCCACACAAGGATCCTTATCGCCCTCAAGAAAAAGGCGAGGAAGTACTTGGTCCGGAAGTACCGTACTTAAGCGCGATCGGTGCCCTTATGTACCTCGCAAATAACACAAGACCTGACATTGCATTTGCAGTTCATGTACTGTCGAGATACAGTTCGAATCCAACACGTAGACACTGGAATGGTGTAAAACATATATTCCGGTACATTTGTGGGACACAAGACGTAGGACTTTTCTATCAGAAAGATCAAAAGTCCCAACTGGTTGGGTATGCTGATGCCGGATATCTATCAGATCCTCACAAAGCAAAATCTCAGACATGTTATGTATCGGTGGCACAGCAATTTCTTGGAAGTCGACTAAGCAAACACTTACAGCAACATCATCAAATCATGCCGAATTGATAGCATTGTATGATGCTGGTCGAGAATGCATGTGGTTGAGATCAATGATCAATCATATACAAGAAGCATGCGGATTAGAACAAATCCAGAAAGACCCGACGATTATTTATGAAGACAACGCTGCTTGCATAGCTCAAATAAGAGAAGGCTACATTAAAGGCGATAGAACAAAGCACATCTCACCAAAGTTCTTCTCAACGTATGACTTACAAAAGGAAGGGGAAATCGATGTTCGTTAGATCAAGTCAAGTGAAAATCTAGCAGACCTGTTCACAAAATCTTTACCTAGAAGCAGTTTCGAGCAGTTATCACATGAGATCGGGCTTCGCAGATTAAAAGATGTTAGTTGAATTGAGGGGGAGCATTATACACGCTGTACTCTTTTCCTTGGCTAAGTTTTGTCCCATTGGGTTTTCTTAGCAAGGTTTTTAACGAGGCAGCATAACTGGTCCTGCAGTATCAGTTTATCATATTGGTCCTGAAGTATCGATTTAACATCATCCTGAAGAATGTTGTTAATAGTGTATAATGAACGGTATGTATATCTGAGGGGGAGTGTTATGAAACCAGATATACCATTTCCCCCTGACTGCCTTGGCAGTTGACATCTTATAACTGCTTTGGCACTTAACACATGTATGTATGATATATTCTTTTGTATTGTTATCGAGACGTTGGTTCTTCCAGAAGAGATAATACAATTACTTGCAATCTCATACAATTTTCCACATTAGTTTCTTAACACTTTTAACATATAAAGCGTACAAAACACATGAAGAAAATAAAAATTATGTATCAAATATTAAGCATCAAACTTACGCACGAAGGAAATGACAAATAAAAAATTACACATGAAAACAACCAAAATTACGCATGCTTTAAAATCATTTTTACACTTTGTACGTTAACAATCATTTGTATTAAATTTTATCTAATGGCCGTTTGTGACATAATAAATTAACCAATAATTATGAAAATATTTTATTTTTCAAATATAATTATTAACTTAGATCATAAATTTATAATAATAAATTTGAATTAAATCCACATAAAAACGATTAATAATAATAACAAATCTAATTTATGACATACTATTTAAATTGTTTTTGTTTACTTTAAAACTAAATAAAATTAATATACAAACTATACACAATAATAAAAATAATATTATTATTTTTTACATATAATACGTGAGTTCAGTCATATCAAGAATATATATGTGTATTTCATATTTTCAGTATTCAACCCGTGTAGTACACGAGCTACGATGGTATTTCAGTATTACTAATTAACGTAGGTCGGTTTTTACGATAAATTCAAGTTTATTATGTGAGCCGTGACATGGTAATATATTCTTTTACAGATTATATAATTACATTATTTCTATCGTCAACCACATGTAATATGTGGTTCTATACCTAGTAGATTTAATAAAACTAGTTTTTTTTACTATCGCCGCGTTGCGGCAAACGTCTTTTGTTGTTTAGTCTGTGTTTACATGTGTTTCGAAATCTCTACGAGCGCGTTGCGTATGGAAAACGCTGACAAAAATAAAAAGAAAATATAGAAAAAACACTAAAAGATAACCAAAAGAAAATCAACCAAAAAAGTTGTATGGTATTAATGTTGTTCGTATGAAACTTGTGGTCAGAGATTAGCAAATGATATTGGGTGTCACACCCCAACCGATGGCGGAAACATCGGGGCGTGACACTGAGCGAAACAGATTGTTCAGAAGTTTCCATAACAACTATGATTACCAATTATTTAAAGCATCATGTCCCATACCATGACATAAAAAGTAATATAATTATTACAGACAAGATCTAGTCAAATTGTTCTGTTCTAACAACTCAGATTTCAATACAGACAATTCGTTTATTTGTTTCTAGACCTTTCCTAGCCTCGATTTCACAGCAAGCCAAGCATAGAAACATCTTAAGCACCTGTCAATACACATAGTGTAAAGGTGAGCATACAAGTTTGATAGATCTAATAGAGTTCGAAATCGTTTACGCATAACCAACACGTACAGAGTGTGAAATGAAGCACATTAGTTATCGACATGAACCTATTGTAACACCCTTGTTATATTACTAGATTTAATGACTTAATTACCTTGCATATCATGCCAAAAGTTTTTGTTTACAAGAAAGACAAGTTTTAAAGTTTTTATCTAGACACAACATTCACATATTTATCCTAAGAAACCATATTCAAGAACATAAGATACAATTGTTTACATAATTTTTAAACAAAAGATCAAGTGCGGAAGCGTTAAACTTTGTGTCCGGTTCGTCTTGATAGCTTGATCATCATCCTACTACTTGATATTCCTGAAAACTGAAATGTTTATCATAAAACATTAATAACGGAGGTCTTAGAACTAATACATACCGAAACTACATTCCATGAATTGAAAAAAATAAAATTTAAAAACTTTTCTGACTCTACCGTAACTTACGGTCCCACCGTAAGTTACGGTAGACAATTTTCCAATAATGGTTCCACCGTAAATCAGTAGATCCTCACCGTAAAACTTCTGGCATCTACCGTAAATTACGGTACCACCGTAATTTACGGTAATACCTGGGAATTTCATGTTTTGTTTGTTTGATCATTCACCAAACCCCAACCTTCGGATTTCGGTATTATTGGATATCTATAATAAAATCTGGTATTTCTAGTATGTTATATAATATCTCATATCAACAATCAACATATTATAATCCGGAACATTAACCATGTCTAACTTGATTATTTGACCCGTTTGGCTCGTCTAAGGAATCCTCCTAGTTGACGACTACCAACGAGTACCAGCCAAAATTAAATCAATCAATCAATATAACGACTTCATTTGCTTAATTCAAACAACTCTTGTTCAAATTTCAATTACACATAAAATCATCCGGTATCATAAATGTAACGGGTCAAGTTACATACCTTAGCGCACGCCCTTCAACCGTGAGTCACCACCGGCTTGTCCACTCGACGTTCCGGTATCTTGTCCTATAGAGTTCAATTCAAGGCATGTTTAGAACTCTCTTCACATCATAATTCGCATAATACACCGAACATCATGATTATGCGTTTAACTCAAAATTTCAGTTTTTAAGCCTTCATAGAGGCATTTCAACAAACACTTTATAAGCAGAATTTTAAATGATCAAACATCACATCTTTAGTTTATCATTTAACCCTATTTTCATATAAATCAATCAATTTACATGAATGTTAGCTTCAAATTACTGAAATCATTCCCAGATTGCTAAAATATACTAGATTAACAATTTACTTCCTAGTGTTCATCCAAATATACATGACCCACTAACCACCTACCTTGGTGATTATGGATTCACCCAATATTTCTTATGATATCAAATTCTATTGATATAGGGTTTGTCCTTAGACACTATAATAGTTCCACAATCATCATAATATACACATGCAACCCTAATTCCAGATTTTTCCCAAATCATCAAAATTCCAAGTTGAGAGAAATCCTTAAATTTTACATACCTTGTAATCCTCTTGTGATGAGGATCACGATTCTATGCTCGGATTTTCGTTTGGACCAGATTTGCTCCTTCAATTTGTGAATTTTAGTAGAATTCTAGGTTTGAATGAAGTGGGTGTCGCCCCTGAGGATTTCTGGTCGACCAGGGATTTCAAGTGGGGTTAAGTTTGTGTTTTGTTTGGTTATTAGAATTAAGTTTTCAATTTTAACAACTTAACCCCCTTCACTTTGATCAATATAGATTTTAGTGAACTTTAACTCTACTTTATGGTTATTTCTAGATTTTTAACTAATTAGGTTAAATTTCCTAGTTAGTAAATTCTCATTTATTTAAACCTTATTAATTCCAGTTTAAGGTTTTACATTTTTCGGGGTGTTACAAGTCCACCCCCCTTAAAAAGGGTTTCGTCCTCGAAACCGCAATACGTACCAAATAAAGTAGGGTGAAGACGTCGCATCTCCTCTTCGGACTCCCATGTAGTGTCCGAACCCTTCCTATGCTCCCATTTGACTTTGACTTGTTCGATTTGTTTATTTCGTAAACGTTTGACCTTTCTGTCTAAAATTTCAACCGGTCTCACCACATAATTTAGACTATTATCCACTTCGATATCATCGTAATGGATATAGGTCGTTTCGTCAGCTAGACAATTTCTTAATTGAGATACGTGAAACGTGCCATGGATCCCACTTAGCTCCTCCGGCAGTTCAAGACGGTAAGCTACCTTGCCAACTCTCCCGATAATTTTAAATGGCCCGATAAACCTTGGGCTTAACTTCCCCTTCTTTCTAAATCTAATAACGCCTTTCCATGGGGACACTTTTAGCATGACCATGTCACCCACTTGAAATTCAATTGGCCTTTTCCTTTTATCTACATACGCCTTTTGCCTGTCTTGAGCCGCTTTCAAGTGTGCCCGAACTTTATCGATCTTTTCGTTCGTGGCTCTTACTATGTCTTGATGGGCGAGTTCGCGTGGACCCACTTCACCCCAACAAACCGGGGTTCGACACTTCCTACCGTAAAGCAGTTCGTATGGTGCCATTTTAATACTAGATTGGTAACTGTTGTTATACGAAAACTCGACTAACGGTAGGTGAACATCCCAACTGCCTCCAAAGTCGATTATACACGCCCGTAGCATGTCTCCCAATATTTGTATCGTTCTTTCACTTTGTCCATCCGTTTGAGGATGGTACGCAGTGCTAATGAACAATTTGGTCCCCATTTGTTCTTGGAAATCACGCCAGAAATTCGAAGTAAACCGGGTATCCCTATCCGACACGATGGACACCGGCACTCCATGACGTGCTATGATTTCATTGGTATAGACTTCTGACATCTTTTCTGACGTATAAGTCTCACGAATCGGAATGAAGTGAGCACTTTTCGTCAATTTATCCACCACTACCCATATGGCATCAAAACCACGATTCGTCCTAGGCAGTTTGGTTAACAGGTCCATTGTAATATGTTCCCATTTCCAAACCGGAATTTCCAACGGTTGGAGTTTGCCATAGGGTTTCTGATGCTCCGCCTTGACTTGTAAACATGTCAAGCATTTTTCCACATACTTCGCCACATCCCTCTTCATTCCGGGCCACCAATAATTTTGTTTCAAATCATTGTACATCTTGGTCGCACCCGGATGAATTGAATAACGGGATTTATGAGCTTCATCAAGTAGAAGCGCCTTTACTCCACAGGTATGTGGGACCCATATCCTTCCGGATCGAGTCTTTAACCCGTGATTCCCATCCGACAAGTCTTTCAACTGCCCAATTATTCTTTCCTTCTTCCAATTCTCTTCTTTTACTGCTTCTAATTGCGCTTCTCGAATACGTTCAAGTATACCCGAGGTTACCACGAGTTGCATCGACCTCACTCGTATTGGGACATAGTCCGCTTTTCTGCTTAGAGCATCCGCTACCACATTTGCCTTTCCGGGGTGATAGTGTATCTCACAATCATAGTCCTTCACCGTTTCCAGCCATCGCCTTTGTCGCATATTTAACTCCTTCTGATCGAAGAAGTATTTCAGACTCTTGTGGTCGGTGAATATGGTGCATTTTACCCCATACAAGTAATGCCTCCATATTTTTAATGCAAATACCACCGCTGCCAACTCGAGATCGTGCGTGGGGTATTTCTTCTCGTGTATCTTCAATTGTCTCGAGGCATAGGCTATTACCTTGCCCCGTTGCATCAACACGCAACCGAGCCCCGATAATGAAGCATCCGAATAAACCACCATGTCTTCGACTCCGTCCGGCAATGTCAGTACCGGAGCTTGAGTTAGCCTTTCTTTTAGCGTCCGAAACGCTTTTTCTTGATCGACTCCCCAAATAAACTTTGCTTTCTTTTGGGTTAACTTTGTTAGCGGCGATGCGATCTTGGAGAAATCTTGAATGAATCTCCTATAATATCCAGCAAGCCCCAGAAAGCTTCTAATTTCCGAAGGGTTCTTCGGGGAATTCCATTTTGACACTGCTTCTATCTTTGACGGATCCACCAATACTCCGTCGGCATTTATGACATGACCTAAAAATTGAACCTCTCGTAACCAAAAGGCACATTTAGAGAATTTCGCATATAACTTCTCTCGCCTAAGTGTCTCTAACACTTCTTGTAAATGGTGTGCGTGTTCAGCTTCATTTTTCGAGTACACCAAGATATCATCGATAAACACGATGACCGACTTATCTAACATTGGCTTGCAAACCCGGTTCATGAGGTCCATGAAAGCCGCGGGCGCATTTATCAGCCCAAACGACATCACGAGAAATTCGTAATGTCCGTATCTTGTGCGAAAAGCCGTCTTCGGCACATCTTCTTCTTTGACCTTTAGTTGGTGATACCCCGACCTAAGGTCAATTTTTGAAAACCAACTCGCGCCTTGTAGTTGGTCAAATAAGTCATCTATCCTCGGGAGCGGGTATCGGTTCTTTACCGTGAGTTTGTTTAACTCCCGATAATCGATACACATGCGCATGCTCCCGTCCTTCTTTCTCACAAACAACACCGGCGCGCCCCAAGGAGACACACTCGGCCTTATAAATCCCTTGTCAAGCAAATCTTGAATTTGGGACATTAGCTCTTGTAATTCCGACGGTGCAAGTCGGTACGGGGCTTTTGCCACAGGTTTCGCGCCCGGAATCAATTCGATCCCGAACTCTACTTCCCGTTCAGGCGGTATCCCCGGTAAATCTTCCGAAAAAACATCTTCATAATCTCGTACTACCGGTACATCTCCAATCTTCCGTGATTCTTTCTCGGTCTCATTTGCATAAATTATGAATGCCTTGCATCCTCGCTTCATGAGCTTGTGAGCTTTCAACATCGAACATACTATGGGGTTGCCTCGTTTTTCGCCATAAATGGTGACGTGTTTTCCGCTCGGAGATGTTAGTTTTATCTCTTTGCGAAAACACACGACCTTTGCATGGTATTGAGATAGCCAATCCATCCCCACGACTACTTGGAATTCTCCCATCGACATCGGGATTAGATTTATCAAATATTCTTCATCATCGATGCTCAGTTTACAATTTTCACATACATCACAAACAATAAAGCTTTTGTTATTACCTATCTCTACTTCTAAAGGCACAGGTAATTTTGTTAGAATAAATGAAGGATGTCGAATAAACCCATATGAAACAAAGGATTTATTCGCACCCGTATCAAATAACACGTGTGCGGGAATTGAATTTACAGCAAATATACCTGAGACCACGTCAGGTTCCATCTTCGCTTCTGCAGCAGTTAGTTGGAAAGATCTTGCCTTTGCTTTCGGGGCTTCACCTTTCGGTTCTTGCCCATCCTTCTTTCCAACCAGTTCCGGGCATTCCGACTTCTTGTGACCCGTTCGATAACAGTTGTAACAAACCGTCACTTTCTCCGGGCATGACATAGCCATATGTCCCGTTTTCTTGCATATAGGACAAGGCTTATCCTTGTAACGACATTCGCCTTTATGATTCTTCCCACAAATTTTGCAACCTGATGTACTACCTTTAGCATCTGATTTCTTTGCTGATTCATTCGTTCTTGCTTTCTTGGCAGGGCTTGGATTCACATCTAGTGCCCTTCGTTCACCCCGTTCTATACTCTTTTTCAATTCGATCTCCCTTTCCCGAGCAGCATTGACAATCTCGGTAAGGGTCTCGTACTTTGAAGGGGTTATGAACTCTCTATATTCCGCGCTTAGCATGTTATGATAATAATAGACCTTTTGCTCTTCATTCGTTATCAATTCATCACAGAACTTCATCTTGTCCATAAACATCCCCGTGATCTTGTCTATGGATTCACCTTTGTGTCTGAGTTGCATGAACTCTTCCTTGATTTTATTTACGACCGCCTTGGGACTATGGTGTTTAAGAAACGGCGTCTTAAACTCCTCCCAAGTCATGGCCTTAGCCGCTTCACTTCCAATCTCCTTCTTTTTGTTATCCCACCAATCTTTCGCTTGACTCCTTAGTTGACCCGTACCATAGGCTACGTAGTCTTCTTCGTCACAATGGGTTCTCTCGAATACTCCTTCGATGTCACTTAGCCATCGTTGGCACACTATTGGGTCAACCTCCCCATTATATGTTGGTGGTTTACAAGCCATGAATTCCTTGTATGAACAAGGTTTTCGTCCTCCACGCTTTTCCTTTGCTACATTTGAATCATCTTCCAGTTTCTTGATTCTATCTTCTACTATTGATAAAACCGTGTGTTGGATTTTATCAATAAAGCCCGACAAACTGTTTTTGATCGCCTTTCCAACTTCTTCGGCAATCACTTCCCTCACTTGTTCGGTGACTCTTGGTACCGCATTATCATTGCCTCCATCAGCCATCTCGATTTCTGAAATGTTTACATAGATTGTTAAACATTCCATTTATAACACATGCTTTACTTGTTTTGATTTAATCAAGTTCGTAACTTGATTTAATCATTCTTGTTTTAATTCAATCAAGTTCGTAACTTGATTTAATAATTCTTGTTTCTATTCAATCAAGTCCGTAACTTGATTTGATCATTCTTGTTTCTATTCAATCAAGTCCGTAACTTGATTTAATAATTCTTGTTTCTATTCAATCAAGTCCGTAACTTGATTTGATCATTCTTGTTTCGTGCATTTCTTGTTTTTGAGTGAGCTTACACACTCTTTTCATGCATATTGTTCATTTCTCATTCTATACATAGTACATAATTTATTAGCAAAACAAGTTAATTCTTACCGGACGATCGATCAAGCTTGAACCGAACACTTATTGACAACCATGAGCTCTGATTACCAACTTGTAACACCCTTGTTATATTACTAGATTTAATGACTTAATTACCTTGCATATCATGCCAAAAGTTTTTGTTTACAAGAAAGACAAGTTTTAAAGTTTTTATCTAGACACAACATTCACATATTTATCCTAAGAAACCATATTCAAGAACATAAGATACAATTGTTTACATAATTTTTAAACAAAAGATCAAGTGCGGAAGCGTTAAACTTTGTGTTCGGTTCGTCTTGATAGCTTGATCATCATCCTACTACTTGATATTCCTGAAAACTGAAATGTTTATCATAAAACATTAATAACGGAGGTCTTAGAACTAATACATACCGAAACTACATTCCATGAATTGAAAAAAATAAAATTTAAAAACTTTTCTGACTCTACCGTAACTTACGGTCCCACCGTAAGTTACGGTAGACAATTTTCCAATAATGGTTCCACCGTAAATCAGTAGATCCTCACCGTAAAACTTCTGGCATCTACCGTAAATTACGGTACCACCGTAATTTACGGTAATACCAGGGAATTTCATGTTTTGTTTGTTTGATCATTCACCAAACCCCAACCTTCGGATTTCGGTATTATTGGATATCTATAATAAAATCTGGTATTTCTAGTATGTTATATGTCACACCCCGGATTTCCACGTGTCACCGGTGGGCCCGGTAGGGGAGTATCGTGACGTGGTTGGCAACATAATAGTCAAACAACACAATATTTAAATGCACAGCGGAAGCAATATATAGATTTAATTCAACCAACGATATTGTAATATTAAGTATTACGAATAGTCGAATATGAATCCACAGGTAGATCAAGTTTAAAAAGGAAACAAATGTTCAACAGATATGACATCCAAGCTGGCGAGACTTAATGTGGATGCTAGGAGACAAGCCAGCCTATTTCGCGTAGTACCTGCACTCAATCTTTTTAAGAAAATACGTCAGTTTACACTGGTAAATACAATCAACCGACTCATTTTGAAAAGAGTTTAAGAAAATGCATTTAAGGCACAAGGCACAAATAATATTTTATAACTTGGGATAATTATTTAATATATAAACTTGTAAAGGATTTACATGTTCCTTATGCGTTCAGTAGCCCGGATCGATCCGGGTTAAAGATCAATTAACACACCACTTAAATTATGAGACACTACAGGTGTACGCCTACACCAGAGTGCTAAGGTCGTGGCCATTTCGTAAAATGATGCCAGGGATATCCGGGACACGGTCATTAACCCCCCAAAGGCTTTAAGCAACAAAACAAATTAAACGGAGACATCTCAATAATTTAACCATAATAAGATTAAATATTCAACGCCCGACCAAGCGGTATTTTATATACCTTACCCAAGCCCGTATAGGGAAATAAGTTAAAAGTATTTACCTGAGCAAGTATAGTTCAAAATCAGCGAGTGCGGGTATCTTTTACTGGTTCTCCTAATCTGGAACGAAGGTTTATAATAACCTATTAGAATCCTAACGGGTCATTAGTTAAGCTTACGCTTAGACCGGTTAGTTTTAAAGATACGGTTCGTACGCACGATTAAGCGAAGACCGGATAGAATGTGATTTAGACCCGACAAGTTTGAAGACTTGTTTAATATGGGTATATGATACACATTCTGGATTTTTGAGAATAAACCGATAAGGTTTGACCCGTTTCGGCTAATTTATGTAAACTAGTTACATAAGCTGAACCGAACGCGCATAAAGCGTAACGGGTATCCGTAAGAGTCCTAAACAGGTTCCCTAAGTTAATACACCTTAAATAAGTTGTGATATCAGTAGGATATCACCCATGATGCCCAAAACGAGTTTAATCGCTTAATATGCCCCGTAGGGGTATTTTGGTCATTTTAAAGATTAAAAATGATTTAATTTGGTTTCTGTGAACCGGGTCTGGTTACATCAGTAAAATGGCTTATTTAAACAGGTTATAACATTTGGTAATAAGTCTTATATGTTAAAATAGTTTTAAACCCAAACTATGCGTTAAATACGCGTATAAAGTCGTTTTAAGCGACGTACGGTTTAAAATACGATTCTGAGTTTCCAGGTCAGTTTAATAGGCTCAAAATACTATAATTATTATTTAAAATCAGTAGCAATTGGATTGGCGCCATTTGGATTTGTAAAACTCGTTTTATGGCCTAAAAGGGTAAATTCGGTATTAACCGAATTAAGGCGCTAATCCAAGCTTATGATCAATCTAAAAATAATTAAAAATCTTTAAAAATCCTAAAATATTATTTAACATCAGTGGGTAAAATATTTGGTGTCAAAACTGAGTTTAGATAGGCTTTACGCTAATGGCGCCGTTAAATTAATAAACATGTTTATAAATACGCCATTAAGCATAACTCCTAATCTAGACTTCCGATTGACGTGAAATTTTCGGGACATGCATAATAATCAATAACTAAGATTATGGCATTTCCACTTTTCCCAAAATCTCGTTTTATGGTCATAAGGGCATTACGGTCACTATTTAGGCGATTAACGGAAACATCGGACGATTAGGGATTCGAGTGGTATAAACGCAGAGGCTTATACACACATGTAACTAGGTCCTAATGGAACCTTAAGGCATGTCTAAACTTATATAAATCGGGTCAGAACTGAGGTCAACGCAAAAGTCAAACTTTTGCGCCTTTCGGCTCCGAATCGGTTCTAAATAGAAAGTTGTCGAATCAAACAAACGTAGACAAGTTTTTATACTTATTTTCAGTTTATATGAGTGTTAAAACAGATTACACGCCCTCCGTATCATTAAATATGTGATTATCATTTCTGTTGACTTTTCGGGTAACCTTTGACTTGACAAACGACATAGTTAGGATCAAAATCAGTGAGTGACCTTTTAGGGGTTTAATACCCATATTAATACCAACTTATAATGACTTTCGATTCGACAAGACTCTGGACCGATTGTGACTTATCACAAAGTCAAACCGTAGTTACGACGGTTTGATTTCTAGGCTATAAACGAAGCATAAATGAATTTAGAAGGGTCTAGCATACTTACACAAGTCTTATGGATGATTTGAAAGGCTTGCGAATGATCCGTATACTTCAGAAATGATCAGGAGTTGATATGTTCTTGAATGTTGTAACTTGGTGATTTTTATCTTTTGAAGTTTGATGTTTGTTGGGTGTATGAATGATCAAACATCAGTACATGTGCCATATATATGCTATAAACCACTTATTGCAGCCCATAGTATCGAAATACAAGATTATAAGTCGGTTATGAGGCCCAAACAGACACCTGTGATGAATCTGCACACATTCTGATCAGACAAGTCAGTAGCGTAGCGCTACTGACAAAGCCTTCAGGCTAGCGCTACGCTAGTGTGTAGAATATCAGCTCAGCAAGTTTCATCAATTGCATTTCAGTCCCTGGTCCCCCGAAAGGTCGTTTTCAAGTCCAATCTTTCACAAGAAGCTTTGATATTTAATATATGGGGCTTTAAGACTTATACCCACTTTGTTAAGTCCTCGGGTAACTTTGTGATCACCCGAAAAGCCCTAAATTTCAATGTTGACGGTTCTAACCCTTGCACACGAATTTTATCACAACTTGCTCATACGATAACGAAACTTGGTGAAATTTTTATGGTAGATTCTAGTGAGCATAATTAATCGTTACAAAGCTTCGGGTTTGTCAAAAGGTCACTCAGAGGTATATCTTTAACATGTTGACACAATTAACCCCTGTAGTTTGTAATCTCTCACTTTCTTTCACAATTCGCTTCGTATGATCCGTGATTTACTCGTTTTAGGTTATAAACATTATGTAGGGTTATTGCAAAGTGTAATTATTCATTGTTGACACTTTGAACCCTTCTATTTACACAGTTTCACTGTTTGTCAACTTTGGTCCTCCAAGAGAAATCTTTCACACGTTCAAACATTATGACACGTGTCAAGACCTTATAGGACGTAAATTTTCGAGGTGTTACATCCTCACCCCCTTAAAATAAATCTCGACCCGAGATTTACTGAAACAAGTAAGGGTACTTTTCTTTCATCGTGGATTCAACTTCCCACGTGAATTCGGGACCTCTTCGGGCATCCCATTTGACCTTTACAAAAGGTATATGCTTCCTTCGAAGCTTCCTCACCTGTCGATCTTCGATCGACAAAGGTTTTTCCACAAATTTCAAGCTCTCATCGATCTGCACATCTGTATAGGGTATAACCACTGATTCGTCAGCGGAGTCAGCGAAACACTTCTTCAGATTGCAGATGTGGAACACATTGTGTATACTACTGAGCTCTTCAGGTAAGTTTAACTTGTAGGCAACTGACCCGACACGTTCGATAACCTCAAAAGGTCCTATGTATCTCGGGCTTAGTTTGCCTTTCTTACCAAATCGCATCACTCCTTTCCAGGGTGACACTTTAAGTAGGACTTTTTCACCTACTTCGAAGTGAAAATCCTTACGATTTGGATCAGCATAAATCTTCTGCCTATTCCGGGCAGCTTGGAGATTGTTACGAATCTGGACAATCTTGTCCGTTGTTTCGAACACAATCTCTGGTCCTGATAACTGGACTTCTCCAACTTCCGCCCAACAAACAGGCGATCTACACTTTCTACCGTATAATGCCTCAAAAGGCGCAGCCTTGATGCTGGTATGGTAGCTATTGTTGTAGGAGAATTCGATCAATGGCAGGTTCTTATCCCAGCTACCTCCCAAATCGATCGCACATGCACGTAGCATGTCTTCCAACGTTTGAATAGTACGCTCACTCTGACCGTCTGTCTGTGGATGGTAAGCCGTACTAAAGTTCAAACGTGTGCCCAAAGATTGTTGGAAGCTTTTCCAAAAGTGCGACGTGTACCTAGTACCTCGGTCAGAGATAATGGCTACAGGTATGCCATGTAAGGCTACAATCTTATCAACGTACAGTTGGGCTAACATATCGGAGCTGTAGGTCTCCTTAATGGGTAGGAAATGTGCTGACTTAGTCAGTCGGTCAACTATCACCCAGATGGTGTCATTTCCTTTCCTTGTCTTGGGTAACTTGGTGATAAAATCCATAGTTACCATTTCCCACTTCCAAGTAGGAAGTTCAGGCTGTTGTAGCAAACCTGACGGTTTTTGATGTTCTGCCTTAACTTGCGCACACGTCAAGCATTTAGCTACATAGGTAGCTACAGACTTCTTCAAGCCTATCCACCAATAATTTGCTCTAAGATCATGGTACATTTTATCGGCTCCAGGATGAACGGAATATTTGGAACTATGGGCTTCCTGGAGGATAACATCACGAAGTCCTCCATAAACTGGAACCCATATACGTCCATTCAATCTAAGAATTCCATCCTTACTAAGAGATAACTGCTCCTCAGTTACTCCTAGCTTTTCATTAGGATAATTAGCTTCCAACACAGCTTCTTTCTGTGCAGCTAACAACCTTTCTATCAAGCTGTTCTTTAATTCCATGCTCTTGGCATTGATTCGGATGGGTTTCACCCTCTCCTTCCGACTCAAGGCATCGGCGACTACGTTCGCCTTGCCGGGATGGTATCTTATTTCACAATCGTAATCATTAAGAGTTTCCATCCATCGGCGTTGCCTCATGTTCAAGTCCTTCTGGTTGAACAGATGTTGAAGGCTCTTGTGATCAGAATAGATCACACATTTGATTCCATATAAGTAGTGCCTCCACAGTTTTAGTGCGAATACAACGGCACCCAACTCTAGGTCGTGGGTGGTGTAATTCTTTTCGTGCACTTTTAACTGTCGTGAAGCATAGGCAATGACTTTGCCTTTCTGCATGAGCACACATCCCATCCCGGTGTGTGATGCATCACAATAAACTACAAACTCCTCTATTCCATCAGGCAATGTCAACACTGGAGCATTGCTCAACTTTTGTTTCAGAATATCAAAGGATTCCTGCTGCTTAGGACCCCAGTCAAACTTAATCTTCTTACGTGTCAGCGAAGTCAGGGGTGCAGCAATCCTTGAGAAGTTCTCTATGAATCGCCTATAGTATCCTGCCAAACCTAGGAAGCTACGAATTTCTGTAGGCGTCTTTGGCTCATGCCAATTCATGACAGATTCAACTTTAGCGGGATCTACTTGGATACCACGCTCACTAACAACATGTCCAAGAAATTGGACTGCTCGAAGCCAGAATTCACACTTTGAGAACTTGGCATAGAGCTTCTCTTTATGAAGTAGTTCTAGTATGCAGTGAAGATGCTTCTCATGGTCAGCTTGGCTCTTTGAGTAGATGAGAATGTCGTCGATGAAGACGATGACGAATTTGTCTAAGTGCGGCTTGCAAACGCGATTCATGAGATCCATGAATGCGGCCGGTGCATTAGTGAGCCCAAAAGGCATCACTAGGAACTCGTAATGACCATAACGAGTCCTAAATGCTGTTTTGTGCACATCTTCATCTCTAACCTTCAACTGATGGTAGCCTGACCTCAAGTCAATCTTTGAGAAGAAACTTGCCCCTTGCAGTTGATCGAACAGATCGTCAATTCTGGGCAAAGGATACCTATTCTTGATGGTAACCTTATTAAGCTCGCGGTAGTCGATGCACAGACGCATCGATCCATCCTTCTTCTTGACGAATAAAACTGGTGCTCCCCAAGGAGACGAACTAGGTTTGATGAAACCTTTGGCTAGAAGATCATCTAGCTGCGTCCTCAGTTCCTTCATCTCCGTTGGTGCCAACCTATAAGGCGCCCTTGCAACTGGTGCTGATCCAGGAATAATGTCGATTCTGAATTCCACTTGTCTATCTGGTGGCAACCCAGGTAGTTCTTCAGGAAATACTTCGGGGTATTCAGAAATGACTGGGATCTCTCCAATCTTGGGTTTCGGTTCATCAATAATCACCTGTGCCATGTAGATGACACAACCCTTCTTCAAACACTTTGAGTCTTTGAGTATAGACATCTTCTCGGGCAGCCCATACTGGGTATCTCCCTGGATAGTAAGTGATTCACCAGACGAAGTCTTGATTATCACTTGCTTCTTATTGCAAATAATCTGGGCCTGGTTATGTGATAACCAGTCCATACCCAAAACTATGTCGAAACCGGCTAGTTTTAAAGGAAGCAGGGATAAAGGAAAAGAGTGATTCCTAATGGATATGAAACATCCATCTAATAAGGTTGAAGCGGTTTCTATTGTGCCATCGGCTAGTTCCACCTCATACTTCACACTTAAAGTTCTAACAGGTAGTTTTAACAATTCACAAAACTTATTATCTACAAACGACTTATCAGCGCCTGAATCAAATAACACTCTCGCATAAACATCATTTACGAGAAAGGTACCTGTTATCACATTGTCGTCCTTGACGGCTTCCTTTGCATCCATTCTGAAGACCCTTGCATTGGTCTTCCTAGCCTCTTCCGGCTTCTTGGCATATTTTGGGCAATTGCTCTTGATGTGCCCTTTTTCATTGCAACCATAGCAAGTTGCATCCTTTATTTTCTTGCAATCCACGGTTTTGTGTTCCCTGGATTTGCATAAACCACAAGCAAAAGGCTTCGATTGTGATTGAGAGTTGGATTCAAACCTGCACTTGCCAAAGTGCTGCCTCTTGCAGATTTTACATTTGGGTTTTTCACCCGACTGCTGGCCATCCCTCCTAAAACCTGAACCTTTCTTCTGGTCATTGTTTCCCTTCTGTTTCTTGTCTGTACGACGTGAGTTGTCATCCTCACGCTTCCTCTTTTCGGTGTCACTTTTCCTCTGTGACCTTTGCCTAACAGCATCCAAGGTAAGGGACAATGAAATGTCCGTTACTGACCGAAAAGTAGTTGGTCTCGAGGCCTTCACATTCGCCTTGATCTCCGGTTCCAACCCTCCAATGAAACGAGCTATACGTTTAGGCTCCGGAGTTACCAAGTAAGGAACCAACCTCGACAAAGTGTTGAAACTGGTTAGGTAGGCCTGACAGTCAAGGTTCTTCATGACCAGCGCCAGGAAGTCAGATTCAATTCTCTCAACCTCATGTTGAGGGCAGAAATTTTCTTTGATTTGTGCCATGAACTGCTCCCAGGTCATGTTGTATAATGGAACCTTTCCTGTAGCCTGGATCAATGATCTCCACCAGGCTAGGGCTTCTCCTTTGAACGACTGTGAGACAAACTTCACAATATCCCTTTCATGGCAACCACTAATATCCACCACAGTATCCATTTCATCCATCCACGTCATGCAATCAACAGCTCCTTTTTCCCCATTGAAGTCTCTGGGTTTGCACGACACGAAGTACTTATATGTGCAACCCCTATTACGAGGTTCTTGGTTCTGCACGACTCTTTGGGATCGATTACTCCTTTGATTCGAGGAGTGGTGAGTATTACTGTTGTGGGCAGTGTGGGTCCTGGAGGGTGTTCTAGTGTGTGATGCAGAATGGGTCCTCGTATGGGTACCACTTGATCCATGGTGCTGTCTACCCATAGCTATATTAACCGCATTATTTATCATAGCTTGCAACTCTGGACCTGCTACGTTAACTTGGGCATTATCATTCACTATCCCTGGGTGACTGTTGACCTCGTTTGAATCTGCCATGTATCTTAAACTGTAACACATTGGCAATAATTTATTGGTGAGTTTATTATAAAATTGTCTTTTATGGCAATTTGTTAACCGTGGTAAACTTAGACCAAATATGGTTAATTTATTACTCACATAAATTTAGGATTTTTAATATAATTTATCCTAATTATAAAACAATAATAGTTTTATTAGCACATAAGGCCTAGTCACAGGGACAATTTAAATTAGAAGCTATGAATTCAAAGAATCAAGGCTTTTTAAGGTTTGAACCTAGTTCATTACCTTTATCAGACAGGGTCACAGACTAATACTGTCTTTTGTCTCATATGAAAATGAGAAGGGCCCGTAGGCATTATATTACCACGTATGGTTAAGATATGATCATCTTAATTGATGATGTAAACCTAGGATTCAGAGATCATTAACTAGGTTAGGAATCTTTTAAAGAATTCCTTTATAATATGACGTATGTGATTTTAACGAATCACTTCTGCCAGGAGTGTTAACATGTTTTAAGATGTTAACAGGAAATTGAATCATTTAAACAGGTCTTACCATTTTGGCCCGGTCTTATATTTGACACGAGGCTAGGGTTCACACTTTTAAGATTCTTAATTAATTAATTTCATAGGCAGATTAATTTAAAAGGAATGATTTTAATTTATTTCATTTATACACTATATATGCGCATATGGCAATTATGAAATTTATAAAACAAACATTCCATTAATCTATTATACTATTACACACAGCCCTAAACGGGTCTTTTACTAATAACAACTTACCCACGCAGGGGTTTAAACCAGTACATGCCCACGCAGGGGTCTTACAGAAAGATGTGCCCACGCAGGGGCTAAAATAGAAACAAGTCCTCGTATGGGACTAAGTACAAAAGGTAGATGTCCACGCAGGGACTACATACACATACAAATAATAAATGTCCACGTAGGGACTTGATTTAAATAAGGAAGTACAATAATACATATATGGGGATTTAACGATCCCGTTTCTTCTTCTTCCCCTTAAGCAAGCTTGCCAACCCACTCATAAATCCCTCATTCTTCTTACGTTCCTTCTGGAAGTCTTGCTCCACTTTGGCCAGTCTTCGGCGGAGTTCCTCCTGCTCAGAAGGGGGAGGAGCCCGTGGTGGCTGGTAATGTGGTGGCGGCTGAACAGGTGCTTGATACCCCTGTGTTGGGTATCCCATTCCCCAAGGAGGTCCGTAGTGTCCTTCAGGATTATTATGGGCTTGGTAGCTTGCTGCTACGTTGTAAGGGTCATCAGCATAGTTATAGCCATGGTATGCTGGTGGTCCATAAGGGTTGTAAGTTGCCGGAGCAGTATACGTAGGGATTGGGTGGCCAAAACCCTGTGGTGACGGTACTATAGGTGCTGAATTCACCTCCGAAACTGGGACAGAAGGTCCACCCAACTGTGGGCCTTCATGAGTTGGCGGGTAATGGCTACCGCTAGAGTGTTGAGGAGTGTTGAGACGAAAGTCCACTTCTCGTGCTGAGATCCGTGCACCAGTCCTCCTACGTCTAGGTGGTGCTGGAGGCTCTAAATGAACTGGTGGCGGTGGAGGCGGTGGCGTGACTGCCACAAACCCGTGTCCTCCAGAGGAATCTTGATGAGGCTGCTGCGGTGGCTGCTGGTGAGGTGATGAGTGGTGAGATGGAGTATTGTACCACTCACACCGTTCAAACCGTGCCATGTGACTATCCGGTCCCTGGTATGGTGTCCCGTGATATGACGATCCGTCAGAGATCACGAAAGGATGGTTAAATGATCCGGTTGAAGCCTCGACGGGATCTGTGTCCTCGTCCATATCCTGATCACCAGAGAAGTGATCTTCCGGTCCAAGTGGGTTAAAGCCCACTTGCTCTGGCAGATACTCTGCCGGGTTAAACTGACCCTGAAAAACAGGAGTAGGGTCGCCAAAGTAACGTTGCGGGTTGTGGGGTTCATTCTCTGACTGAGGCCCATAAGAGTCATGATATGGAGGTGTTGAGGAGTGCGAAAAAGATCGCCTGGCATCGTCTTCGTAGGTCCTCCATAGCTCCCTTGTTTCATCATTCCTTGTAGAAGAAGTTCTTCGAAACGAAGGCCCTGCCTCATGGTCGTTAGGGGCACTAGCTGGCTCCTTTCCTCGACCACCTCGTCTAAATCTTGGCGGCATTTTTGTACCTGTTAAGACATACAAGATAATAACAAGGAAAGATATAGGGCAAATTTAATTAAATAAAATAAAAATTTGAACAATTTGGATTATTCCTAAGTTCTTTGTCTAGACTCGAAGATTTAGGAATGTGCAATTGTGTAACTGAGATTAAACACAAAAGGCTAGTGTTTAATTTACTCAGAGTTGGCTCTGATACCAACCTGTCACACCCCGGATTTCCACGTGTCACCGGTGGGCCCGGTAGGGGAGTATCGTGACGTGGTTGGCAACATAATAGTCAAACAACACAATATTTAAATGCACAGCGGAAGCAATATATAGATTTAATTCAACCAACGATATTGTAATATTAAGTATTACGAATAGTCGAATATGAATCCACAGGTAGATCAAGTTTAAAAAGGAAACAAATGTTCAACAGATATGACATCCAAGCTGGCGAGACTTAATGTGGATGCTAGGAGACAAGCCAGCCTATTTCGCGTAGTACCTGCACTCAATCTTTTTAAGAAAATACGTCAGTTTACACTGGTAAATACAATCAACCGACTCATTTTGAAAAGAGTTTAAGAAAATGCATTTAAGGCACAAGGCACAAATAATATTTTATAACTTGGGATAATTATTTAATATATAAACTTGTAAAGGATTTACATGTTCCTTATGCGTTCAGTAGCCCGGATCGAGCCGGGTTAAAGATCAATTAACACACCACTTAAATTATGAGACACTACAGGTGTACGCCTACACCAGAGTGCTAAGGTCGTGGCCATTTCGTAAAATGATGCCAGGGATATCCGGGACACGGTCATTAACCCCCCAAAGGCTTTAAGCAACAAAACAAATTAAACGGAGACATCTCAATAATTTAACCATAATAAGATTAAATATTCAACGCCCGACCAAGCGGTATTTTATATACCTTACCCAAGCCCGTATAGGGAAATAAGTTAAAAGTATTTACCTGAGCAAGTATAGTTCAAAATCAGCGAGTGCGGGTATCTTTTACTGGTTCTCCTAATCTGGAACGAAGGTTTATAATAACCTATTAGAATCCTAACGGGTCATTAGTTAAGCTTACGCTTAGACCGGTTAGTTTTAAAGATACGGTTCGTACGCACGATTAAGCGAAGACCGGATAGAATGTGATTTAGACCCGACAAGTTTGAAGACTTGTTTAATATGGGTATATGATACACATTCTGGATTTTTGAGAATAAACCGATAAGGTTTGACCCGTTTCGGCTAATTTATGTAAACTAGTTACATAAGCTGAACCGAACGCGCATAAAGCGTAACGGGTATCCGTAAGAGTCCTAAACAGGTTCCCTAAGTTAATACACCTTAAATAAGTTGTGATATCAGTAGGATATCACCCATGATGCCCAAAACGAGTTTAATCGCTTAATATGCCCCGTAGGGGTATTTTGGTCATTTTAAAGATTAAAAATGATTTAATTTGGTTTCTGTGAACCGGGTCTGGTTACATCAGTAAAATGGCTTATTTAAACAGGTTATAACATTTGGTAATAAGTCTTATATGTTAAAATAGTTTTAAACCCAAACTATGCGTTAAATACGCGTATAAAGTCGTTTTAAGCGACGTACGGTTTAAAATACGATTCTGAGTTTCCAGGTCAGTTTAATAGGCTCAAAATACTATAATTATTATTTAAAATCAGTAGCAATTGGATTGGCGCCATTTGGATTTGTAAAACTCGTTTTATGGCCTAAAAGGGTAAATTCGGTATTAACCGAATTAAGGCGCTAATCCAAGCTTATGATCAATCTAAAAATAATTAAAAATCTTTAAAAATCCTAAAATATTATTTAACATCAGTGGGTAAAATATTTGGTGTCAAAACTGAGTTTAGATAGGCTTTACGCTAATGGCGCCGTTAAATTAATAAACATGTTTATAAATACGCCATTAAGCATAACTCCTAATCTAGACTTCCGATTGACGTGAAATTTTCGGGACATGCATAATAATCAATAACTAAGATTATGGCATTTCCACTTTTCCCAAAATCTCGTTTTATGGTCATAAGGGCATTACGGTCACTATTTAGGCGATTAACGGAAACATCGGACGATTAGGGATTCGAGTGGTATAAACGCAGAGGCTTATACACACATGTAACTAGGTCCTAATGGAACCTTAAGGCATGTCTAAACTTATATAAATCGGGTCAGAACTGAGGTCAACGCAAAAGTCAAACTTTTGCGCCTTTCGGCTCCGAATCGGTTCTAAATAGAAAGTTGTCGAATCAAACAAACGTAGACAAGTTTTTATACTTATTTTCAGTTTATATGAGTGTTAAAACAGATTACACGCCCTCCGTATCATTAAATATGTGATTATCATTTCTGTTGACTTTTCGGGTAACCTTTGACTCGACAAACGACATAGTTAGGATCAAAATCAGTGAGTGACCTTTTAGGGGTTTAATACCCATATTAATACCAACTTATAATGACTTTCGATTCGACAAGACTCTGGACCGATTGTGACTTATCACAAAGTCAAACCGTAGTTACGACGGTTTGATTTCTAGGCTATAAACGAAGCATAAATGAATTTAGAAGGGTCTAGCATACTTACACAAGTCTTATGGATGATTTGAAAGGCTTGCGAATGATCCGTATACTTCAGAAATGATCAGGAGTTGATATGTTCTTGAATGTTGTAACTTGGTGATTTTTATCTTTTGAAGTTTGATGTTTGTTGGGTGTATGAATGATCAAACATCAGTACATGTGCCATATATATGCTATAAACCACTTATTGCAGCCCATAGTATCGAAATACAAGATTATAAGTCGGTTATGAGGCCCAAACAGACACCTGTGATGAATCTGCACACATTCTGATCAGACAAGTCAGTAGCGTAGCGCTACTGACAAAGCCTTCAGGCTAGCGCTACGCTAGTGTGTAGAATATCAGCTCAGCAAGTTTCATCAATTGCATTTCAGTCCCTGGTCCCCCGAAAGGTCGTTTTCAAGTCCAATCTTTCACAAGAAGCTTTGATATTTAATATATGGGGCTTTAAGACTTATACCCACTTTGTTAAGTCCTCGGGTAACTTTGTGATCACCCGAAAAGCCCTAAATTTCAATGTTGACGGTTCTAACCCTTGCACACGAATTTTATCACAACTTGCTCATACGATAACGAAACTTGGTGAAATTTTTATGGTAGATTCTAGTGAGCATAATTAATCGTTACAAAGCTTCGGGTTTGTCAAAAGGTCACTCAGAGGTATATCTTTAACATGTTGACACAATTAACCCCTGTAGTTTGTAATCTCTCACTTTCTTTCACAATTCGCTTCGTATGATCCGTGATTTACTCGTTTTAGGTTATAAACATTATGTAGGGTTATTGCAAAGTGTAATTATTCATTGTTGACACTTTGAACCCTTCTATTTACACAGTTTCACTGTTTGTCAACTTTGGTCCTCCAAGAGAAATCTTTCACACGTTCAAACATTATGACACGTGTCAAGACCTTATAGGACGTAAATTTTCGAGGTGTTACATTATATAATATCTCATATCAACAATCAACATATTATAATCCGGAACATTAACCATGTCTAACTTGATTATTTGACCCGTTTGGCTCGTCTAAGGAATCCTCCTAGTTGACGACTACCAACGAGTACCAGCCAAAATTAAATCAATCAATCAATATAACGACTTCATTTGCTTAATTCAAACAACTCTTGTTCAAATTTCAATTACACATAAAATCATCCGGTATCATAAATGTAACGGGTCAAGTTACATACCTTAGCGCACGCCCTTCAACCGTGAGTCACCACCGGCTTGTCCACTCGACGTTCCGGTATCTTGTCCTATAGAGTTCAATTCAAGGCATGTTTAGAACTCTCTTCACATCATAATTCGCATAATACACCGAACATCATGATTATGCGTTTAACTCAAAATTTCAGTTTTTAAGCCTTCATAGAGGCATTTCAACAAACACTTTATAAGCAGAATTTTAAATGATCAAACATCACATCTTTAGTTTATCATTTAACCCTATTTTCATATAAATCAATCAATTTACATGAATGTTAGCTTCAAATTACTGAAATCATTCCCAGATTGCTAAAATATACTAGATTAACAATTTACTTCCTAGTGTTCATCCAAATACACATGACCCACTAACCACCTACCTTGGTGATTATGGATTCACCCAATATTTCTTATGATATCAAATTCTATTGATCTAGGGTTTGTCCTTAGACACTATAATAGTTCCACAATCATCATAATATACACATGCAACCCTAATTCCAGATTTTTCCCAAATCATCAAAATTCCAAGTTGAGAGAAATCCTTAAATTTTACATACCTTGTAATCCTCTTGTGATGAGGATCACGATTCTATGCTCGGATTTTCGTTTGGACCAGATTTGCTCCTTCAATTTGTGAATTTTAGTAGAATTCTAGGTTTGAATGAAGTGGGTGTCGCCCCTGAGGATTTCTGGTCGACCAGGGATTTCAAGTGGGGTTAAGTTTGTGTTTTGTTTGGTTATTAGAATTAAGTTTTCAATTTTAACAACTTAACCCCCTTCACTTTGATCAATATAGATTTTAGTGAACTTTAACTCTACTTTATGGTTATTTCTAGATTTTTAACTAATTAGGTTAAATTTCCTAGTTAGTAAATTCTCGTTTATTTAAACCTTATTAATTCCAGTTTAAGGTTTTACATTTTTCGGGGTGTTACACCTATCGATACCAATGACTGCGGGTTGACTGCCCAAGGCAGTTCGTAATACACACTCACCTCTATGAGCCATGTAATTAATTGTCCTTAACAACCCCTGAGTGAACATGTGCTGAGTCCAAACTATAGTATTATCGTTGCTAAGGCAGGTAGACAGCATTCCATATGTAAACATAACAACAAGCATTCATTAAGTCACGTATAACATGCAGTAACGGTTAGCGTTAAAGTATTGCGTAGTGTGTTCGATGTGATTTTGTATAATAACGTATGTAACTGTCACACCCCTGATATTTCCACGTATTACCGGTGGGCCCGGTGGGGAGTATCGTGACGTAGTTGATATCATCATAGTCAAATAACACAATATATAAATGCACAGCGGAAGTAAAGATAGAATCATTTCAACTTTAATGAATTGTAATATTAAATATCACGAAATAGTTGAAACAGATCCACAGGCGGATCAAAAATAAAAAGGAAACATTGTTCAACAGTTTTATGACATCCAAGCTTGCGAGACTTATATTGGACGCTAGGAGAAAGCGAGCCTAGTTCGAGTAGTACCTGCACTTAACCTTTTTGGGAAAATACGTCAGTTTACACTGCTAAATACAATTTAACTGACTCATTTTGAAAGTTTAATAAAATTGATTTGAATGCACGTGGCACAAAACTTTTTATAACTTGGGATAATTATTTGAATATAATCTTGTAAAAGAATTACATGTTTCTTATGCGTTCAGTAGCCCGGTTTTTTACCGGGTTAAAGATCAATAGACACACCACATTATTATTTTAGGCACTGACGGGTGTACGCCTACACCCCGTGCTTAGGTCGTGGCCATTTCGTAAAATGATGCCAATGAAATCCGGGACATGGTCATTAACCCCCCAAAGGCTTTAAGCAAACAAAACATTTCCAAATGGAGCATATCAATGGTTTAACCTCTATTCTATTAAAGATTCAATGCCCGACCAAGCGGTATTTTATATACCATACCCCAAGCCCGTATAGGGAAAATAAGTTAAAAGTATTTACCTTTGCAAGTATAAATCACAAATAGCAAGTGCGTGTAGCTTTTACTGGGTCTCCTATTCTGGAACAAAGGTTTGTAATAACCTATTAGATTCCTAACGGGTCTTTAATTAAGCTTAAGCTTAGACCGGTTATTTTTCAAAGGAAAATACGGTTCAAACGCGTGTATAAGCGAAGACCGGAATGGAATGTGATTTAGACCCGACAAGTTTGAAGACTTGTATAATATGGGTAAACTAAACACATTCTGGATTTTGAGACAAAATGATAAGGTTTGACCCGTTTCGGTCAATTTATGCAAATTAGTTACATAAACCGAACCGAACGTGAAGGATGCGTAACGGGTAACCATAAGAGCCATATACAGGTTTCCTAAGTTAACATGCCTTAAATATGTTGTGACATCAGTAAGATATCCCCTATAATGCCCGTAATGGATTTAAACTCAAATTATGCCTCATAAGGGCATTTTGATCATTTAAAAGGTTATAAAAGAGTTTAATTATTAATCTGAGTTACAGGTCTGATTCATTTAGTAAATATACTTAATTTAATAAGTTATAACAGTAGGGTACTAGATAGATGTGAAATTTATCATTTAAAACCAAACTATGCACCTTAGGGGTATTTTGGTAATTTCACATAGGCTAAAAAGGTCAAAACTGGAATTCTGAGTTTAAAACTTTAGCTTACTGTCAAAGTATAAAAATATACTTAAAATATCAGTAGGTATCAAACCTTATATGTTTAAAATAGTTTTAATACATACTATGCGTTAAAAACGCTTAAAAAGGCGATTTAGAGCCATTTTCGGGTTCTATATAGAAAGCTGATATTTTTATTATTCCAGAAGGTTTAAAATAATTTATTTATCATATAAAATCAGTAGCAAAAGGTTTGGGGTCAAAAATATTTGTAAAACTCATTTTATAGCCAAAAAGGGCAAAACCGGCATTAACCGAATTAAAACTACAACCCTATGTTATGCTCAGCCTAAAATTAATTAAAAATCTTTAAAAATCCCAAAATATTATTTTATATCAGTAGGTAAAAGTTTTGGTATTAAAAATCAGGTTTAGATAGGCTATTTGCTAATTATGCCATTTAATTCACAAAAAGTCTTCTAATTACGCTAATGAGCATAACTCTTAATCTAGACCTCTAACTGATGTCAAATTTTGGGTGCAAGTTTATAAATCAGTAACCAAGGTGTCTACTCTTTTATATTTTCAAAAATCATAATTTATGGTGAAAAGGGCATACTAGTCAACATTTAGGCAATTAACGGAAACTTGCATAATAATTAGACAACTAGTGAACCAAGCCGCATAAACACAGAGGGTTATACTAACATGTAACTAGGTTCAAAAGAAGCTCTAAGGCAATCCTAAACTAGGCTTAAACGGGTCAGAACTGAAAGTCAAAGCAAAAGTCAAATTATGCAACTTTCGGTTCCGAACCGGGTCTCTACTGAAAATTGTCGGGTTGAACATGTTTAGATATGTTCTTACATTAATTACCAAGTTATATTAATGATAAAACAGGTTACATGGATCCTACATTGCTAATTATGCATTAATTTGAAAATAAGTATTCTGTTGACTTTTTAAAGTTAGTTTTGACCCGACAATTGACCTAGTTAGAGTGGGAATCAGAGAGTACCCTTTTATGGGTTTATTACCCACATAAATACCTACTTATAGGTACTTTTAATTCGAGATTTGACTGAACAAATTTTAATTAATCTCGAAGTCAAACCTTAATTATGACGGTTTGACTTTTAGCTAATTAATTAAGCTAAACTGAAATAAGAAGGATTAAGGACACTCACAAAGGTCCTAAGTATGCTTATGGATCCTAAGAGAAGTTGGTTGCTGATCAGAGGAGCTCCAGAAGTGAACTTGTGAACTTTGCAAATGAATGAGCATCAATGTTGCAACAATGCTCCTCTTATATAGTCACTTTGATCATCTAAGATCATGCCAAGGAGGTCTATAATTGTTTCTAGATCAAGACAAGTGCCCCCTATGCATGTAATACCATTGGGGCAGCCACTGGTATGTAAAAACAAGGTTTAAAGTCGGTTAATAGGCTGCAACTGGCACCTGTGCGAGTTTTCTGATGCTGGGCAGTCCAGGCGGCCCGCGTGAGTCCTCACAGAGGCTTACGCGGCCCGTATGGCCATGCAGAACAGGTTAAACAACTTTCATTAATTGCATTTCTGGTCCCTTGTCCTTATATACGTGGTTTCAACTTCCAAAATTGCATTTTAAGCCCTCTAACTTGACTTTTAAGGACCTTAAGACTTATACAAACTTGGTTAAGTCCTTGGTTAACTTTGTGACTACCCGAAAGGTCATAATTTTCATCGTTGACGCTTTTAACCCCTCGTATACGAATATTGTCATAACTTTCTCATACGATAACGAAACTTGGTGAAATTTTTATCATGCATTCTAGTGAGCATAATTAATTATTACAAAGCTTCGGGTTTGCTAAAAGGTCACTCAGAGGTATACTTTAAACATGTTGACACATTTAACCCCTATAGTTTGTAATCTCTCACTTTCTTTCATATTTAGCTTCGTATGATCCATGATTTATTCGTTTGACGGTATAAACATCATGTAGGGCTATTTTAGAGTATATTTATCCATTGTTGATACTTTGAATCCTTTTATACACATAGATTCCTTGTTTGTCAACTTCAGTCCCTCTAACCTAATTCTTTACACGTTTAAAGTCCGTGACACGTGTCAATATAATATTGGACATGAATTTTCAAGGTGTTACAGTAACACCCAAAAGTTCGTAAAGCAAAAAGGGTTCGAGTATACTCACAGCGATGATGGATTGAAGGGAGCGCTTAGAGCGGAATTAGCCTAGTCAGAACGATAGCAATAATGATAAGCGGCGCGTAAAATGAAGAGAAGTGTCAGTGGATCGGACGGCAATCCGATCGGATGGCTATCCGATCGGGTGACCGGTCGATCGGATGACAATCCGTTCGGGTGGTCGCCCTATCGGGTGGCCACTCGATTGGATTGTCATCTCGCTTGGGATGGATGTGTTTGTATATGATGGCTTGTCTTTTGAAGTTTTCGTTGTAGCATTTTGAAAATAGAGAAGTATCTCTACCTTTCAGGTCGGTCGAACGAACGGCTGTTCGATCGGACGACAATCCGATTTGCGAGGCTTCTCAGGTTGAGAACAAGTTCACAGCAGGACGGTCACTCGATCGGATGGCTATCCGATCGGGTGGCAGTCCGTACATACTGAACATGTTGAAAATTGTTTAAGTGTTGAAGTCAAACATCACATGGTCGAGTGACAATCCGATCGGATGGCAATCCGATCGGACGGCAATCCGTTCGATGTTCAAACCTCAAATGAAATAAAGTAAAGGTTAAGTGTGGGATCCAAGGTGCAATCCGATCGGGTGGCTGTCCGGTCGGGTGGCAGTCCGGTCGGACGGCAATCCGATCGGATGGCAATCCATCCCAGACGACCTGGTCGTCTTCTTCCTTGGTTGTTTTGGTAGTTTGAAGTTTTGAAGTGTTTAATGAGGTACATTGATAACATGCTTGAACAACGGAACCCTCGACTCGGCTCAAGTAACTCGACCAAACAGGAATCACCCTAGTCCGACCGGTTCACGGTTCGAGTCGGTAGTTCATGTTCAAACCTGAAGTCAATACCTCTTGGATAGAATTCAGATCTGGAACCGATACGACACCAAGAATGGGTAGAAGATCAGAACTAGGTCCGAGTCTATCGGATTTGAGTGCATTGAGTGTAAAAGAGTTGAAAGATAGTTAGAAAAACCATCTTTCAATCCTTTTCACCATGAATATGTTCAGATCTATGAAAGATCTTTGTTTATTCATGTGGAAATCATTCAGATCTGAGTTATTCTTGGTGGATTGAAGCCAAAACACGAAGTTCTTATGAACACCATGATGACATCATCCTTGAACACCTCAAATCTAGTGATTTCACGGTTAAAAGTTAAGATTCAAAAGATAGAAATGTGTTGGAGTGCGTGTAGATTAAGAAAGTACAAGATTTAAGTGGAAAACTTACAAGAATCGCGAGAAATCTGAAGAAATAGCGGCTGGAACGAGTGGAGAGGGAGAGAGAGCTGTCAACATCAATGAGGTTGACATAGGGGGTATTTATAGGGTTTCCATAAATGGAAAGGGGGAAAAGAGGCTACTCGATGTCACACCCCGACTTTCCACGTGTCACCGGTGGGCCCGGTGGGGGAGTATCGTGACGTGGTTGGCAACATTATAGTCAAACAACACAATTATATAAATGCACAGCGGAAGCAAAAGATAAATATTATTACATTTCCGAATATAAAGTAATATCCAGTATTACAACGGAAAGTAAAGGATCCACAGGCGGATCTTTAAAACATATCACTTGTTCAACAGACTTTAGACACCTAGAACTTGCAAGATTCCTTATTAGCGCCCTGAGCTTCCAGCCAATTACGTTCAATACCTGTCACTTAACCCTTTTGGAAAATACGTCAGTTTTCACTGGTAAATACACTCAACTGACTCATTTGAAAAGAGTTTAAGAAAATTGATTTAGATGCACCAGGCACAAAACCTTTTGACACTTTGATTAAAATGCACAGAGGCAAAATTAATCTTTAATAACTTGGGAAAATTATTTGTATATAATCTTGTATACAGTTTTACTTACTTGTCGTCCGTTAGGGCCGGTTTGTAGGGCCGGACTAGATTAACAGACACGCCACAGGTATAGTGCCCACGGGCTATCATCCTCTAAGTGGATTACCAGTTCCGGTATAATGCCCACAAGGATGATACCTCGGAGTGGATTACCAGTTTTTACATAATGCAGCTGTCAGGTGTATGCCTACACCCCGTGCTTAAGTCGTGGCCATTACTTCGAATGATGCCAAGGATATCCGGGACATGGTCATTTAACCCCCAAGGGCCATACATCAAATAATGATAAAATAATACATATTAAACAGGTTATGTAAGTACATCAATCACAATCCGATTTAAATGACTACATACACCCGACCAAGCGGTACTTTTATGGTACCGTATCCCAAGCCCGTATAGGGAAAATAAGTTAAGAGTATTTACCTGAGCTAGCTCCTGTCTTAAATAGCAAGAATCTAATAACTCAGCCGTAGTCACTTAAGTAAGCGTAGGTACAATTTACCGGAAAGCTCTAGTCTGGAATGATGGTATAAATAATTAATTAGAATGCTAACGGGTCTTTAATTAAGCCTAAGCTTAGACCGGTTAGTCTTAAGGGAATATACGGTTCTTACGCACGATTAAGCGAAGACCGGAATAGAATGTGATTTAGACCCGACAAGTTTGGAGACTTGTATAATATGGGTAAACTCAACACATTCTGGATTTTTGAGATAAAACCGATAAGGTTTGACCCGTTTCGGCTAATTTATGTAAACTTGTTACATAAACCGAACCGATCGCGTAATAAGCGTAACGGGTAACCGAATGGATCACGAACAGGTTTCCTAAGTTAATATGCCTTAAATATGTTGTGGTATCAGTAGGATACCTTCCATTATGCCCAAAACGAGTTTAATCTCAATTTAAGCCCCGTAGGGGTATTTTGGTCATTTACCTAAGGCATATATACTACCTGTCATACAACTACTCGAACGATGTGACCATAAGGTCACTTAATGTGTTTGGTCGGATCCTAATGATCGACCAAACGGGTCGGGTTCGAAAGTATAAGCGATTGTTTAGATCGCTTACCTTTACGACCCTATATAAGCACTAAACTAAAAGTGACGAGCTAAGCATGTTAAAACATGCTTAACTAAGTTAGAAAACAAGTTTGGTATCAAAACAAACGGTTTTGATACCCATAAGTAGTTTGGTTACAAAATACGCAAGAATACGTATTCTGGCCGAAACTACGGCTCGTCACTGAGCCTAGATAACGTGGAAATCAGTAGGTATAGTCACTAGGGACTATAACCATCGTGATCACGCTCACGTTATGAAGTTCAAACGAACTTCGCATCGACCATAAACTGGTCAATGCAGAAAGTCAAACAAAGTTTGACTTTCGGACTCGAAAAGCGATAAAAGAACGAAAGAATACTTACGAAGGGTCCCCGCAAGCAAATCGTGATCGAATAGCTCAGGTATGAAGCGAAGGCCTCAACTTAGAGCATTTGGATCAGATTTGGTGGGTTTTTGGGTGTGATGTTGGTGGGTATTTATAGGAAATGGTCCACCGTTAGGATCGTTTCTTGGATAACGTGCCTTGATCTCACCCGTACACTTGTCGGGAAGTTATGGTACCTTAATTGGCCACTCACCATAGGGTATTGACACTTGGAAATGAGATTAGGGGTGCAAAACAGCTGTTAACAGCTGTTAATCAGATTTTTCTGATCTGGTTAGGCGCTCGCGTAGCGCTACCATAAAGGCCTTAGGGCTCGCGCTACGCTAGCATGTGCCAGATCCAGAAAAGTTTCAAAAATGGCAGAAATGGTCCCTGCAGCCCGTTTAAGCGATTTTCGATGCGTTTGAACCCCGTTAACCTCATTTCAAGGCTCTAAATTGAAGTTAAAGTATAGGGAACTCAAAGCATGCTCAAAAATATGTCGGATGTCGGTTCGTTTGGCCGTACGATCGCGATGTTCGCTTAATTACGACGGAATGCGCATAAGCGCGAAAAACGATCTAAATGACGCGACGAATGGATTTTTCTTATGGCGAACACTAAAATATAATATAGTCATGCTTACATAAATTTTTGGATGTCCGGATGTATTCAGAACGTAAGTTATGCGCGAAAATGCAAACTTATGCACTTTTTGACGCTTTCAGTCCCTGATCCTTCTACACTTGATCTTAACATGATTTCTTGCACTTTGAGCCCTCTAACTTGACTTTTAAGGGCCTTAAGACATAACCAAACTTTGTTAAGTCCTTGGGTAACTTTATGGTTACCTGAAAAGTCATAAATTTCAACGTTGACGCTTTTAACCCCTCACACACGAATATGATCATAACTTTCTCATACGATAACGAAACTTTATGAAATTTATATCGTGCATTCTAGTGAGCATAATTAATCTTTACAAAGCTTTGGGTTCGCTAAAAGGTCACTCAGAGGTATAACTTAAACATGTTGACACATTTAGCCCCTGTAGTTTGAAATCTCTCACTTTTAGCTTCGTATGATCCATGATTTATTCGTTTGAAGGTATGAGCATCATGTAGGGTTAATATACCATATATTTATTCACTGTTGACATTTAGAACCCGTATATTAACATACTTTCCATGTTTGTCAACTTTAGTCCTTTCAGAACATTCTTTCACACGTTCAAACATTATGACACGTGTCAACACATTATAGGACGTGAATTTTCGAGGTGTTACATCCTCACCCCCTTAAAAGAAATCTCGACCCGAGATTTACTGAAATAAGTAAGGGTACTTTTCTTTCATCGTGGATTCAACTTCCCACGTGAATTCGGGACCTCTTCGGGCATCCCACTTGACCTTTATAATAGGCACATGTATCTTTTTGGAGCTTCTAATCCTGTCGACCCTTAACCGACACAGGTTGCTCATCATATTATAAATCTGCATATCATATTGTGATAATGCTTCTTGACTTATTGGCGAAACACATCCTTCAACCACTGATGTGCAATGAATTGCGAGCTCCGCCAATCTCTTTAAATAGGTTTTAGCTTAAAGGCTACCTGATCTTGATACATTCGATTTCCTTCGAATGATTCTATATACTCGGAGCTTAACTAGCCCGATAATTTAACAAATTTAGCACACCCTTCCAGGGTGATATCTATTGTTAAACCTCATTTCTTAACAAGAATTTAGGAGGTTTGCTATTTTCATAAATTCTCGATTTCCTGCCGTATACTGGCAACTTACAATCGAGTATGGATTTATATGATATTATTTGTTGTTTCCTAGGCAACTTTCAGGTCCTTATAATTGAACTTACCAATCTATTGTCCGAATCAATAGATTGTTTAATATTCCATTTATACAAGGTCTCCAAGGGAGCAGCCTTGATGCTTATATATCAACTATTATAGATAAGCTTATCTTACGGTGGAATGGTTATTCCAACCACTGCTTAACGAATTTTTTTTTTTTTTTAAGGAATAGCTAATCCTTGCCGTTAGTCAAACAATTCAACGATCCCGGGGCAGCTGATGGCAAATTCTTAATCGTTGTCTAAGTAGGGTTGCGGTAACAATGCATAAGCAAAATGAACCGTCTTTCATAATTACTATACCGAATTCTCAGGATGCTGAGTTAGGCTTTATGAATCTATATCTTAAAACTTACTTAACCAGGGTTTTCGATTCTGCCAATAATGGTACTAGTTGTCCTGGAGATTTCATAATAATGCAACCCTAAATGGGATATTAAACTTAACTCTACCTGCCTCCCAGGGGTAAACAGGGTAATCTTAGGAGAAGATAATCAAGATACGAGGAGGTTACAGAGATTTCCATATCTCAGGCTCCAGTTCACTCATCATTGCTTGTGTCAAATAAGTGACACTTTTATGTTACTAGTCCACGAATTCCTTAATCGGGAATATTTACTTGGACAATTTCATTCTGGATATCTTCTTTGAATACTATTAGTTGACTTTAGTACCATATGATTATTGAGATATCTTTGTGGTTCCATGCATTAAACCTCCATGCTGATCAGACATGGAAATAATCTATGGGACACACTAGGATACGCCAATCCTCATATGACACTTTTATCAAACATAGTTTGGCATTCGCAGGCGATAGAAAAACAATGAGAAAATAATTAAAATAACATATGTTGTCGTACTCTATGCGAAGAAAGAGTACCCTTAGATTTTTCGGAAGGATTCCTTGCCGATCGATAAGAATCGGTTACTATGGTTTCCTTGGTAGTTATACCTTGTGGATGATAAAAAATTTTCTAAGTTTATGGTTCATGAAGATTTATTATTGCCTGTATTAAAACAGGACACTTAGTAGAAATTATCATTGATAAACGATAAAGAAGTTTATTGTACAAGTGCTTATATCTAATAAATAATGGAAGTTTCACAAACTAGGCACCTAGCTCAGTTGGCTAGGCGCGCGAAAGGGTGCGGCCGGCCTAGACCCGGGTTCGATTCCGGGGACGGTCAGTTCCACCATTTTTTTGTGTAATTACGAGGGTTGTCTCATAAGGAGTTTTGATAATTAATTGCTTCTTATCACTCACAATATGGACTTGATTTTTAAGGCAACCAATCGATTTTTTTATCACTATATTGAGTCCTTAAGTATGCAACCAAAAGTTTGCTATAAGGATATTAGAAAATGATTTCTAATAGATATTAATATCAATATAGGATTTGTTGGAGCATTTTCGACGTAACATCGTCACTTTCTACCGGGCATTAAATGACCGGAGTCTTAATCAGGTGGAGACAACAGTTCTCAACCTTTATCATTCATAATATATTTATACGTGCCAGTATCAATAAGTTTCTACATAAACTGTCTGATAAGGAAAGGTACATATTATACTATTATTATTCTGCATCATCTCTTGGGCGTTCCTCCTGATAACTCGTGCGTTTGTTCTCTTGGCCTACTCGGGCTTCCTCGCGTACTTAGGGCAGTTGGTCTTTATGTGCCCTTTCTCGTTGCAGTTGTAGCATGTAGCATCTTTGATCTTCCCGCAATCAACAGCCTTGTGCTCCCTAGACTTGCATATCCCACATGCAGGTGGTCCTGATTTAGAATTGGACTCCATTCTGCATTTTCCAAAGTGGCGTTTTTGGCAAGTCGAGCACCTTGGCTTTTCCTCTGTCTGCTGACCATTCTTTCCAGACCCAGACCTCTCAGAGTCAGTGTTTCCCTTGTGTTTCTTCTCTGATCCTCGTGAGTTATCACCCTCACGCTTCTTCTTACTTTCTTCAGATTTCTTTAGCGACCTTAGCCTGACCGCATCTAAAGTAAGGGACAGAGAGAGGTCAGCTACTGACCTAAATGTAGTAGGTCTTGAAGCCTTAACACTGGCTTTGATTTCTGGGGGTAAACCCCCAATGAAGCGTGCAATCCGCTTGGGCTCTGGTGTTACAAGGTAAGGGACCAGTCTGGACAGGGTATTAAAACTGGTGAGGTAAGCTTGACAATCTAAGTTTGTCATTACCAAGGATAAGAAATCTGACTCAATCCCCTCAACTTCATGTTGAGGGCAGTAATTCTCCTTAATGAGATTAACAAACTGTTCCCATGACATGTTGTAGAGCGGAATCTTCCCCGCAGCTTGAATGAGAGACTTCCACCATGCCAGTGCCTCTCCTTTGAACGATTGGGATACGTACTTCACGACATCCCTTTCAGCGCAACCGCTGATATCGACAACTGTGTCCATTTCATCCAACCAAATCATACAATCAACTGCCCCTTTTTCCCCAGTAAAATCTCGGGGCTTGCAGGAAACAAAGTACTTATAGTTACAGGATTTGGTATGCGGTTCATTATCGAACACTATCCTCTTGGATGGAGCACTGTGTTCATTAGATGAATGTCGTTCGCCATCTTTCTTTAACTCATCTTTCTTTGAGGGCGGCTTGTTATCAGGCTCTGGATGAGTTTTAGGGATGGATTTAGGGTGGGGTACAGATGAGGCTTTACTATTTGTCTCACTATACTCCTGGAATTTCTCCTTCACAGCTTTAGATACAGCTGAGTTAATCAATGTACGAAGTTCTCCTCTGGTTATGTCAATCTTTTCATCATCGCAATTTTCCAGAGGGTGACTGTTCCCTTCCTCCGACCCAGCCATGTAGTTTTAATTGCTACATAAAAATTAAACAAGGACAAGGTTTTTACGGAAGTTTAAACAGTTTTTATCTTTTTGAACTATTTATTAACCATGTTTTTAATACACATATTGGTTAATTTGATAAATATATAATTATTCAGGATATTTATTATATTCCTAAATTATAAGTTAATAATAGCACAAAAGGCCTAGTCGCGTAGACAAGTTTAATTTATAAGCCATGATTTCAGAGGATCGAGGCATTAAGGTTTTAATAATAGCACAAATGGCCTAGTCACTTAGACAAGTTTAATTTATAGGCCTTGATTTTATAGAATCGAGGCTTCAAGGTTTGAATCAAAGTTCATTACCTTTTCTTGACAGGGAGTTGTAGGCTACCACTGTCTTTAGTCACAGAGGACGTTAGTTATAGCCCGTGGGCACTTCATCCATACGGGATGATTATATAATTAAGGGAATTTAGTATATCCCAAAATGACTTATGTGATTTTATCATATCACATTTTGTTGAGCATGTTATTATGCTTTCATATGTTTAATAAGGATTTGAATCTCTTGAATAGGTTCTACCATCTTGGCCTCGTATGCCGTGGCATTTAGGCTAGGTTTACCTTTAAGATTCTTTTTAATAATTAACGCAGAGCAATCCTAAATTGAACTGTTAACAAGGATCTGAATCTAATTATGGAACTACCATCTTGGCCCTGTCTTAATGTGACACATGGCTAGGTTTTGTCCTTTTTAAATTTTGCCATTTTATTATAATGGTAGATCTTATAATATAGGAATGATACTTTAAATATAATCGTTCCTTTAAAATTTAACAAGTATATGGTTGCCCTAAACGGGACTTCTATAGCAATTGACTTGCCCATGCAAGGGCTAATCAGGAAAATAACAAGGGAACCAAATAAGGTAAAATGAAACAAATTTGGATTTTTCCTATGTTCTTGTCTAGACTCAAGAATGTGCAATTGTGTAACTGAGATTAAACACAAAAGACTAGTGTTTAATTCACTCAGTGTTGGCTCTGATACCAACCTGTCACACCCCGACTTTCCACGTGTCACCGGTGGGCCCGGTGGGGGAGTATCGTGACGTGGTTGGCAACATTATAGTCAAACAACACAATTATATAAATGCACAGCGGAAGCAAAAGATAAATATTATTACATTTCCGAATATAAAGTAATATCCAGTATTACAACGGAAAGTAAAGGATCCACAGGCGGATCTTTAAAACATATCACTTGTTCAACAGACTTTAGACACCTAGAACTTGCAAGATTCCTTATTAGCGCCCTGAGCTTCCAGCCAATTACGTTCAATACCTGTCACTTAACCCTTTTGGAAAATACGTCAGTTTTCACTGGTAAATACACTCAACTGACTCATTTGAAAAGAGTTTAAGAAAATTGATTTAGATGCACCAGGCACAAAACCTTTTGACACTTTGATTAAAATGCACAGAGGCAAAATTAATCTTTAATAACTTGGGAAAATTATTTGTATATAATCTTGTATACAGTTTTACTTACTTGTCGTCCGTTAGGGCCGGTTTGTAGGGCCGGACTAGATTAACAGACACGCCACAGGTATAGTGCCCACGGGCTATCATCCTCTAAGTGGATTACCAGTTCCGGTATAATGCCCACAAGGATGATACCTCGGAGTGGATTACCAGTTTTTACATAATGCAGCTGTCAGGTGTATGCCTACACCCCGTGCTTAAGTCGTGGCCATTACTTCGAATGATGCCAAGGATATCCGGGACATGGTCATTTAACCCCCAAGGGCCATACATCAAATAATGATAAAATAATACATATTAAACAGGTTATGTAAGTACATCAATCACAATCCGATTTAAATGACTACATACACCCGACCAAGCGGTACTTTTATGGTACCGTATCCCAAGCCCGTATAGGGAAAATAAGTTAAGAGTATTTACCTGAGCTAGCTCCTGTCTTAAATAGCAAGAATCTAATAACTCAGCCGTAGTCACTTAAGTAAGCGTAGGTACAATTTACCGGAAAGCTCTAGTCTGGAATGATGGTATAAATAATTAATTAGAATGCTAACGGGTCTTTAATTAAGCCTAAGCTTAGACCGGTTAGTCTTAAGGGAATATACGGTTCTTACGCACGATTAAGCGAAGACCGGAATAGAATGTGATTTAGACCCGACAAGTTTGGAGACTTGTATAATATGGGTAAACTCAACACATTCTGGATTTTTGAGATAAAACCGATAAGGTTTGACCCGTTTCGGCTAATTTATGTAAACTTGTTACATAAACCGAACCGATCGCGTAATAAGCGTAACGGGTAACCGAATGGATCACGAACAGGTTTCCTAAGTTAATATGCCTTAAATATGTTGTGGTATCAGTAGGATACCTTCCATTATGCCCAAAACGAGTTTAATCTCAATTTAAGCCCCGTAGGGGTATTTTGGTCATTTACCTAAGGCATATATACTACCTGTCATACAACTACTCGAACGATGTGACCATAAGGTCACTTAATGTGTTTGGTCGGATCCTAATGATCGACCAAACGGGTCGGGTTCGAAAGTATAAGCGATTGTTTAGATCGCTTACCTTTACGACCCTATATAAGCACTAAACTAAAAGTGACGAGCTAAGCATGTTAAAACATGCTTAACTAAGTTAGAAAACAAGTTTGGTATCAAAACAAACGGTTTTGATACCCATAAGTAGTTTGGTTACAAAATACGCAAGAATACGTATTCTGGCCGAAACTACGGCTCGTCACTGAGCCTAGATAACGTGGAAATCAGTAGGTATAGTCACTAGGGACTATAACCATCGTGATCACGCTCACGTTATGAAGTTCAAACGAACTTCGCATCGACCATAAACTGGTCAATGCAGAAAGTCAAACAAAGTTTGACTTTCGGACTCGAAAAGCGATAAAAGAACGAAAGAATACTTACGAAGGGTCCCCGCAAGCAAATCGTGATCGAATAGCTCAGGTATGAAGCGAAGGCCTCAACTTAGAGCATTTGGATCAGATTTGGTGGGTTTTTGGGTGTGATGTTGGTGGGTATTTATAGGAAATGGTCCACCGTTAGGATCGTTTCTTGGATAACGTGCCTTGATCTCACCCGTACACTTGTCGGGAAGTTATGGTACCTTAATTGGCCACTCACCATAGGGTATTGACACTTGGAAATGAGATTAGGGGTGCAAAACAGCTGTTAACAGCTGTTAATCAGATTTTTCTGATCTGGTTAGGCGCTCGCGTAGCGCTACCATAAAGGCCTTAGGGCTCGCGCTACGCTAGCATGTGCCAGATCCAGAAAAGTTTCAAAAATGGCAGAAATGGTCCCTGCAGCCCGTTTAAGCGATTTTCGATGCGTTTGAACCCCGTTAACCTCATTTCAAGGCTCTAAATTGAAGTTAAAGTATAGGGAACTCAAAGCATGCTCAAAAATATGTCGGATGTCGGTTCGTTTGGCCGTACGATCGCGATGTTCGCTTAATTACGACGGAATGCGCATAAGCGCGAAAAACGATCTAAATGACGCGACGAATGGATTTTTCTTATGGCGAACACTAAAATATAATATAGTCATGCTTACATAAATTTTTGGATGTCCGGATGTATTCAGAACGTAAGTTATGCGCGAAAATGCAAACTTATGCACTTTTTGACGCTTTCAGTCCCTGATCCTTCTACACTTGATCTTAACATGATTTCTTGCACTTTGAGCCCTCTAACTTGACTTTTAAGGGCCTTAAGACATAACCAAACTTTGTTAAGTCCTTGGGTAACTTTATGGTTACCTGAAAAGTCATAAATTTCAACGTTGACGCTTTTAACCCCTCACACACGAATATGATCATAACTTTCTCATACGATAACGAAACTTTATGAAATTTATATCGTGCATTCTAGTGAGCATAATTAATCTTTACAAAGCTTTGGGTTCGCTAAAAGGTCACTCAGAGGTATAACTTAAACATGTTGACACATTTAGCCCCTGTAGTTTGAAATCTCTCACTTTTAGCTTCGTATGATCCATGATTTATTCGTTTGAAGGTATGAGCATCATGTAGGGTTAATATACCATATATTTATTCACTGTTGACATTTAGAACCCGTATATTAACATACTTTCCATGTTTGTCAACTTTAGTCCTTTCAGAACATTCTTTCACACGTTCAAACATTATGACACGTGTCAACACATTATAGGACGTGAATTTTCGAGGTGTTACACTCGATCAAGTGGCAGCCCGTCTGGGTGGCAACTCGGTCGAGTGGCAATCTGACCGGGTGGCACCTGGGTGGGTGGCAGCTCGGTCGAGTGGCACCTCGATCGGATGGCAGTCCGATCGGGTGGCAGCTCGGTCGGCTGGCCACTCGGTTCTAGTGCTCGACGCGATGAGTTTTGCAGTTTTGATTCGAGTGTTGAGCGTTACGATGTGGTTCGAGCGAGCGATGCGATAGTCTTACTTATCAAATTACTTTTAATCCCAACTACTATATCAACATACACGCATCCTATTTAATTTGCGTTTAGCGTTTCGATTCGATTTGCGATGCGATAGATTGCGATTTCGATTCACCTCAACATAAACATAACACGCATCCTATTTAATTTGCGTTTAGCGTTTCGATTCGATTTGCGATGCGATAGATTGCGATTTCGATTCACCTCAACATAAACATAACATGCACAAGTAACACATAAATAGCACACACACATAAAACAATATCCAGGTCACACCATTCGAGTTGCGATTGCGATAGCGATAGCGATTGGCGATAAAGCGATTAAACATGTGATTAATGTCGATAAATAGCGATTAAACCTCGATTATTAACAAATACTCCTCATAATACAACTAATCGTAAAAGCATAAAAGACCATATACAAGTCAAAGAAGTCAAAACAGGAATTGAGCAAGGAGTGACAAGTCGCAATTAGCAATCTTGTCTCCCTTTGACTTCAATCTTGACTTTGACTTTCGAAACACGGGGTGTTACATTGGGTACCAGTACCGAATTTCCCGAACCGAAAGATCTTAAGTACCAATTCGGTACGACTTTTGGCGTTCCCGGTACCGGTTCACTATCGTTTTTACCTTCATATACTGGTACCGTAACTAGTATTTTCGATACCAGTACCAATTCGGTATTGGTTGGCACCGAGCTCATCCCTACCACTGAAACTAAAAAAAGAAATCATTAAAAGTTGAAGAAAATCAACAAAAAAAGTTGCACGATACCGTTGTTGTTCGTACGACACCCGTGATCAGGGATGAGCAAATGGTACCGGGTAGCAGTACCGAATTTCTTGAACTAAAAGATTTTCAAAATGAATTCGATACCGACTTTTGGTGTTTTCTGTACTAGGCTGGTGTCGGTTTTTACCTTCATGTACCGATAACCGTACTGGTATTTTCGATACCAATACCGGTTGACATAAGCTTATCTAAATTAAAAGGTAAAGAAGATAATAAAAATTATTAAAAATACTATATATATATATTAATATAACTTTTTCTAGAACACTGTTCAAAACATTTGTTTTTTAATATATAGGAGAATTCGATACCGACTTTTGGTGTTTTCTGTACTAGGCTGGTATTGGTTTTTACCTTATGTACCGATAACCGTACTGGTATTTTCGATACCAATACCGGTTGACATAAGCTTATCTAACTTAAAAAGTAAAGAAGATAATAAAAATTATTAAAAATACTATATATTGTTATAAAACTAGCCTAAAAGCTGAATAATATAGAAGATAAGTAGAGAGAATTTTCAGATGATTTCTTATATATATTTCTTGGTACACCAAAAACTATAATATTACATGAGTTTATATAGTCAGAAGAAAGAAACTATGTTGTACTGTGCGTCAATAATTCGAACGAATTATTGAAGTTACTGTGTCAATAATTCGAATGAATTATTTCCTTTACTGTCCTCTTTTACTGTGCATCTAGTTGTCATCCACTATTGCAATGATTCATAACACTCCCCCTTGGATGACACTTTGCAAACTTTGGGGTAATTAAGTACTGCCTCATTAAAAACCTTGCTAAAGAAAAACCCAGTGGGAAAAAAAACCTTAGCTAAGGGAAAAAGAGTGCAGTCTATAGCTCCCCCTCAAGTTGCAATTTGTAAGGCATCACATTCTCCATACGTGACGCATGCCAATGTCATAAACGTGTTTCCTGAAAGTTGCTGTAGGTAGTGCTTTTTGTGAAAAGATCGGTTGAATTATTGCTTGATTGGACATATATCATCTCGACTTGATTGTCTTTAATAAACTCTCGAGTATATTAAAAAAAATCTTGGTGGTATATAAGAGTGCAACTTGTAATACTCCCCCTGATTTCGTTATGTATCTTCTGCGTAGATCTTTTAGTTAATATTTTGCCACTTCATTCCTTGATGTGTATAGTCCTTTGTGTTGATCAATGTTATATGGTCTTTATATGAGATTCCTGGTGCTATATGTTGTTACATTCCTTGCATTTACAAAGCTAATAAAACTTGGTTTGGTAGGTTAGTAATATAAAATTTTTTATCTTTCATACCTTAGATGTTAATTTATTACATCCGATTATATTATCTCTTCTTTGTACACGAGTAATATGATACAGATGGTAATGTATAACTAGCAAAATATATCAATATAATCCATCATTCTCTATATGTGTAATAATTTATGGATAATGATGCAAATGCCAGTTTGTATATCAAGGCATAAATTTGTATTTCATATTTGATTTGTTAATATGTTTTAATAGTTATAAAACCTCATACGGTTTTCCAAAGAAAAATATATAGTCCAACTATACCGTATGCATTTATCTTTTCTAACTTCATTAAAAAGTTCGTTATACCATATTCATCTTATAGTCCATACAATCTTTACTACTTTAAGAAGATGTATTTACAGGTTTTGAAATTATTGCTTCATGCATTTACATTCATTGAAATACATCTTTTCGATTTTACCAACTATGAATGTATATTCATTCTATCATGTAGATTTCCTCATTGTTCTCTATATCATATGCAAAAGATGCCTTGAATACTTACTTCATTCATACAATCCATAGTTTACCATGCTTATACATTAATCAATAGCTATCATAACCATCGAATTTCATTAATTTTTTCATGTACTCAACATCCTTAGGAAACTCATCGAGAGTTCCATTTCTTTTCAGCATTTACAATAATTTAAGCATATTCATATCTTATAATGTTCTTGAGATCTCTCCTTACATGACTTAGATAATTTAAATTCTTCATGAATTTTTATGTATTTTGTAGTACCACATGATATATAAATATTCATAAGCTGCATGTCAATTTTCTCTTAATATATTACCAGACGAATCAGATATTGGAAAGTTATTATATCCACCACTGGATAATGTGTCTCCTCATAATCAATCAATGGTTTTGCAACATTCTTGTGCCACCAAATTTTATGTGAAATTGATTTATTATCAAAATCATTATATCAATCTGGAATAATATGCTTGCTATCACATTAGCTAAGCCTTAATCACAAAAACTTCAGGTTGTGGATTTGATAATCATTTAGACGATGCATCGATTTTTAAAACACTAAATGGTATCATGTTGGATATGTATATCCTTTGCTTATTCCAGAATACTTAGGGATTCACACCCTACTTTCATTGATTAACTTTTATTGAGAACAAAAATTACATTTTATAATTTTCTGGAAGGATCTGTTAGTTCTTCAATACATTTCACATTATCATTTTACTCGGTGTGGTCTAACCGGTCATGCCAACTGATTATGATTCATAAACTTCTTATTTATGATCATATATGTATTACTTGTAGGTAAAAACACAAAATAGAATGTATGTATTAAACAATTTAATCATAATAATTTGATAGTCTATTATGATGTGAACGAACTTACATTTGAAATTAATCATATAATGAATCAAATTCAGACTCAGAATCATAAGGTGGTGAAGGTGGTAGAGTTAGTTGCATACTATTAGCTATTTGTTTTAGCATGTCTTCAAACCATTTATTTCTTTCTGTCAGCCGTTTTATTTGTTTAGACAAATTTCGAATCTGACCGTTTAACCTAGCCACTTCGATTCCTATTGAATCTGAAGGTAGATTCATTTGAGGTACCGTACATGGTTCTGTTATATTAATTGGTGGCAGTGGTTGTTCTACTTCGTTTAATAGTGATTGGAAAAACTGTTGCGGTAATGGTGATTGCAAAAATGATTCTGATGCTAACTGCTCTTGGAATATCATGTTTTCATCAAACAAAGTTTGTTGCATCGTTGAATCTTCCTCGAAAACTAAGGGTGAGATGTTTTGTAAGATGTTCGGTGCTAGTGGTTGAGATAGGTTAGTTGTAATATGTTCTTGTACGGGTGGCAGCTGTGGTTGCAGATCAAATCGATAAAAAGACGGTTGAGGAAGCTGCAACAATGATTGTTGTAAATTTTGTGTTGTGGTACTTTCTAAGATAACCTGAGCTTCCTCCGACTGGAATGGTTGATTTAGTGTATAATTATGAACAGGGGTTAGCCTAACAGTGTTAAAATTTATAATCCCAGATGCCTTTGGTGGGGATAATCCTTGGATAATCTGATTACTTAAGATACCTAATGATTTTGCTATTTTTGTAATGTAAGACCCTCCCATGAGACTTCTCAGAGGATTTGTTTGTTGATTTAAAAGATATGTAGCAAGCTCGTGGGCAATATTACAAGGAACTTGCTCAAAAATACTATGCAGATGGAAAAGGTCGGTAGCACTAACCCTATGTTGATTATTCTTGCGCCCCGTGATAGTGTTGGCTAAAACACGGTGCATATATTGATAACGAGGGTCTGTGAATTTCATAGAATTATTATTGTTACACCACTCTTTCGATGAATGGCCTAGCCAATATTCTCTCATTTCCTCAGAGGAATAAGAGGTTGATGCCTCCGTAAAAATAGGTTGTTTAACTTCTTCATCTGTATATATGCCCAGATGAACTGCGAATTCTGTTAATGACATATTATGAGATTGTCCACAAAGTCGAAAATGAATAGATTCATCGGTAAGACTTTTATCATATTTGAAATAGAAAGTGGACAAGAACTCATATACAAGTTCATCGTATGACGGTTCTAGGATGTCAAAGAAACGACGCCAGGGCGTATTACGTGGTAGTAATCTCGCCAGTAAACCACTTGGATCAAACATTTCCATTTGATACCAATCAATACCGCTAATAGAAAAAACTTCAAGATTCTTGAGTTTTTGATACCTCTCATGATTGGGTAAATCAGTAAACCGAAGGAATCGATGAATGTTTGCTGCATTTGAAGATTCAGCATATGCTACTGGAAGATTTGCCATTTGAATATATGGTTTTGTTGAAACTAAGAAAAGTTTGGGTACGAGTTATTTTGGGTATGTGTTGAATTATATTAGAAGTTGTAGCTTATGTGTAGATTAGCTCGAGTACTGAGTTTCTTATATAGATAAGAAAATTTAAGCTTACACCATACGTTTGGTTAAGGCTTCCATGATACGTTTTGAAACAGTTCACTGTAACTAGTAAATATTATATTGCATAAACAAAAAAGTTTGGTACATAAATAAATGTTAGTA